>CM075818.1:24181596-24327719 GCA_037975025.1 Excoecaria agallocha
TCTTTATAGGGTTAGGCTTTCCTAATGAGGAAGTGAAAGACTCTTGAAATTCATATGACAGATGCTACTTTATTCACATTAAAGCTTATCTCCTCATCGTTAAAAAGAATAGAAACTTTTTTATCCATATATATCAATCAATGCTCTTATTGTATTAAAGGTCATCACATGATCAAATGGCACTCGTTGATCATCTTTTATGTCTATAACCATAAAGTCCACCGAAAATATGAAATTTCCTATCTTAATAAGAAGATCTTCGATTATTCCCTTACATTGATTAATAGATCGATCCACTAATTGGAGAATCATCCTTGTCTCTTTAATATCTTTAAGTATTAATTTCCTATATAAAGACAATGACATGACATTTATGCTCACACTAATGTCACAAGAAGCTTATCCTACAAAAATTACCACCAAGCTTTGGCTGAAAGGTAAAGTTACCTAAATCCTAAAGTTCTGTGGCCATTTTATTTAGCAATATAGCACTGTGATTTGTAGAAAGTTGCACAATTCTTACCCCTTTAAGTTTTGTTTCATTAAAGCATAATTCTTTAAAAAATTTAGCATATTTTGGCATGTGAAGCAAGGCTTCAAAAATGGTAAATTGACATTCAGTTTTTTAAACGTCTCAATAATTTTGGTGAATTATTTATTATTTTTCTCCTTTCTAACAAGTAAGGGGCATAGGAAGTTCTTCTCATCAAGTCACATGTATTATTTTCTATAACTCTCTTACTTTTATCTTTCTCTTTTATCACATCTTCTACACAAGAAGTTTTAGAGTTAAAATTTGTGTAATGCCCCAAAACTCATATCTGATAAGTCAAGTAAATTTTAGAGCACAAAAAGTAACCCTATGATAGTTTTCGAGGTTATTGGAGTTTAATAGAGTGGAAAAAATCGAAAGTGTATAAAGGTTAAACGTGCTCAGGCCAAGAAAATTTGAGGATGGGTGACCCGACGGGCAGTTTGACCTAACAATGGATTATGAAAGTAGGTGTTAAATGGAGTCCGTTGGTACAATTCGGGACAAAATTGAGTTTAAATAGGCCCCAAAAAACGGACATAGAAATTTTTTTCTCGATACCGTTGAAGGGGTTGATCAAAGTTTAACCGAAACTTTAAAAATAGTAAATGACATCTAAAAATCACCAATCCTTCTAGAACTATTGATTATAGTCCTAATTAGTGTTTGGAAGTGGAAAATATTTTTTCTGATAGTTTTGAAATTTTGGATTTTGGACCAGCTGATTTTGCCTCTCGAGCTAGAAATATATCGAAATGATGTTGGAATAAACAAAAATTTTAATCACGTTCTACTTCATATATAAAGACACGCCAGGAAAAATTTCATGGTATTTTGTTGTCCGAAAAATTTTTTTCAAAAATAGGGCTGAAAATGGTGAGAAATTGAAATTTAATTAATTAGGGAACCTAAAGGTCATAATAAATTAATCTAAGGAAATGGAAGTAGTTAAAATGAAGTCTGGATCTGGTGTGTGCAAGCTCATGATTTATGGATAGGTATAAGAGGCTGAAATGGTGCCAAGTGGCTTAATTTCAAGCCTTTAAATCACATAGTTAGAGATTAAATCTTGATCCTTCTTTTTAACCACTAAAAGACAAATTAGGAAATTGGAGAAAAACCTAGAGAACTCCCCAAAATCGTGGTTTCTTCCTCCCTTTTCTTCATAAAATCCGAACCAAGGGAAATGGTGTTTTTCACCATTTTTCTTCCATTCCTCATTCTCTCTCTAATTCTCAAGCTCATATTTCACCTAAATACATAAAAATACATCCTCTTTAACCTAGAAGTAGAATTGAAGTAAGAGGAAGCTTGGATATGGAGAATTTTAGTAAGAGAATATAACCTTAATAAGGTAAATTCATGAGTTTTGGGTGGAGTTAATTAGGGATTTTTATATAGGCATGTAGAGCATGATTAGGAGGGTTTGTTAGTAACTTTTATTTGGTTCAATTCAAAGCATAAACTCATGTATTCTTGCCTTTCAAACTCGGCCAATAAGGAAAAATATAGGGGAAGAGAGAAACAAGCAAGAGGAAGGAAGGAGAAAGAAGAAAAAGGGATTTTCAAGCTATTAAGTGGTAAGTGGATACCTACTACACTTAATTTCATTTAATTCCTTGAAATTTTCTTTTAATTTACATTATGTAACTCAATAAATTTAAGTAAGAATGCTAAATAAATTGAGATAATGTATTAAAATAATAAATTGAGGTGATTTGAGTATGAATTAATAGAGTAAACACCTTGAAAATGAGAGATTTAATAATGGCCAAACTTTACATAATGATGTATTTTAAGGAAAATTAATGTTAATTAACAAATTAGGTATAATTTAAGTCATATAAAGTTAAAGGAATATAATTAGCATGAATTCATGCTTGAAAGAATATATAATTATGATGATTATCTTATATACATAATGATGTAACATTATGCAATTATACATAATTGAATAAAATTGTGAAATAAATGAATAAAATATAATAAAATGATGAATTAGCCTAATATAAACCTAAATTAGTGAAGAAAACAAATTAAAACCAAGAAGTATAAGGTAGGACGAAATGAGTACTAAGGTTTAACATAAGCTAATTGAGTAATTAAAGGCACAATTGGCATGAAATACACTTTATGACATGAGGAGAATATGGTGGAATTGATTAGAATGCAAAATGATAAGTGTACATAATAATACATAATGAGACATAATGATAGACTTAAAGGAAATGTAGGAATTTTAAGGAAAATTGGATATGTATTGTTATATAATGGCTTAAATGACATTTGAGACATAATTGGCATGTAAATGGAGTAAAAATCATATGGTATGTGGTAGTTCCTATTGAGACTGAATGGTATATGTATGGTTATTAGGTTGTTCTTTTTATTTTCATATGATATTTTATGTATTTATGATAAATGTGTAATGACCAAGCATAATTGGATAATATCTGAGCATGTAACATATGTGGCATAATGTGGTTAGTAAAGAAAAACATATGAAAATATGACATAAGTTGTAAAATGAAATTGCCCTTAGTGTACAGTGGATAATCTAGGATCCTAGGATATAATGGCTAGCCATAGGGACACACATACTGCAGTAGCTTTATGAGATTAGTTGAATAGTACATATATTGATAGCCGACACACACAAATATAGCAGAGTAGCAGCATCACAGCAAGTGTTCCCTCCACCCCCATTGAAGTAGCCAGATCATGGCATGTGGTCGCTCCAGCTTATTAGTCGCATTAGAGTACTCGTCTCCTATATCCGGTTTGAGGATTTCCACTAGTTAATGGGAATTTAATTGAACCCTTAGTCTCACTAGACTGTGTATAGGATGAGTAGGGTATCGTTCCAAAGGGAACGGAGTAAATTTTGTATTGAAACCACAAAGGGTTGATGGATAGGTAATGAATAAAATGAAGATTATGTCTTTAATTAAATATCTAAAATACTTTGCATATATTAAATCAAATTGGATCAAAGATAACTTAAATGATGGTATGAATATATATTATAAATAATAGAAGCAATTCATTTAAGAACAAGGTCAAGTAATTGTATGGATGAAGTGACTAGAGAATTTAGCCAAGATTCTTCAAAGCAACTCTCGTTGTCAGTAAAGATGTTTTCATTTAGAGTCTATAAGCACTCTTGTGTCATTATAAAGATAAACAAAAATTATGAAGCTCTATGCCAATTCTTTAACCCATCAAAGTGAATTCCTTATCTCTAAGTGAATTCAATGCTTCAAGTACATTCATTTGTTTTTCCATCAAAGAATTCCAACTCTCGTTGTGAACAAATTGACTAACATGCCAAATATGGTGGCCAAGCATACAAAGCAAATCAATGCACACAAATGAATGTAAATCATACTTCATTTATAATAATAATAAACATGTCTTAAATAAATACTACTACATAATTATAATGTACAAAGAAAACTAGCCAAATATATAATTAAATCAAAGATAAACAAGAGAAAGAAACTCATCTCTTGTTCTTTTGACTTTGTCCCTTTGTCATCATCTAGTAAAAATTAAGTAAAAATATTTATCTAAAATAATAATTGTATTTCTAAAAACTAAACATTGATCGATCCCTCTTTCTTCAGTTAATGCCATCCATATTTATAGAGGGAATAACTCTATAAACATGTCTCTTCATAATAGTTGTCAATGTGAAAAGTTGCCATGAAAAGTCTTGATGGTTGGCTAAAAGATCGGGTACAAAATGGTGGCATTGTTTGGAAATAGGTGTTTTGTCTAACTCGTGGATGCCTTCACGAGTCGTGAATTCCACAGGCCTTATTTACTTGTTCATCTCCCTCCGACTCGTGAACTTCCAGCTGACTCGTGAACTCCCTGCCGACTCGTGAGCAAGTCTTCTCTGCCTCACTCGTAATCTTCCCTCCATCTTGTGCCATTCTATCCAAGTCGTGAACTCCCTGCTGACTCATGAGCAAGTGCATGAATCTTCACCATTTCATCACTTTACTTCACATTTATACCAACTTTAACCTTAAAAAAAAATAAACACATAAACTAAACATAAACACATTAAATACACATAATATTACATACTTAACTACTTAAATAAAAGAAAATACACACTAAATAGTAGACATTTTACATGTTATCAAATTCCCCCACACTTAAACCCTGCTTGTCCTCAAGCAAGAGAAGAATGAGAAAATTTAATGCCAAGTTAAACTAAGTAAGTTAGACTATAAAGCATTGCTCAATATTCACTTTAATCAAGATTGAAATGAAGTCAAATACCTTAAACACATAAAATATCAATAAATCAAATCTTAAGACATGTATTCTAAGTTACCAAGTCACCTAAGTTTACTAAATCCAACATCAAGAATATAAAGTCTCAAAACTAACCATCCTTAAGAGAGAATATTGATCATAAAATTTAAGGTTCTAAGTCTATAGTTGCCTTTTAGGACAATTTGCAAGCACTCATACCTTTAAACCAATCTCATGGCATTTTTAGACTGCATTTTTTCTTTTAGCATAAGAATTCTTTAAAGCTTTATGCCATGTACTTGGAGTAGCAAGAAAATGTAGTAATGGGTGCGTTTTGCGCTCCATCCCATACTTTATTGAACTTTTAAGTATACATCTTGATTTTATTTTATTTTATTTCATCATTTGTTTTCTTTTTGCTAGCCCTCATCCATTATTGAAAGGTATAGGTAAGTATTATGGCTATAGTTTCCATGGGCAACAAAAATCCTAAAATCTTAAACTAAATGAGTATATTCTAACCTTAAACACTACAAAAAAACTGAGAATTAGCGACGACATTTTCCGTCGCTAATTGCCAAAATTTCGTCGCTAATATAATTTAGCGATGCCGCGACGAACAGTCGCTAATAGCCCAGTCGCTAATATATTAGCGACGAAATCTAAAATCAGTCGCTAATTTAGCGACGAAAATTTCTGTCGCTAATTAGCTTGCGCCATCGCTAATTTATTTTCAAAATTAGTCGCCTGTAATATAATATTAATTTTTAGCGACTAAATTTTCCATCGCGAATTCAGTCGCTAATTATTAATTTATCAATAACGACAGTTTATCGCTTATAACTCCCATCTCTAAAAGTTAGCGACAAAAATTAGTCGCTAATTATATAAATTCTAACGTTACACAGTAGCGACGGATATGATGTCGCGTATCCATCGCTAAATTATTGCATAATTTAATTTTTCTTTTATGCTGCACATAAAAACAAAATAAAATTGCTGTACATATAAACAAAATAAAATTGTCAACATTAATATTGCACCAGAGGGATGAATAGTATAACAAACCCAAACAATATCAATGGAGTACATACATATCAGAAATAAAAGAAAAGGAAAACTTTGATCCTATTGCATATAGCAATCCAATGCATTGACCCACCCAAGGGCAATGATGGTCAAATCTTTCAACACAATTGTTACAGATAGAACAATGGGAGCAACGGAGAGGCCGATAAAGCATGCGTGTGTCACAATACTTCGCTCGAACAAGAATGCCATTAACCATAACTTCCTTTGTTCGAGGGAACTGGAGGCTAGGCATTTGTCTTCCTCGAACTTCAACTAACATCAAAGAATCATAATGAAACTCCTCCTCTGGTGGATGTAAATTGCAAGGAATAATATCAGGGTCCCGGGCTGTTGTGAGAAAAAGAAGGCCCAAAACCTGTCAAAGTCAATCATTGAATTAAAACAACAGCAGCTGACCAGCATGTATTATAAATTAGACCAGGTTTACCATCCGAAATGTATAAAGTACCAAATATAGTAAATTCTAATAGAGAGAAAAATCATTAGTAGCACAAGGTCAATGGATCTATAGCTAAGAAGGCATACTTCTACTTCCATATCTAGCAAAAACCTACATTCATAAGAGATCGCACCATCCGGTAATGGTACTTAAATTGAAGTACATTCATTTGAACTGTTATCCATAGAAAATTCACCTCTAATCACAAATGTAGATATAGAAAAGAAATATTTAATCACAAATAAGATTATAAAGGATCAACCTCTAAACCATAAGCGAAATCACAAAAGATGAATAGCCACATTAAAAAGAAAATTAACATGGTCAAGGTCTCTCAACTTGTCTGAATATCAAGAAAAGAAAATAAAAAACCCTCTGGAAACAAAACAAGAATAACCATCATCACACATAAATAGCATAGGTCAAACTCTATCATAGAAAGTTTCTAGCATTCCTTTCACCCAAAAACGTTATACCAATGCACATAGCAATGAAGCACGGTCTATATACTAAGACTAGTACATTAATCAGTATTTTTAAGGAGCCTTTTATTTGCCGCTATCCATGGTGTTTGGCTTTAGTACCAAATCGTTATGCTCCTGAGTATGTGATTGAGTCACCTAATGATTAACAGGAAAGTGTGCAATACATGGGTCTCTTCCCTTGTTCTTGTTTCCAGACTTACATATTACATATGGTTGCTGACATTTGCAAATTGTAATAAGGGTGTTGCAGATCTTGGAATTAGTTAGAGAGAGTTGTCTATCTCTTGGATTGTTTGCTGGAAACTCTAAATTATTTAATTGATTAAATTTTGCCTCTTTAAAGAAAGGTTACGGGCCTAGGAGTACCTAATAAAATAGGAATTCTTTTCTAACGAGAAAACAATGATTTTTTTTATTGCTCTAATTAGAAAATATTAAAATAGGAAGACTTTAGGAAACCATAGAAATAAACCACTAATATAGAAACCCTACTATAAATAAAATACTACCTAAACCTAATCCTAACCTTAGAACTGCAATACGAATTTGCACAACAAAATAACACAGGCAACTTGGGTGGCTGAAATTTAATAGCTGCAAGAAACAACAATTCTGGAGGCAAGGAAAGAGGAAATAAGTAATCGCCTCAACTTGACTCTACATGGATCAGAAATATAATAATGATGCCGAGATAATATTGGCAATCATAAGAGTTATTATCTATTGCAGAGGCAGCAGCAAGCACACTACATCTTGGCAAAAGTCAGTGGCAGTTCTATGTCTATTTACTAATACATCGATTCATTTTCAACCAAATAGATTTAATAGAAAAAGGTGGAATTTAAGTACTCATAATTTTTCATACAACTAGATTTTATATTAATGTAAGGTCAATGAATAAATGCATAAAAGGCCCTAAATTTTTTCTAAACTTCAGAAAGATAATGAGAATTTGTCAAACACTGATTTGAAGAAGTAAATATCAGTTGTGCTGTTGGTGCTCTACATTTCCGAGGGATACAAAACCAAAAAGTATTTAGTAGATAAAAACGAGGAATTGGTTGTGGATACTAATCATTGCATGACCATTAATTTAGAATCCAGTTGCTTATCATGTTCAACAACTCTATTGAAAGAGCTCAAAACAGGGATCATATGTTGGCATTCCACAATCATGTGTTTACTTGTCACGGTGTTACCATAGACAAACTACAAAACTCTCATTAATTGTTATATAATATATCTATGAAAGCAATAGCTCTTTATCATGCTACAATTGATTTAACAAGAACACAGGCAGTCATTCAAGATTGCATAAAGAATAGTACATGCCTAGTATCCAATTAACCTGATCTACCCAGGAACCTTGGTAAGTAGCACGCCCTGAGCTGAAGAAGGATGGAAGTCTTAATCTCTAAGCATTAAGAGAATGTTAACAAGAAGACAAAATTTTGGCAAATTTCATAGTCTTTAAGTATTTAACACTTGAACTCAGGGTAACAGTTATAGAAGAGTATATATAAAAGCAAGGAGACCTTCAAGCTATAATTAAACATGCATTCCAATTGCTTAAAACATAGGTAGTACCTGCTTAGACTTGTAACTTATATGCCCTTAGATACAGTAGCCGTACAGATAGCAGAACCAATAAAACCACTGCCTCTTAATACCACTACCTAATTAGGAAAGCAGTCTGTTAAGATTCCTTCGGCTGTAGCTGTTTAAGACAAAATAAGTTGTACACAAGCAAATGGGTGAAAGTGACAAGCTTTGCCATTTACCCATTCGGACTTCACGTCAGCAACAACATCAATTGAAGCTGATCTCATGTCATCCTCTACATTTGCTTCACATAGTTGCACCTCACACGAAACTTATAGAATCTGGAAACAGATTGAAAGGACATCATATTATTGTTCAGTTCCAATCAAGAAACAGAGCATGAGAAACATTGGTAGCCAGAAAAAATAGAAATATCCAACATGTGGCATTCCATATCCATTAATTGTCTTGTTCCTGAAGTTTGGGACAGAAGTAGTACATTGAATGGCACACTTTAACTGACTAACATCAAAATCTGCCATTCTAATATTCTCTTAATGCATGAGTAGGCAGATAACTATTTTCTATTCAATCTTCCTAGTTGTTCAGTGAAAGATGAACTACAAATGTCAGTGCATTTTTTCATCAGTCAGACACATTACAAATTGACACAAGAATAAGTGGCACGTGCAATAATTTGCATAGTTGAAGTTATTTTCTCCAATTTCCTTGTTGGTTATCATTTTGTTCTCAATAAGAAATGTACTTTTTATTGAGGTATGAGTAAACTCTAGCGACCTTGAACTTCTACACATGCAATTGATTTACTGTCATTTATAAGGCTCCTTAAAAATACTAAGACCAGTACATATTATTATTATTAGTATTACTAATTCAGGATGTTGGAGTCAGTATAGGTTTCAATTGAATAGAATGAATTCTGATTAAGGTTATCATCCAATCATAATTTTCAGGTGAATTTAGGTTATAAAAGTATAACTAGTTGATTTAGTGATATTTTATTAGGTTAGGATTCAGATTAATCCTTTATCAATCTTTGCCAAAATCTTATTATCTATTTATTACCCTAACACACTAACTTCTTCACATAATTAGCAAAAAGATGATTTGTATTAGATCTAACAGAGACAGACTTCAATTATCAAAGAAATGAAAAATAACTCAAAAAAGAGAACTTTTATCAAGAACTCATTAATACATTTTCCTTCACAATATTAATTCAACAGAAATTAATTAATTAATTACCTGTAAGTTTCCAAGTTAGACCTCTTTCCTACATAAACATAAACACAACCCAAAACAGTAACAAAGAGAATGGGGAAGCACTGGATAATGACATAGAAAAACTTACAGTTGGTTGTTTTCACGCTGGAAAATAATTCAACTCCTTGTTAGTAAAACACAAATGCACCTCCATCAGGTATGGACAGGGAAAAACTCACCAACACTCGATAAGAAAAATCCCACCAATATATCATCATCATAAATTCAAGATAATCTAACACGCAGAACTGCATCAACACATTTCTTAAACTAAAAATCAAAATAAACAAGAAAGCAACCGTAAATATCAAAAACAAAAGACCACTATGACTTTCAAAATCAAAAGAAAGCAAAAGGCTACAAAAAGGAAATAAGAAACAGGAGACATATTTGAAAATCAAAAATAAAAATTCAAACAAAATAAATGGAAGAAAGAGAGAAAGCTGTCACCTTAGTTAACTAGAGATAGATGAGATTCAACGATGATTTTGGCCTCCAATAAGATCAGTGGCGGTGAGGGAGAGAGAGGAGAGAGGAGCAGCTGAGAGATAGGAAGAGAAGAGAGTGGCTGCGAGGAGACTTGAAGTTAGGGTTTTGCTTGCCTTGGTTCCCAATTTATATACAATGGCACATTTGTAAATAACTAAAAACCTAAGAATTTATTCTCCATTTATTTTAATTTCCTATTTACTACTAATGTGTATTTTAGTTGAAACTATAAATTCATAGTCTTTAAGAAATGATGTCTGCTGCTGCTGCTGCTACTACTACTACTACTACTACTATTATTATTATTATTATTATTATTATTATTATTATTATTATTATTATTATTATTATTATTATTATTGTTATATCATTATTTGTTTAAACTCTGAGCTTATATTTTGAGAAAATATAAATTATAAAATATTTTATTATTATTTTAAATGAGATAATAAATTTTATATCAATATTTTATAAATATTTATTTTCTTTAATTTTCATATTGTAATTATATAATAATTGCAATCATTAGTTTATTATTATTATTAATATTAAAAATGTAATATTTTTAAATAAATTACTTTATATTTTGAAATAATGAATAAAAAAGTATTATCTTTTAAAAATAATTTAAAAAATATAATAATTAAGAATTCATATAATACATTACTAATAATAATATATAAAATACAAATTATTTGAATTAAATTTTATATGTAAAAAAATTATAAAAATATCCATATCCATTCCAAACAAAGTCAACAATACAATTTGGTTCGGTTACAGTCAAAAAATTAACGGTATAGTTCGGTTCTGGTTTTTTTTCGGTATTTCAGTTCGTTAAAGAAAGAGTTTAATTCTTGGATTGAACTCTATTGTCTATCAATGTCTTTAGGGATGTGCAAAATTTGACTCTATCCAAATAAATTGAATAATTCGATCTGAATTAGACATTCAAATAGAGTTATTATGATTATTTGAGTTGAATAGACCTTAAAAACTAATCTTCACCGTCCAAAATTAACAACAAGGAGTTTCGAACTCACTCACAAAAAATTAGGCCAATCTAACGGCAAATGATTTTTCGATCGTTTTAGTATACAAACCTGATCATTACGTAAAAAATTCAGAAAATAACCTATTTTTTGCAATAAAATATGAACTTACAGACCTTAAAAACTAATCTTTACCATTCAAAATTAACAACAAGGAGTTTTGAACGTACTCACCAAAAATTAGGCCGATCTAATGGCAAATAATATTTTGATCGTTTTCACATACAAAATTGGTTATTATGTAAAAAATCGAAAAAATATCCTCTTTTTTACAATAAAAACTGAACTTATAGATCTTAGAAACTAATCTTTACCGTCCAAATTAACAACAAGGAGTTTCGAACGTACTCACCAAAAATCAGGCCAATCTATGGGCAAATAACTTTTTGATCATTTTCATATACAAAACTGGTCATTACATAAAAAATTCAGAAAATAGCCTATTTTTTGCAATAAAAATTGAACTTACAGACCTTAAAAACTAATCTTTACCGTTCAAAATTAACAACAAGAATTTTCGAACGTACTCACCAAAAATCAGGCCGATCTAACGGCAAATACTTAACCGTTGAATCTTTACTTACACTATCCGTATAAAAGCTGTTCAATTTGTATTTGAAGATCCAACCGAACCGTAAACATGGAGATTCAAATGGACTATATATTTGGATTTATCAGATAATATCTTAACTTATTTATTAATCTGGCCATGTTTAGAATTTCAAAGCCATTTCTCCATTTTCAAATTAGTAAGTTTTCTCAGTCTTTCATACCACTCAATTAAGTAACCGCGGTAGTGAAGTAAAATGGTTAGGATGAGTTTAGATGTAGCTTTGAATATTTTAAAAAATAATACAAATAAAATTGAAAAGTGTGTGTGTGTGTATATTAGAAAAATTATTCATTTAGAAAAATAATAGTAATTAAATTGAAGAATAAATTAGAAAATTTATTCATTTTGACTTGTATGAGTTTAAGTCTTGGATTGATAAAATATAAATTAAATATATATATATATATATATTAGAAAATTTATTCATTTAGAAAATTTTATATTACTTTTTATAAATATTTATTTTTTCATCTTGAACACACAAATATATAATAATCGTAACAATTAGTTTATTATTATTATTAAAAATATAAATTTTCTAAATAAATAACTTTAGATTTTGGTATAATGAATAAAAAAATTATTATCAACTTATAAAATAATTTCTAATTTTCTGTTACAAAATAAAATATTCATTTCATATGGTCTATATTAAAATTACTTATAATTATACATAAATCATGTGAGTGAAATTAAAAAAATATATTTCTTAATTTATTTGCGACGGATTAGCGACTAAATACTTCCGTCGCTAATTGCATTAGTACTATAATTTCCTCTAATTAGCTAGTTTCTCAGTATCGGGTTACTCCCATAAACTGAGTTTTTTTGTTTTGTTAGAATATATTAGCGACAGAAAAATTTCCGTCCAAATTTTCCCTCCAAAATTAGCGACTAAAATGTTCATCGCTAAATTTTCTGGAACTAAATTCATGAATAAAAAATTATAAAATTTAGCGACGACAATTTTCTTCGCTAATTCCGTCGTAAAACATGGCGCGTATACTTCCCACCAATAATTAGCGACTGTTTATTGATTTCATCGCTATTCCGTCGCAAAAGAATAGAAAATATCATTCTCACAACGGAATTGTAAAACAGTCGTGAATCCGTAGCTAAATTTGCGACGAAAATTTGGCCGTCACTAAATTTAGTCGCTAATTGGCAGTTTTTTTTTGTAGTGAAAGCATAGTTAGTAAAGAGACTAAATAACCTAAAATGTTGAAAGAAGTAAAAAGTGATGACTTGAAAACACAAAATACATGTCAAAAGCCTTGAAAAACTAATCAAATGAGCATAAAAGGCAAATGACTCATCATAACAACCTATATTATATACAATATAAGCAATACTTATAATAAAACTTACTAAAAAGTTTAGTCTAAATAAAGAAAAAAAACACACAACCAAACAAACATAAACAAAACACACAACATATTTAATATGCTCCCCCACACTTAGAACACACATTGTCCTCAATGTGAAGGAACAAAACAAAAACAAAAACTAAAAGAAACAAACTAAAGAATAAAGGAAAGAAAACTCCCCTAAAATTTAAGATCATGGTGAAGGCGGAGGCAAAGACACCACATAGCCCGATTGGGCAATGAAGGCATCCACCTGTGCTCCAGAAGTCATTGACGTCGAACCAATTGGGATGTAACTTGCTCCAAGGATGTGAGTTGATGTTGTATGGTGGACTGGTTTTGCATTAATTGATTGAACATGGAATGGGTAATATTTGAAAAAGATCCAACAGTAGGTGAAAAAGCAACCTCGTCACTAGGAACATCATCCATAGTATCATCACTTTGTCCCTGCTCCATTGGCCTTGACTCATCCGAAGTACTCTCGAAAGTGGCCACGTGTGGAGTAGAGGTTCTTGCAAGATCCTTCCAATAAGATCGTGAAAATTGTGGAATGAATTGAAAAGAATTATTAACCACTTCACCCCGAACAAAAAGATTTTTGGAAAAATATAAGCATGGAAGGGCAGGGTCATAAGTACGCAAATCAATGTCAAGACTCCTAGCAATAGCAGATATGACATGTCCATGGGTGATAGGAGACTCCGGACGACTAACACAATTCAATAACTGATTGAAAATCCAAAACGACCAACAAATAAATTTTCGAGTATACACGCACCATATCAAAAACAACTTTTGATGAGACACTCTGTTGAACTCAGGCTTGTTAAAAATAACAAAATCTAATATCTTATGCAAAATCCAGTATTTCAAATCAGTAATGAACATTGATTTAGCCTCTCTACCCCTAAATAGTGTGGTCAATCCAGTCAGAAAATGGCAAAACTCATTTGGTCTATAAACCTTAGGCAGATCACATAATCCAAATTGTTTAAAGCCAAAAATGCGATGCATCGTGAAATATGTTAGTGTATGATCAATGCCATTTAAACAAAAGTCCACTAGCCTAGGATTTTCAGCATTCTCTTTCAAATTGGTGTAAAATTCCAAGACCAAATCAGTATAAAATTGTTCATGCATATTAACAAAATGCAATAAGCCACATTGAGATAGCATTTCTTTCACTGCATCAAGCAATCCCACTTGTTCAAAGAGAGAGTCTGGAAAATACTTACATTAAGAAATTGCCCTATCCTTAAGAGCAAGAAAACGATTACCTTCATGCACAGATGAAATGGGGAATGGAGCACCAAACTGTGTTGAGAGGTTTTCAGGCTCTGCTGCATCTGCCCCTTACTATCCCCTTGAAGTTGAAATATTTTTGGTTCTCACCATAATGGAAAAAGAAAAAGACCAAAAGAGAAGAAATGCAGGAATAAAAAGGTAAGAGAAGAAGAAGATGAAGAAGAAAGACACAGATAGTTCGTGAACTTATGTTGTAGTGAAAGAGAAGAGAAAGTAAACGAAAAGAAATGAAAGAAAAAACCAAAACCAAGTAAGTGCATGACTGAAGTAAAAGAAAAGAACTGTGAAAGGAAAGAAAAGAGTAATTGTAGTATTTATAGAGAAATTAGGGAGAAAGTGAAAGGGTATGTTTGATGGAATATGACATGGTATGAAACTCATGATGGCACAGCGGAAAACAAAATTTTTTAATCATACATACCATACATATCCAAAGCTAGAATCGAAACATGCAATTTTAGGGTTTTTAAACTTCCAACTTTATATGCCTTTAAAACTTGATTTTGATGATGATCAGCAACCAAGAAGGATATGTCCACCTTAGATCTTTACCACCAATGCCAAGGAACAGCCTTTACGCCACTCCCTCTATTCTCACACACACACTTGCAAAGATGGCTTAAAATCAAGAGTGCTAGCTCTATGATTGTGTATTTGGCAATGGGAATGATTTGAAGCCACAAGATCTGATCTTGTTCTTCCTTTAGGTTACTGTTTCAGCCCTAGAACACAAGAGAACAAGAAAGATTTCTTTCCCCTTGAGTATTTCGGCCAAGAGAGAAAAATAGCAAAAATGGCATCCCTTTTATTCATTTAATTCATTAATATATATCACTCAATTTAGGTCAAGTGTGAGTGCCGAAAATTAAGTGTTAATTTCAGCCTCCATCACTTCCTAATTAAGAGATATATCCTAATTTAAATTCCATTAGAATTTAAATTCAAATGGCATTAGTCATTTAATCAAAACAAACTTACTTATTTAAGGTAAAATAAGTTGCCGAATTCAACTAGTATTTTAGTTTGAATTTTGGCTACTTTAATTCCCTCTCAATTATTATATTTTGATTAAATACAAATTAGGATTTAATACTCAATTAACTTAATTATACATAGATAATTAATCAATTGAAATTAAACCTAGCACTTGCCAACAAATTTCTCTCGTGACCAACATATTTGCCTAAAACAGCTAGCTGTTTTAGGCAAAATCGTGGCTTAACAGATTTGCCTAAAACAGCTAGCTGTTTTAGGCAAAATTGCACCTTGACAGTTTTGCCTAAACTAGCTGTTTTAGGCAAAAAAACTATTTTTACAGATTTGCCTAAAATAGCTAGCTGTTTTAGGCAAAAATCTATTTACCCATTTTATGCATTAATTTGACTTTAAATAAAAGTCCAAATTAATTCCCAATACACAATTTAAATATTTTAAGCCCAATGCTTTGTGTGCGATCCTATAGGTCCATTTAATGTTGGGAATGAATTAATAAATTAATTCAAAGGCTATATATATTTTCTAGCAAGATATTATAACATTCCAAATTAAATGAAAATGCATATGGCATTTAGTGACCTAATGCAATTTTGCATAGTCCCTTACCCATAAATATCAGAATTAATATAAGGCATGGAACCAGTCATCCTTATATATATTAATTCCTTTCTTGATATTCCAGTGACACTGAACTCTCAGATAAATAATGATTACTCATTTTTTCATCTCGGTATGGCCATACACTTCTCAGTTCACTGATCAAGTGGCCGATGATATTTTCTCTCATATCGAGACGGGTAATCCCTTCACTTCTCTCATGCTCTCTAACATGAATCAATGCATACCCAATCATACCCGTACTTGTCACTCTGTTACGAGCACGTTAGGTGTATGTCAAAGTACACAGTAATTCATAAAGAGTTTCATAGAGATTTCAGGTCTAAGAACTCCGATACAAAACTTGCATATGAGAAACACTTATGACTTGTACCATGTAGTGTTCTCATGAGTGGATCTAATCCAGATACCGTGTTCTAAACATGTATCTATGATCTCTGATTGACACTCTTGTCCTTATGATCCATAAGACAGAACTCAACTTATCAGAGAGAGCATACTAGTCTTAATTCATTTGTTAATCCCATAACAATGACTGACTAGGGATATTTAGAATGAAGTCTCATTTGTTTCAAGGTCTTACAACCATGTGCCTCACACATGATAACTTAAACTGAAATAACATTCTTGGATAGTTCTATCAATTGATATGCACAGGAATACAATAGATAAAACAAATGCCTCATTTTATTAATTTCAAGTGTTTCGTTACAATGCATTGGGGCTAGGGCTTACACTAACAATCTCCCACTAGCACTAGTCCCAATTGGGCATAGCCCTAAGACTGAACGCTCTCAAATGAGCTTCGTGCAGATTTGGACGTAACTGTTTCGTCAAAAGATCGGCTACATTGTCTTCACTTGCTATCTTGCTAACCTTGACGTCCCCACGATCAATGATTTCTCTGATCAAGTGGTACCTCCTCAGTATGTGTTTGGATTTCTGGTGTGACCGGGGCTCCTTTGCCTGTGCGATGGCCCCGTTGTTGTCACATAAAATTTCTAATGGATCTAGGATGCTTGGGACCACTCCTAATCTAGTAATGAAATTTTTAATCCAAACAGCCTCTTTTGCAGCCTCACTTGCTGCAATATACTCAGATTCTGTAGTTGAGTCGGCAACGGTTTCTTGCTTTGAGCTTCTCTAGCTGACAGCACCACCATTCAAAACAAAAACAAACCCAGATTGCGATCTAGAATCCTGAGTGCTGGTCTGAAAAGCAGCATCGGCATAACCTTGTATGACGAGCTCTTCTTGACCACCATACACTAAGAAGTGATCCTTAGTCCTTCGCAGGTACTTCAGAATCCCTTTTACAGCAGACCAATGCTTCTCACCAGGGTCTTGCTGAAACCTACTGGTTATACTCAGTGCATGAGCAACATCCAATCTAGTACATAACATAGCATACATGATAGATCCAATAGCAGATGCATATGGGATTCTACTCATGTTGTCCCTTTCCTCTTTGGTTTTAGGGCATTGTTCTTTAGTCAAAGGAACTCCCAAAGCCAAAGGTATGTACCCTTTCTTTGAGTCTCCCATACTAAAATGCTTTAGTACTTTGTCTATGTACTTTTCTTGACTTAGTCCCAAAAGCCGATTCGATCTATCTCTATAGATTCGAATACCAAGTATTGTCTCGGCTTCACCTAAGTCTTTCATTGAGAAACATTTTCCCAACCATTGCTTAACCTTTTGCAATGTTGAAATGTCATTCCCAATGAGAAGGATGTCGTCCACATATAGGACTAGAAATACTACTATGCTCCCACTAACCTTCTTGTACACACAAGGCTCATCTTCGTTCTTGATGAAGTCAAATTCTTTGACTGCCTCATCAAAACGAAGATTCCAACTTCGGGATGCTTGCTTTAATCCATAAATGGATTTTTGAAGCTTGCAAACCTTCTTAGGATGCTTGGGATTGACAAAACCTTCAGGTTGTGTCATATACACATCCTCAAGTAAATTTCCATTAAGGAAAGCAGTTTTGACATCCATTTGCCATATCTCATAATCATGATATGCAGTTATGGCAAGCAAGATCCTAATGGATTTGAGCATGACTACAGGCGAAAAGGTCTCGTCATATTCTACACCATGAGTTTGTCGAAAACCTTTTGCTACTAGTCTACCTTTGTAGGTCTTATCAGCTTTTAGTTTGAATAGCCACTTGTATTCAATTACCTTAGCACCTTCCGGTGGATCAACCAAGGTCCAAACCTGGTTATCGTACATTGATTGCATCTCGGATTTCATGGCTTCAAGCCAATTTTCCGAGTCTGGGCTCTCAATAGCTTCTCGGTAGGTAGTAGGATCCTTACAATCCACTAACTCAATAGTGTCACTGTCAGTGATTAGAAATCCATATCTCTCAATCTCCTGACGTACCCTACCGGACCTTCTAGGTTCTTGTGTAATGGGTTCTTGTTCCACAACTGGTTGTGAACTTGATTCCATTTCCAAACCATCCTCTATAGGAGTTTGTGGTGCTTGAATTTCTCCAAGTTCTACTTTACTCCCACTGTCTTTCTTGAGAAGGAACTCCTTTTCCAAGAAAATATCCTTGCGAGCAACAAATACTTTGTTCTCGACTTGTGAGTAAAAGTAGTATCCCTTTGTTTCTTTAGGATACCCCACAAACAAGCAGACACTGGATTTGGACTCTAGTTTGTCAGATGTTAATTTCTTAACATGTGCTTCACAGCCCCAAATCCTGAGAAAAGACATATTGGGTTCTTTCCCAGTCCATACCTCGTATGGTGTCTTCTCAACTGCTTTAGTTGGAGTACGATTCAATAGAAACGCAGCAGTTTCTAATGTATAACCCCAAAAAGAGATAGGAAGATTAGTTTGACTCATCATAGATCGAACCATGTCCAACAAAGTTCGATTTCTCCTTTCGGACACACCATTCCATTGAGGTTTTCCAGGAGGAGTGAGCTGTGAAATAATACCACACTCCTTTAGATGACTGTCAAACTCTTGGCTTAAGTATTCGCCACCTCGATCTGATCGAATGGCTTTTATACTTTTGCCAAGTTGGTTTTCTACTTCATTCTTAAACTCTTTGAATTTCTCAAAAGTTTCAGACTTGTACTTCATTAGATAGACATAGCCATATCTACTGAAGTCATCTGTAAATGTCACGAAGTAGCTAAAACCACCTCTAGCATGTGTACTTAAAGGTCCACATACATCGGTATGTATTAGTTCCAATAAGCCATTAGTCCTCTCGCCTTTTTTATTAAAAGGACTCTTTGTCATTTTTCCATGCAAACATGGCTCGCATGTATCATAAGACTCTAAGTCGAATGACCCAATCACTCCAGTTTTATGGAGTCTTGAAATGCGTTTTTCGTTTGCATGTCTTAAGCGACAATGCCAGAAGTAAGTAGGATTCAATTCGTTTGATTTAACCCTCTTTGTATTAATGTTGTATATGGACTCTTTGTTTTGTAAATCAAGGATATAAAGGCCATTTTGCAACATGGCATTGCCATAAGAAATGCCTTGGCGAAGAATATGAGCATTGCCATTTTTAATAACAAAATCAAATTCATCATTATCCAAACATGAAACTGAAATAATGTTTCTGCTCATAGCAGGCACATAATAACAATTATTCAAAATAATACAAAGTCTGGAAGGTAAAGTGAGGTGATAGTCGCCTATCTCCATGGCAGCAACTCGTGCTCCATTCCCCACACGGAGGTCCACTTCATTCTTCCCAAGTAACCGCCTATTTCTTAGCCCCTGCACATTTGAACAAATGTGAGAACCACAATCGGTATCCAATACCCAAGTGGTAGAAATAGAAAGGTTAATTTCAACAACAAAAATACCAGAACTGGACGCCTTGGCTCCATTCTTCTTTTGTTCTTCCTTAAAGAGAGCGCAATTCTTCCTCCAATGCCCTATCTTGTTGCAATGGAAGCAAGTGCTCTCACTCTCTTTGAGTTTTGACGCCTTGGGCTTGGATTGGGCCTGAGGTGCACTCCCAACTGACTTGGGTTTTCCCTTTCCCTTTCCCTTTCCCTTTCCCTTAGCAGGTCCCTTCTTAATTCCCTTTTGAACCATTAGTACGGGATTGGTCTTTCGAATGTTTTCTTCAGCATTCTTAAGCATCCCATGAAGCTCAGTGACTGACTTGTTCATTGCATGCATGTTATAATTCATCACAAATGGATCATAAGCAGCAGGCAATGATCCTAAGATCAAGTCAGTGGCCAATTCCTTTGGCACTAGTACCTCAAGCTTCTCAAGAGTATCAAGATACCCTTTCATCTTGAGTACATGGGTACTAACAGGAGTACCCTCAGCCATCTTGCAAGAAATTAAAGCCTTTGTTGTCACGAACCTCTCGTGATGAGCTTTCTCTTAGAACATCTCCTTGAGGTGCACCATGATCGCATAGGCCTCTTGGTCCATAAATTGCTTTTGCAATTCAGGCACCATAGTGGCCAGCATCAGACAGGTCACATCATTGGAGTCGCTCCTTTTGGTCTCAAAAGTTTCCTTTTGAACCACAGAGGCGTTCCTTCCTAGTTCATCAAGCAAGGGTGCATCCAAAACATACGACTTCTTCTCTTGCTTAAGAACTATTCTTAAGTTTCGAGACCAGTCTATGAAATTAGTGCCATTCAATTTGTCCTTTTCAAGGACCGATCGCAATGAAAAATTGTTGTTTGAAGATGCCATTTTCAATCTACAATAAAATTTAGAAAGATTAAATGAGGTATTATTTATGATCCCACAAACCGAATTAATATCCCTTTAAATAATTCGCGTTAGTGATTTAATGTGGGCCAAGATCCACTTTTCACAACAACTTATTAGTCAAGCTGAGCTTGTACACCTAACAAGTTAAGTTACTTAGGTAGGAAAATTCCAATCATGTCTCGTACATGACTCTTGGATCAAATGGGCTAACATCTTAAGATGTTATAGCACAACCCATTTATTAGTTGCCTAGGTCCGGGCATCCCTTTCCATGTTAAGTCCAACCTACATTCACAACCCATGCCTCACAAAGATAATCGGGCGCATCTAGGACTCCTAGTCTACGTGACCGATGATCGATGCCTTGACATGTTTCGAATTAGGAAGGCAACTTTGTGACTTACTATTTTTAGGGATTCATTTTATTACGGCTTACATGGCATACGCTTTGTTATCCATACATAGCATGCATATATATATAATTGCATAAAGTAAAGCATGACAAACATGGGCCCAAAAACCTATAACTAAGATTCTATACTATTACATAAGAATCTTCGAGTTGGGCTTCTCCACTCCGGTGGGCTTCGTCTTGATTTACAAAGTCTTCAAGTATATTCTATTCTAAGAAATAAATGAAACTTTTACAATAAAACATAATGGCTCGCAGGCCATATTTAATTACAAAAACCCAGGGCCCATGAATGCACCATGCATATCCATTCATCACACCAAACTAGCAAATAAATATACATAGCATTCATGGATAAAACAAAGTCCAAATTTATTTAATTTAGCCAAGCCCATTAATGGAAATTATGTACTTGAACCTTTAAGAGATGACCCCGTGATGGGCCTGGGCTGAAGCCCAATGGACTAAATCCTCTTATTGAATAAGTTCTCTTAAAAGCCCAAAACACAAACTAGTTAGATTTGTGCCATAAATCAACTCTAGTATAATTTCCAATTTTGCCATTTTTAATTTTATGACATACAACCCATAAACATTAAAAATACATATAATATGTGCTAACATGAATTAAAAATAAAATCATGAAGAACACATATATAGTACACGGCATTCATGCAAAAACAAACAAACAACAAAAACTAGTTGTTTAATGCTTATGTAATGCCATAAAATGCACAAACATTTAAATCAATTTTATGAGTCATTTAATTAATCTAAATAAGTCCATAAACATTGATTTAATATTCTGTACCAATCTGATCTAAATGTGTTTTTACCATTTTAATCAAAACAAAACAAACAATGTTGATTAAACATGTAACAAACACAAACTAGACATAGTTTTAAGTGATTTTAAAAATAATCAATTAAATTGTCATGGACCAGAATTAAAACCAAATTTAAAACATGTCCAGACCTGTTATTTAATCTTTAAAAATCACTTACAAACATCCCAAAAATGTTTTTACATTTAATTTTGAAAACTAGTTGTTAAACTAGCAATTTACATGCCAACTAGCCCTAATAACATCTTAGGACAGTATATTAACATGTCATATTAATTATAATACCTATCTAATCAATTAAAATCGTTTTTACACCAAAACAATGCAAAAAACTCAAAACAGAAAATTTCAGATTTGCATGTTTTCATAATGACGATTTTTAATTAGTTTTTTCATGCATCTAAAGCACTAAAATAAGCATGTTTAGGCTCTGATACCACTGATGGAATATGACATGGTATGAAACTCATGATGGCACAGCGGAAAATAAAAATTTTTAATCATACATACCATACATATCCAAAGCTAGAATCGAAACATGCAATTTTAGGGTTTTTAAACTTACAACTTTAGATGCCTTTAAAACTTGATTTTGATGATGATCAGCAACCAAGAAGGATATTTTCACCTTAGATCTTTACCACCAATGCCAAGGAACAGCCTTTACGCCACTCCCTCTATTCTCACACACACACTTGCAAAGATGGCTTAAAATCAAGAGTGCTAGCTCTATGATTGTGTATTTGGCAATGGGAATGATTTGAAGCCACAAGATCTGATCTTGTTCTTCCTTTAGGTTACTGTTTCATCCCTAGAACACAAGAGAACAAGAAAGATTTCTTTCCCCTTGAGTATTTCGGCCAAGAGAGAAAAATAGCAAAAATGGCATCCCTTTTATTCATTTAATTCATTAATATATATCACTCAATTTAGGTCAAGTGTGAGTGCCGAAAATTAAGTGTTAATTTCAGCCTCCATCACTTCCTAATTAAGAGATATATCCTAATTTAAATTCCATTAGAATTTAAATTCAAATGGCATTAGTCATTTAATCAAAACAAACTTACTTATTTAAGGTAAAATAAGTTGCCAAATTCAACTAGTATTTTAGTTTGAATTTTGGCTACTTTAATTCCCTCTCAAGTATTATATTTTGATTAAATACAAATTAGGATTTAATACTCAATTAACTTAATTATACATAGATAATTAATCAATTGAAATTAAACCTAGCATATGCCAACAAATTTCTCTCGTGACCAACATATTTGCCTAAAATAGCTAGCTGTTTTAGGCAAAAAACTCGTTTCACAGATTTGCCTAAAACAGCTAGCTGTTTTAGGCAAAATCGTGGCTTAACAGATTTGCCTAAAACAGCTAGCTGTTTTAGGCAAAATTGCACCTTGACAGTTTTGCCTAAAACATCTAGCTGTTTTAGGCAAAAAAACTATTTTTACAGATTTGCCTAAAACAGCAAAAATCTGTTTACCCATTTTATGCATTAATTTGACTTTAAATAAAAGTCCAAATTAATTCCCAATACACAATTTAAATATTTTAAGCCCAATGCTTTGTGTGCGATCCTATAGGTCAATTTAATGTTGGCAATGAATTAATAAATTAATTCAAAGGCTATATATATTCTCTAGCAAGATATTATAGCATTCCAAATTAAATGAAAATGCATGTGGCATTTAGTGACCTAATGCAATTTTGCATAGTCCCTTACCCATAAATATCAGAATTAATATAAGGCATGGAACCAGTCATCCTTATATATATTAATTCCTTTCTTGATATTCCAGTGACACTGAACTCTCAGATAAATAATGATTACTCATTATTTCATCTCGGTATGGCCATACACTTCTTAGTTCACTGATCAAGTGGCCGATGATATTTTCTCTCATATCGAGATGGGTAATCCCTTCACTTCTCTCATGCTCTCTAACATGAATCAATGCATACCCAATGATACCCATACTTATCACTCTGTTACGAGCATGTTAGGTGTATGTCAAAGTACACAGTAATTCATAAAGAGTTTCATAGAGATTTCAGGTCTAAGAACTCCGATACAAAACTTGCATATGAGAAACACTTATGACTTGTACCATGTAGTGTTCTCATGAGTGGATCTAATCTAGATACCGTGTTCTAAACATGTATCTATGATCTCTGATTGACACTCTTGTCCTTATGATCCGTAAGACAGAACTCAACTTATCAGAGAGAGCATACTAGTCTTAATTCATTTGTTATTCCCATAACAATGACTGACTAGGGATATTTAGAATGAAGTCTCATTTGTTTCAAGGTCTTACAACCATGTGCCTCACACATGATAACTTAAACTAAAACAACATTCTTGGTTAGTTCTATCAATTGATATGCACAGGAATACAATAGATAAAACAAATGCCTCATTTTATTAATTTCAAGTGTTTCGTTACAATGCATTGGGGCTAGGGCTTACACTAACAATGTTGTTTCACAAACCCTAGTTTTGATTTGTAACCATTCCCCCCTCTTGGTTTAAACTAATTAAGGGTAGTTAATCAAAATTAAAATCGCAAATAATGAAGAAGTAAAATGATTAAGAATTAAAGAAAGAAAGAAAAATGAATTAAGAAAGAAAAAGAGGTAAAATTCATGACTCGGTAAAATCGAGAATAGTGAATCATAAGTCGGAAAGAACTCCACGACTCGTGAAGAATGAGATTAGTTGGCACATGTAAATATGTTCACGAGTCGGACATAAGTTCATGACTCGTGAAAAATTGAATGTTGGCATATGGATAAATATTCATGAGTCAGACAGAACTTCATGACTCGTGAACCTTTCCTCTCCATGTTACTTGTGAAACCCTTCACGAGTCAATCCTCAGATGCACAATTCGGTAAGCTCTTCACGACTCGGTAGGTTGCTACTTCTGGAGCCCTTGTGAAAATTTTCACGAGTCAAACCTTACTTGTGAATGTTTCCCTGTGCTGCAACTTGTCTGCAAAAATTACTTAACTCGATAAAAAACTCAAGGAAACAAAATAGATATTATATAATAAAAATTGGAACTATAAAATATATAAACCAAAATCAAAAATTAACCATAAAACAAATAAAATCTAAATTACGAAAACTGAATCCTAAATAATATCATACAGTCCTAAAGCAACTATTACTTTGTTTTAATCAATAAAAATTCATTTAAACCGTTCCCTGGCAACGATGTCAAAATCTGATGGGGATTTAATTGAACCCTTAGTCTCACTAGACTGCATATAGGATGAGTAGGATATCTTTCCAAAGGGAACGAGGTAAATTTTGTATTGAAACCACAAAGAGTAGATGGATAGGTAATGAATAAAATAAAGATTATGTATTTAATTAAATATCTGAACTACTTTGCATATATTAAATCAAATTGGATTAAAGATAACTTAAATGATGGTATGAATATATATTATAAATAAGAGAAGCAATCCATTTAAGAATAAGATCAAGTAATTGTATGGATGAAGTGACTGGAGAATTTAGCCAAGATTCTTTAAAGCAACTCTCGTTGTCAGTTAAGATGATTTCATTTAGAGTCTATAAGCACTCTCGTGTCATTATAGAAATAAAAAAAATATGAAGCTCTATGCCAATTCTTTAACCCCTCAAAGTGAATTCCTTATCTCTAAGTGAATTCAATGCTTCAAGTACATTCATTTGTTTTTCCATCAAAGAATTGCAACTCTCGTTGCGAACAAATTGACTAACATGCCAAATATGGTGGCCAAGCATACATAGCAAATTAATGCACACAAATGAATGTAAATCATACTTCATTCATAATAATAATAAACATGTCTTAAATAAATACTACTGGATATTTATAATGTACAAAGGAAGCTAGCCAAATATATAATTGAATTAAAGATAAACAAGAGAAAGAAACTCATCTCTTGTTCTCTTGACTTTGTCCCTTTGTCATCATCTAGTAAAAATTAAGTAAAAATATTTATCCAAAATAATAATTGTATTTCTAAAAACTAAACATTAATTGATCCCTCTTTCTTCAGTTAATGCCATCCATATTTATAGAGGGAATAACTCTATAAACATGTCTCTTTATAATAGTTGTCAATGTGAAAAGTTGCCATGAAAAGTCTTGATGGTTGGCTGAAGGATCGAGTGCGAAAAGGTGGCATCGTTTGGAAACAGGTGTTTTGTCCAACTCGTGAATGCCTTCACAAGTCGTGAATTCCACAGGCCTTCTTTACTCGTTCATCTCCCTCCGACTCGTGAACTTCCAGCTGACTCGTGAATTCCCTACCGACTCGTAAGCAACTCTTCTCTGCCTCACTCGTAATCTTCCCTCCGTCTCTTGCCATTCTGTCCGAGTCGTGAACTCCCTGCCGACTCATGAGCAAGCGCATGAATCTTCATCATTTCATCGCTTCACTTCACATTTACACTAACTTTAACCTAAAAACACAAATAAACACATAAACTAAACATAAACACATAAAATACACATAATATTACATACTTAACTACTTAAATAAAAGAAAATACACACTAAATAGTAGACATTTTACATGTTATCACTAGTTACCACTGGGGGCAAATTAGTAATTACACAAAAAAAGAAATTAAATAATAAATTAAGCAAAAGAGAATATCATAAAGTTAATCAGAAAAAAGTGTAATGTAAGAAATGTAGTTAATAATTTGGTAAGGGCAAAATGGTAATTATACGAGAAAATAAGGACCAAAAGATAAATTAGGCATAAAAGGAATCATAAATGAGATTAAATATGGAGTAAAATGAAAAGCATGAATAATAGATCCAAAAGGGGCAAAAATGAAATTTGACAGTAAAAAATGTAATTAAAAAGGTTAAGATGATTAAATAAGTGAAAAGGGGTAAAATCATAAATAATGAAAATTTTTAGAGCAAAGCGTAAATTGCCACCTTATGAAGAAATACAAGGACCAAAATATAAATTTTACATTTAAGAGAAAATAAAAGCCAAAGGTATTAAAAAGGAGTCAAATAAGAAGTTAAACTAAGTCAAATGTGAAGAATATGAACTTAAGGACCAAATTGTAATTTTCCATCAAATGAATTAATGTAGGGGATAAAATGTAAATATTGAATTTAAAGGAGAGAATAAAAGCAACGAGAATGCAAAAAGGAGACATTAGAATAATTTAGCTTAATTTAAAATCATAAAAAAGTTTAGGGACCAAATGAAAATTTTACATTCAAGTAGGAATTATGTTACACTAAATATAAGGGATAAGTGGATATAGAAAAAAAATATGATAATTGATCAAAATTAAGGTCAAACAAAGCCAAAATGGTGAAATAAAAAGTTTAAGGACTAAATTATAATTTTACACTAAAGTAGGAATTTTAAATAAAATTGATGGGAAATTAAGGATCAAAGGAATTAAATAGCAATTTGGAATATATAAGAGAATCAAATCTATCCAATTAGTGAGAGGAATAAATATGGGTAAAATGATAATTTACCATACCACGAAGAAATGTTTAAAATTAAAATGTGAAGTGAAAAGTCAAATACAATAAAAGATACAAAGAGACTAAATAAGGGCAAATTGGTCAATTAACAATAAAATTTGCAAACAGGAAATGGTATAAAGGAAAATTGAACAAATTTAGTAAATTAAGGATAAAATTGTGAATTAATCATAAATTGACCAAGTAGGACGAAACTACAATCTTAATAAAAAAAGCAAAATTAAAGACTGGAATAAAAAGAAATATAATATTATGGCAAAATATATATCAGAAAAGAAAAAGTAAAAAGGTAAGATAGCAATTATATGTAAAGAAATAGCAAAAAGACCAATCAAATTAGGAAGAAGGAATTAAAAATGTTGATTTAGTAAAACACACATTTAGAGGTTGACAAGATTTAAATACCACCTTATAAAAGAAAATAAAGAATTCAATACTACAAATCATCGTATAGTTAGTAAGAAAAAGAATTGTAATAAGTCTTTAACCGAACTATTTTGGCTATATGCCAGTAAAGTTAAGTTTATAAGTAAAGAACAAATCGAAATAATGCACTAAAGCCTGTTTGTGAATAAATAATAGACGCAGTGGCATAAAGGTAATTTAATGTCAAAAATATAGATCACACAGGCCAATCAATAAGACAGTGAACGTGAAAGGATATAAAATCAACAAAGAGTAAATGGTAATTTGAGAAGATAACTACATAAAGATGAATAAATAAAAATAATAATAAGACAAAATAATACCAATAATAATAATAATGGAAATAATAAATTTAATCAGATGAAATTTTGTGTAGTTGTATCCACCACTAGGCAACATCATTGCTTAGCGCGTGGTTTATTGACTGCACGCAGGGATAGGTAGTCAAGAACACCACGATGAAGGATCAAATTGGTATGTACCTGTAAGCGATTACGGGCATGAAGATTAATGATTCGTGCAGTAGATTTTAGATGCTTAGCACGTAGTAAGCATTCTATATATTGAACAAAAATTGTTGTGAATTTATGCATGTATGAATACTTTTGAGCATGTGTTTATGGAATTTTATGATAATGTTGTATGATGAGATAGATGATTTTAAAAGTGCTATGTATGCCGTTGGTGCATTGAAGGAGGAGGTAGCTATTTGGGAGTGTTATTTTGTCAATTTGTAGGTTTGGGCAGCATAGTTTGCAAGCCGTTATGCTATCGAAATTCACACATAATGAATAGTAGTCATGTAATGTCGTCAACAACAATATATATTATATAGAAATTATCAATGAGCTGAGGGTGTTACAATTTGTTACCTCGAGTGTAGACTCCAAATCTTATGGTGTAAAAGAGGTACCTTTGGCTTTTTCACATTCCTTACCACTCCTTAGCATTATGGCTTTTGCTTCCACCTTAGGGTTATGATTTACATTGGAAGGAAAAATCCTATGAGCTCTATTGGCCACTAAGTTCGCAAGTTGCCCCATTTGGGTCTCTAGATTCTGGATAAATGCTTTTTGATTCCACATCTACACATCTTAAGCCTTCTAACATGCATATTGGCTAACAATAAAAGAGGATTGGCTAGAAATAAAACTTAAGAACATCTCCTCTAAGTTTGGTTTCTTTTCTTGTAGCAGTGGAGGTCTTGCTCATTGTTAAAACCCTAGCGACTAGCAAGCATTTCCTTAAAAAGATGACAGTGTTGTAGGCAGAGTATAGTGTTGTTAAGGGGGTGGTGGTGGTTTAATATTTTGTTGTTGAGATAAACTACCCTAATTTTTATCTCTCCATACAAAGTTTAGACAGTTTCCCAATCCCAAATTATAGGTGTTGCCAAATGGATCATTAGGTCTCATATAAGCTAAAATAACATTCACAACATTAGCTGCAAAAGCATTTATATACATATCTCCAGTACTGCACTTTTGCAATGTATATGCACCACCACATACTTCATATAAAGAAGACATAGAAGCCACATTCTGTAACTTCAATCTTTGCATTTCCTTCTCACTAACTCCATTTGAGTTCTCAAAATAAAGACTTCATCAACAATATATAAATCAAGTTTTCTTTAAAGCACCCTTATATTTGTCTATTGGGCCTCATTCCTAACTGTTTCTTTGATTAAGATTCTTACCTCTTTTAGCCCTTTGTTTATAAGACTACCCCTTACTATTGTGTCCAATAAAGATCATATATATTGGTTCACACCCATGTAGAAATTGGAAATCTTAATGCATTAAGATATCATTATATGGATAAATTTTCATAAGATGAATGAATATATCCCAAGATTTATTAAATGATTCATCACTCATCTACTAGAAATTTAATATATTATTACAAACAAAAGCTATTTTATTGAAAGGAAGAGTCATACTAAAATTCTCTCTTAAAGTTGCTCACATGAGTTTATTAATCCTTAAGGTAGCATCTTCAACCAATCCTTAGCTTTATCTAAAAGAGTGAAAGGAAAAAGCTTTGACTTAATTGCTTTCTTAAGCACACCATTCATTTTTGTGATGTCATAGATGTCCAAGAAAATATCTAAATGTTGAGTTGGATCCCTGTTATTGCTCCCAATAAATTGCTTCATTTGTACTATAGTAATGAGTGACGGCTTCAACTCAAAGTTATTTGTTCGTATATTCGGTAAAATAATGCCCATTAATCCTCCATCCACCTATGTTTGGCATAATTGCAAATGGTCTTTTGTCTTTTTACATTTTTTTATACATTCCAACCATTATGAATAGAAACATTTCAAGGCTAGGAATTTTTATTATTTGGTTGCTTAATATTTTTTGATTCATGTCTCTTAAATTAGTGCGTCTTTTTAAGTGAAAGGCCTTCTCAATTTTTGAATCAAACTTGGCAAATAGATAGGGATTCAATTATGTTATACACCAATGCACTTTAAAAGAACACAAAAATAAAAGTAATAATAATGCCCAAAGTAACACTACACACAAGTTCTAAAAAAAGTACACCAATCCCTAGCAATGATGCCAAAAAGTTGACCACTATCTAGCAACTAGATCAACAAGTAATAAAGTTAGGTATATAGTTAAAACCTCAAGATATCATACCCATCAATTTTTGCAAATGCTCATATGGATATTAATTGTTATTTGGGCAATCGTGTTTGTCAAAAGTTTTTGGTGTAACATAAACAAGCATCAAATGATGAATGAATCAATTAAGAAATAAAACAATACATAATAAGGATGTTAAAAAATTGAAATGTTGAACAACAATTAAGCGATAAATTAAGATTAAAGACAATATGAATTAAATCATAGAGAAGATGTTAAGGGAAAACTCATCCTTCCCCTACTCTTTTGTCAAAGACTCCAAACAAATAATGCATAACTCACTTGTGGATAAGCCAAACACCCAAGTTTCCTTTCCAAAAAAACTATACTACATCTTCAGATTTCCTTTTTGAGTTAACCTATTATCTAGCATACACACAGCTAAGACTATCCTTAGTTCAGGATAGATTACCATTCTGGCTCCATCTATCTATGAACTAATCTTATCTCCCAAACACTTCTAAACTAATCAACTCAAAATCTAAAATTCAAAATTACCATTTTAGCAACATTAAGAAATCAAGATGCAGAGAAAAATATGAATAGGGCATATACATGTCTAATCAATTATTTAGATCTAAGATTAACCATCATTCTAATACAATATAATCAATACCCAACAACCATAAAGATGAAAAGATTAAGATTAAGAGATAAGAACAACTGAGGTTATATTAAAATTTAAAATTCCTTAAATAAAAGTAAAGGGATTCAAAGATCCCTTAATAATAAAAAAGATTACTTGCTATTTCATCCATTAAACAAGAAATAAAGATGAGAAGAGATTGAGATAGTTATTGAAGATCCTCGAGATCTCAAATCTTCAACAATCCCACGGCTCGTTCCTTTAAAATTTAAAATATAAAAGAAAATCTAAAGTTTCAAAATAAAACCCTAAAATCTATGAATAAAGAAGAATGATTAAGAACTATTCAAGCAAAATCCTTACAAAAAGTAAATAGGTTTGTAAATAAACCTAAAAAGAAATAAGAAAATACAAAGAAAAATGAAAAGTATAACTAAAATTTTGATTAAAAAAAGCAAAAGCTTTTTCTATAATTGAAATTTCAACTATATATAGTCTAAGGGTATCACATCTGTAAACACTGTGACCCAAGGTAGCCTAGGTTAGGTTATCCAATGATGAGAAAATAATATATTTTTTAAGAAAAACACGAATCTCAAAGCTTCGACCTCAATCTTTGCATTTTCACAAAAATCTTTGTAGTTTTTTAAGTGTTTTTTAGGAAAGATTTTGATAAAACATCAAGAAAACCTTGACTTTAACCTTCAGCCATGATAGATAGACATTTGTCAAGAGAAAAATAGTTGTCTATGGCCACTTCCTTTTAATTCAAGTTAAATCAAGGGCATTTTTGTAATTTCAAATGAATCATGTGAGGGAGGGTTGTCTGTCCATGATGGATGCTTATTTGTTTCCAAATTTCCCACATTTTCTAGTTTTGAATGATAGAGGATAAGATTTGATTTTGATTTGATTCCAAATTTCAGGGGGTTTAATCCATTCATATATAGAGAATTGGAGTTGGAGTGGGTTTCCAACTCTCCTCTATGTATAAAAGGCCAAATTAAGGTTTTGATGGGATATGAGATTTTGAAAAGGAATAAAGTTTTTAAAGAGAAGAAATTAATTCTTTTCCCTTTGAAACCAAAAGTTCGATACAGACTATTCATAAAAAAGACACAAAATCTCTTTGTTTTTCTTAAACGCCAAAATAGAGGATCGAAGTGGAGATAAATGTTTATAATCTTACAGAATCAAAATATCTTAAGGGTAATATTCTAGGTTCCTCTCTTTTTGTCTCTAGCTTATCTTCACTATCATGTGAATATACAAACATGTTTATGGTACTATAATGCATGTTTGTACATTGTTCTATTTGAGTCCGTTCAGTTTTGTGATGCTATGATGATTTAGAGTAGTTCTATGTGTTAGAATAATATGTATTAAGGTTTATTTTTCTCCATGAAGGTATGCTTTATTTCTTATGTTAAAATTCTATTTTATATGTTATTTTTTGCCATTATTTAATTAAAAATATTATTTAAGGATTGTATTTAGATTTGGCATGCATTAGGACTATAAAATTGTGTGTTTTATGCTTATTTAGATCTTTTTTATATTATTTTGCCTTGAATATGCTTTCTGTGTCCATTTTTGGGTGACAGATAAGAAAAAAGCATTATAGACACTCATCTGTCAGTGTGATTAATGGGATGTCGCAGTGTTTTCTCCTCATCTCATCCCTCCTCTAGCATAGGGCGTTCGTCGGTTCCCAAGGGTGTCTGTGGCTTGATTTCTTTGATTTTTATTGTATTTTAAAGCCGTATTTTGCATTTAAGTCACTCTTTTGGCATTTTTTGTGTTAGTTTATTTTTTGTATTTTTGTTCATCCATATTCTATTCTGTATCTTTATTTTTGTCTTATTATGGTTGTTTCTATTCATTATTTTAATTTATTTTTAATATTCATTTCCTTTTAACATGCTAATTAACTAATTTTTTTATGTGTCGTTTGAGAAATTTATTTTATGCATTTTTAGAGCTCTCGAGAGGTAATTATGCATCGGGAGTCATGCCCCTTGGTTTGTTTCACTTTTTTTCTCTTTTTATTTTGCCTTTAGGTTATTTTTTATTTAATATTGTTTTACTTATCTGAATTTTGGCATCTTGTTTTATTTGGATGTATATTCTTTTTGTTGATGTAATAGGTAGCAATAAAATGATTTTTGAACGTTAAATGGAAAGTTTACTTAAAATCATTTTTATTAATAAATCAATTTTTTTCCTAATAAAATAGACCAATCCAAAATCATGCCATAACAAGGGAGCTTCATTTTCTCTAAAATGGGATCACTCATCTCGCATTTTCATTAACATCAAGCAACGGGCTCTTTATCCCTTTTTGTAAAAATTATGTATGAGCGAATCAATGTGTCCAAAATCTAATTAATTCCCAATTTTATGTATGCTATTTCATTTTACATATTACTCTTTCCGTTGAAGATGATTTGCTTATGTAATAATTTAAGTAGGTTTATTTATCTATCTCATTCTTTAAGTGCTCGAAATGTTTAAATTTTATTGCAATGCTTCTTGTGAGAAAGGAGATAGTGGACTAATGATAAAAATTTGATTAAAAGAAAAACACCTAACCAAGATGTGAACTAAGAGTGATGTCCCACTTTAGACACCTTTATGGGTTGACCATTAATAATGAACTAGGCTTAAAACCCTCTCTATTGTGAAGTGGCCAATTTATGATTAATAGTAAGTTTTATCTAGTCCCAGCCCCTAAAAGTGAGCTTCCGAGAACCCAACTGGAATTTAGGGGGCTCCAGCATACATCACAGTGGCGACCCCACTAGGGACTGAAGAAACCTTACTCCCAAAAGCATCTTGGTTAAGTTTCTTATAATCAAGTTTTTCTTATTTGTCCTATCTTCTTTCGAAATTTCATTTTTTATATACATGCTAGAGCCTTAGAATTAAATTAGGCATCCCTTTATAGCTCTGGTGACATCCTAAAACATGTCATATGTTTACTCAATATAGAGAGGTGTCAAGGAGAACCACCCATCCAGGTTTCATACCAATTGGTATATAAAATGGTGACCCACTAGTCATTATACTCGTGATGAGCTAGACCCATTGGTAGGGACTATGGTTGGATAGTCCAAAATTCTCATCACCAGACTATGGCCCATGTAATGAAAATAGCTCTTTCCTCTAGGTTGTATAACCTTAATAACTTTTGCTTGCTATCAAAACCTTTGTGTATTAACCTAACTCAAACATATTAGGAGCATAACAATCAAAGGTTACCATACCCCAATGGACCTAACCCGATCTACATAAGTTAGTCAAAATACATAATGGCCAAAATCCATATGCTTGTGCTTTTAATTAAAAGAGGTTACACTACCGATTTTCTACCACACACCATATATGTCCATTGGGTACCCTGTTGACCCATGGGCTAAGTTCACCTAGGTAAGAGACTGGATGACCTCCTGTGTAGGAGTGATAAGGTTGAAAGCTTTGTCTATGCTTGTGTGTTATTGTGATTGATGTCTAACTAAATCTTTCATTGCATCCATGCATCATATATATATCATACTCGTGCATCATCCATCATGCATCACTCATAATGTTTGATTCTTATAGCCATCATAGATTCACTTAAGTTGTCCAGAGGGTTAAACGATTGCCTTGTTTGGATATCAATATCTGAGTCACCAAGGTTAAGGTCAGAATCAAGTTTAAGGTTAGAATTAGAGGTTAGTTCAAAGTTGAGTTTAAGCTAGTTATCGAAAAGCAGTTAAGAAATAAAATCAGAAATGGATGACAAACAATTAAATGAGATTGGAAAAGTTATGGACAAGACAACAAGACTTACATCTTTAAGGGAAAGGTTGTCCGCTTCTATGTCGAGACCTTTGGTGATGAAAGATGAATTGGATAAAAGGTTGGTAGGAGGTTCCAGGATTTTAAAGAGAGGTTGATGGCTATGAGTGGTGGGTTGGTGGCTTCTTTAACATCAAACATTAGAACTCAACCTATAGCGCCTACTCGTAGGATAGTGGAGCCACATATGTTGGGGACATTATCACAGTAGATGCTACTGCGACTTAAGACCTACCAAAGAGGGAAAGGAGGCATAAGCCATTATATTAAGGAAAAATATCAAGAATATGTTCCTCCCATGATGAATATGAGAATTAAGGGTCCTAGTGTTGAGGATGAAGACTTCAAAAAAATAAAAGAGAAGGTTGAAGCAATGTCCAGGTTATTATCTGTTGGAAAGGGAATAAACCTTGAAAATAGGGATTTAGATAGAGATGAGCCACACCCCAGAGGTTTAAGATGCCTAATCTGCCAAGATTCGATGATACTTTGGATCCTTTTACGAATGTCAAGTAGTATACATTGATCTTAAAGGTACCACCTTGACTAGAAAACAAAAGGTGGAATATTTTTTTCTAAGCTAATAGGTCCCGTAATTGAGTGCCATCACAGATTGGCTAAGGCACTAAAGAAGACTTAACTTGCTAACTTAAGAGTTCCTCAAATAATATAACTCCAGTATAAGAATGAAAGTTACCTTAAAAGACCTTGAATTGCTTCTACAAAAGCATGACAAGTCCTTTCACAAGTTCTTGACAAGGTGGAGGAATCGGGTAATGGACATGAAGATGAAACTTGATACAACTGACTAGATTAGGATTTTTATTTGAAATGCAAGTTTTACTTGAGGGATGGCCTTAAGATGAAGGGGTTGAAGGATTATGATTCTTTGAAGGACATAGCCATAGAGGTAAAGAGTGAATATTTGGCAAAAAGAGCCAACAATAAAGGTTCAAGAAGGAAATTTGGCAATAATAAAGTAGTTGGAAGTAGCTGTGGGGCAAATAGAAGTGGAAACACTGCTAAAGTATCTATTATAGAGGTTAATTAGAGGTATTATTCCAAACTCAAGAAGTCACTATCTTAGGTTTTAGACCGACTATGCAAGAAGAGAAGTTGGAGCCACTGCCTTCGAGACCTACAAAGAGTCTAGTCTAGGGTTGCCCTATCGGGAGGATAACTGCGCTTACCATAGCATACTGAGCATCTCATTGATTATTGCTACAAGGAGGATCAATGTAGTGCCCATAGAGAAAGAGACTGAAGAGAACCAAATCATAAAGCGATTGAAGAAGACAAAAGCCCAGATCTCTATTTGGGATTTAGTGAGATAGTCTCCATCACACAAGCAGAAATTGGTTAAAGCTTTGAGTGATTCCACTGTTACCACTACCATTTCACCTTTTGAATTGCTGGATTTAGTCAAAAGAGGAACAGGAGAGAATGTCATGTATTCTAGTGCTAATCTGCCTACTGAAGAAAGAAACCATAGTTGTTCCTTGCACATCAAAGCACAAGTGAATGAAAAGCACACAGCATGTGTAATGGTGGATGATGGGTCATCTATTAATGTGTGTTCCTTGATTATAATTCCTGCTTTTGGGCTAAATGAGCACATGCTGAACAAGTTAGATTTGATTATTCCTGCCTATGATAATTTAAAAAGGCAAGTCACGAAGACCTGCAAAGTTATAGTGAAGATAGGGCCAATTGAAACTAAAGTTGATTTTATGGCATTACCTATTCCAGCTAATTTTTTATGCTACTTAGAAGGCCATGGTTCCCTAAGTTAGGGGGAGTACACTCTACGTTACATTAAATGATCAAGATACCTCATGATGGTCAGGTGGTTACCATCAAAGCTATAGAGAGGATCAAGTATCTATGCTAGAGATAGTGAAGTAGCCTTTCAATGTTCCATATGTTTGTGATCAATGATGAAAAAAGTGAAGGTAGTTTTTCTGATAGCACGTAAGTAATCAACATGCTGAAAAAAATGCATTTCTTACCTGGAGTAGGTTTGGGTAACAACTCTCAGGGGCCGTAGATTGCAATCACTACCAAGGGATAGAAGGATAGAAAAGGGTTAGGTTATACTGGTCTTAGTAAGAAAAGAATGGAAAAGAAGTAGCAAAAGAGATTCCTTATATTTCCAATAGCTTTGTACCAGCATCGAGGGTATGCCTTTACTATGGGGAAAATGAGCCTCAGTTGGTGGGAGATAGGATAGTGCCTGGTTTTGAGCTATTCAATGATGTCTTTGACTGGGAATAAGGTATTATCAAACCAATTAAAGGATTATGGGATGAAGAGATTCTTTTGCATTATTCAGCATTGGATAAAGAAGTGCCTTAAGAGATCAACTGATAAACTACTTTTTGTTCAAAAGAAGGGCAAAAAGAAGATTGAAGTTGAGGATCCACCCAAGCCAGACCTAAAAGTTAGAGAGATATCTGATGTTACTAGGACTAAATATGATACTTTCAATGATTTTTTTTTATATTTCAAAGCTTTTTTATAAGAATAATGATTCCTCTTTTGATTATATTAATAAGATGAACAATTTTGCTTTCTTGTGCGATGTTTCTTCTAATTTCAATATGTATAATCATAACTATAAATTGATCATATTTGAAATTAACTCAACAAAACATGTTCATTTAATCTCAAAATAAAAGAAAATCCCAAAGAAATCTTATTAGCATCGGATATAACTCCTAAAGAGAGAAAAATTTAAGAGAATAGTGAAAAAATATTAAAGTTTTTACCTGGAACTATGAGAACATGCTAGGAATAGATCAAGAGATTGAAAAACATGCCATCCCAACCTATCTAGAGTACAAGTCAGTCAAGTAAAAGCTTAGGAGACTTAGGCCAAAATGGGCTAAAAAGGTTAAAGATGAAGTCTAGAAACAGATAGAGGATAAGTTCCTAGTAAAGGTCCAATACCCAACATGGTTAGCAAATGTAGTCCCTGTAGCAAAGAAGGAGGGAAGGGTTAGAGTCTATGTGGACTATAGAGATTTAAATAAAGCTTACCCTAAGGATGACTTTCCCTTACCTCACATAGATGTCTTGGTAAGTAGTGCAGCTGCCTATGCCATGTATAGCTTTATGGATGGGTATGCCAGGCATAATCAGATTTTGAATAAGATTGTGGATAGGATCAAAATGGCTTTTATCACTAAATAAGGTACCTACACCTATCGAGTCATGCCTTTTTGGCTTAAGAATGTAAGCACACCTACCAAAGGATGACAATTAGGATATTAGATGACTTGATCCACAAAGAGGTAGAGGTATACCTGGACGATATGATGATCAAGTGGGCTACTCAAAAAGGCCACTTTAAGGCATTAGAGAGGTAGTTCCAAAGGATTGACAAGTACAATCTTCACCTCAACCCCAAGAAGTGCATATTTAGAGTTACTTTTGGTAAGTTCTTAGGGCACGTAGTGAGTCAAAAAGAGATAGAGATAGATCATGACAAGGTAAGAGCTATCAAAGAGATGTTTGTGCCTTAGAAGGAAAAAAGAGCTCAGAGGATTTCTAGGCAGGATTCAATACATAAGCAGGTTCATAGCCAAGTTGACTTTAATTTGTGAATCAATTTTCAAGTTATTTAGAAAAGATCAACTAGTTGTTAGAAGGTATTCGACACCATTAGAAAGTACCTTCTACATCTGCTAGTGCTAAGGCCACCATAGGTAGGTAAGCCTTTTATCTTGTATCTAGCCATAAAGGATAGTTCAGTAAGGGCTATGATGGCTCAAACTTTGGAATCGATTATACAATGTATTACCTCAATAAGAAGTTTCTTCCATATAAGACTAAATACATAGAAGTTAAGAAGATTTTTATAGCAGTCATTTAGGCTTCAAAGAAACTAAGGCATTACTTCCATTTCCACAAAGTACAAACTGTAGCTAAATGGAATCCTCTTAGGTATTTATAGGAAGCACCCTCACTTCTAGGGAAGATGGGTAGGTGATTAATCCTTCTACAGGAGTTCGACATCAAATACATTACAAAGGAGTAGGAGTTAGAGTAATTCTAGTACCCTCGGAGGGAAATAAGTTGCCTTTAGCTAAGAAACTAAGGTATAAATTGACCAATAATTAGGCAAAGTGCGAAGCTTGCATCTTTGGGTTGGAAGCATTGCTAGTCGTGGGGGTAAAATCTATAGAAGATTTGGAGGTTGATCTTTGGTAATCTATCAAGTGAGAGGCGAATGGTTAGTAAACGAAGAGTGTTTATTGCCTTACCTCAAATGTTTGAAAGCCTTGAGTAGTCAGTTCAAGGTTTGCACATTTGGATACATGCCTAGAGAGGAAAACCAGTTGGTAGATGCCTTAGCTACCCTGGTATCAATGTGAGATAGTCCAAAGGGAGTAACTATGAAGCCAATTTTGATTTTGAGTTCTGACAAGCCATACTTCCAAGTTGAACAAGTAATGGACATTAAAGTAGATGATGGGAAAATTTAGTACAATGACACTTAAAATTACTTTACAAAGTCGATTTTTGCAAAGGAGGCCACTGAGAAGGACAAAAGAATGATACACAAGTTATCAACCTAGTTTATTACTGTAGGTGGAGTGCTTTATGAGTGGCAATCTGATGCTATCCGATTTGAGGTGCTCAAATGAGAAAGAGGCTAAAAGGATCAAAGAAAAAGTGCATACAGGAGTGTGTAGAGCACATATGAATGGATTTTCCTTAACAAAGAAGATTATGTGCTAGGGTTTCTTTTGGCTTACGATGGATACTTATTGTTCTAAGTACGTCAAAGAATGTTAATTATGCCAATAGTATGTAGACTTGAGAAATTTACCAATCTCTAAGGGAATAGACATTATGGGCATGATTCATTTGATAGCCTTGAATGGACACAAATTCATTATAGTTGCCATATATTACTTCACCAAATTGGAAAAGGCTGAATCCTTTAAGAAGATGGTGATGTCATGTAAAATGTCTATCTTTTTATGTGTGTTTTTATCTTATTTATGTAGTTAAGTATGTAATATTATAAGTTTTTTTATGTGTTTATGTCCAATTTATGTGTTTATGTTTCTTTTTAGTTTAAAATTGGTGAAGTGTGAAGAAAAGGAAGAAGATGGTGAAATTTCGAAGTAAAAGATCACGAGTAGTGAAGAGCTTCACGAGTGGAGACAGAGTGAAGAAGAAGGAGCAAGCCATTCACGAGTCCCAGCAAAAGTTCACGAGTCATGAAGGTAGTCACGACTCGATAAGGAGAGCAGCACAAAATCACAACTAGAGCAACAAATCATGAGTCCAGAAGAATAGCTGAAGATCATGACTCGTGAGGGTGTTCACGAGTCGGATAAGGCACTGTTTCCCCAAACGGTGTATTTTCTGCACTTGAGTTTTAAACCATACATTATGTCCTTTCAGAAGCAATATTTCATGGACTTATTAAGAGACATACCTGTTGAATCAAGCTATATATATACATGGGAGAGGAATCAATATTACAAAGGGACATAGCCAAAATAACAAGGGATAAGTTTCTTTCTCTTGTTTATCTTTAATTCAAATATGTATTTGGCTAGTTTCCTTTGTACATTATAAATATGTACTAGTATTTGTTTAAGACATGTTTATTCTTATTATTCATGAATTATGATTTACATCCATTTGTGTGCTTTGATTTGCTATGTATGATTGGCCACCATATTTGGCATGTTAGTCAATTTATTCGCAACGAGAGTTGGAATTCTTTGATGGAAAAACAAATGAATGTACTTGAAGCATTTAATTCCTTTAATTTGACTTAAGGAATTCACTTTGAGGGGTTAAAGAATTGGCATAGAGCTTCATAATTTTTGTTTATCTCTATAATGACATGAGAGTGCTTATAGACTCTAAATGAAAACATCTTTACTGACAACGAGAGTTGCTTTAAAGAATCTTGGCTAAATTCTCCAGTCACTTCATCCATACAATTACTAGAACTTGTTCTTAGATGAATTACTATTTCATATTTCTAATGTATGTCATATCATCATTTAAGTCATCTTTAATCCAATTTCATTAATAAATGCAAGGTAGTTTAGATATTTATTTAAATACATAATCTACATTTTATTTGCTACCATCCATCTACTCTTTGTGATTTCAATACAAAATTTACCCCGTTCCCTTTGGAACGATACCCTACTCATCCTATACATAGTCTAGTGAGACTAAGGGTTCAAATAAATCCCCATCAAATTTTTGGCATCATAGCCGGGGAATGGTTTAAATAAATTTTTATTGATTGATACAAAAGAGTGGATGCTTTAGGATTATATGATATATATTAGTTATTTGATGTATGAATTTTTATATTGTGTTTGTTGTATTCTTTGTAATTAGAGTTTTTGTAATGATCTTAGACCAAAAGTATTTGTGATTTTAACAGTTAATTTATTAAATTCATTTCTTGCACAATAATCTTTCTATTTAGGATTAGTGTTTTTTTAGTTTAGATTTTATTTGTTCTTTGGATTATTCCTGGTTATATTTTAAGTATTTTATCATTTTCATTTTTCTTGTCTTATTTCTCCTCTGTCTTTTTAACATTTGGATTGAGATTGGTCAAATTTGCAGAAAATTAGAAAAGTACATCATGTTCACGAGTGCATCACAACTCGTGACTGTGTTCACGAGTGTTCCAGAGGCTTTATTTATTCAGTCGTGAGCAGACTCACTAGTCGTGAACATCTTCACGAGTATTCCAGAGACTTCATCCATTCAATCGTGACTAGAATCACTAGTCGTGAAGGGTATCACATGTAATACAGAGGCGTAGGGCTCACGAGTCGTGAAGTACGTACCGATTCGTGAGGATTTCCTTTTTTGCTTATCCCTATTTCTTTCACGAGTCGTGAGATTCATGCTGAATCATGAACATTGCTTCCTTAATACCAAATGCCTTATCTTCATGAGTCGTGAGGTACATGCCGACTCGTGAAGCACTGTTCCAAAAGTTACGAGTCGCGATTTTAACTTCCTGATTTTATTTTTCTTTCATTTTTATTTCTTTATTTTACTTTTATTTCTTATAATTAGGAGTATTAGTGGTTTTTAATTTGCTTAACTGCTCTTTATTAACTTCCATTTAAGAGAGGGAACGGTTATAATTTCAAATTAGGGTTTTTAAATGACATACCTTTTCATTTTTCCCTCATTCTTCTATAAAAACTGTCGTTGGTTTCCTTTTCATTTTTTTTTACATTTTCTCTTCGTTTACTCTTCTCGTAACTTCTTGATCTTTCAACTGTAACTTCTATTTCTTTTGTCTATTTGTTTTTCTCTTCTCTGCAACATCTTCTTCTCTTTTCCTTTCCTTGCATTCATGTTACAGCCACATTACACAAACACAAGTGCTTGCCCTCACGAGTCGTTACACAAGTTCCAACATCTTCTTCTTCTTTTCTTTGTTTCATTTTCTCTTCAACAGCAATGGTCAGGAAAAATAATGTTTCAGCATCAAGGGGTCAGCAAGGAGGAGATGAACCACCACTTCAAAGCTTACAGACAGATTTTGGTTCACCATTCCCTCTTTCCTCCATTCATGAAGGTAATAGGTTCCTTGTTTTAAAAGATAGAGCACATTATCAATGTAAGTTTTTTCCTAACTCTTTGCTTGAAAGTATGGGTGTTCTTGATGAAGTTAATGAGATGTTGTCTGCATGTGGTCTCTTGAGGTTTGTTAATATGCATGAGCAGTTCTACACTGACTTAGTCTTGGAGTTTTACACAAATTTTAAAGAAAATGCTGATAATCCTAGGCTTATAGACTTTCGCTTGAATAGTGTTGATCATACTCTTACTTATTTCATGATGCATCGAATCTTTGGCTTTAGCCCAAATGGTTTATGTACCCCTCCTAAGAGTTATAGACCTAATGATTTTTGGAACTTTCTTACTGGTTTGACTACACCTTATAGGGCTAGAGAGGCCAAATCCATGTTTATATCAGACTTGAAATACTGGATTTTGCATAAGATTCTTGCCTCCATTGTCTTCAACAAGCATGAGTTTAATCGAGTTTCAAGTCATGAACTTTTCTTAATGTGGTGTGTGCATAACAATAAGTCTATTTGTTGGTCTTATTGGATTTTCAAGCAATTGTTGAATTGTGTTAGTCGCCCGGAGTCCCCTATTACACATGGACATGTTATTGCTGCTATTGCTAGGTGTATTGATATTGATTTGTGCGTTTATTAAGTTGTACTTCCATGCATATATTTTTCTAAGCATTTATTTGTAAGAGGTGAAGTCACTAACAATTCTTTTCAATACATACCACCTATATATCATTCTTGTTGGAAGGAACTTCCTGGTACTTCTACTCCACAGGTGGCTAATATGGAAAGTACTTCGGAAGAGTCAAGGCCAATGGAGCAAGGGCCTAGTAATGATCCTATGGCGAGTACACCTAGCCATTCACCTATTTTCACACCAACTGCTGGATCTTCTTCGAATATCACCACTTCCATGTTCAATCAGTTGCTACATGGTCAATCCGCCATCCAAAGTCAATTGGCTTCCTTGGAGCAAACCACCACTCAATTAGTTCATAGTCAACGTTGCCTTGAGCACAAGGTGGACGCTTTTATTGCCCAATCGGGCTATGTGGTTGTTTCGCCTCCAACTTCACCATGATTTTAGGGGAGTTTTTCTTTCCTCTATGCTTTTGTTTATTTTTTATTTTCTTTTTGTTTGTGTGTTTGTTTTGTTTCTCCACATTGAGGACAATGTGTGTTCTAAGTGTGGGGGAGCACTTGTGTGTGTTGTTGTTTGTTCATCTTTTTCTTTATTTAGACTAAATTTTATAGTAAGTTTTATTATAAGTATTGCTCATATTATATGTAATATAGGTTGTTATGAAGATTCATTTACCTTTTACACTCATTTGATTAGTTTTTCAAAATTTTTGGCATGTGTTTTATGTTTTTACGTTATCTCTCTTTACTTCTTTTAACATTTTAGGTTATTTAGTCTCTTCATTAACTATGCTTTAAGGTTAAAATGTGCTCATTTAGCTTAAGATTTTAGGATTTTAGTTGCTTCATGGAAACTATAGCCATAATACTTACCTTTAGGCCTTTCAATAATGGATGAGGACTAGAAAACAACAAAAGAAAGAAAGTAAGAAAAATAATGAAAATAAATAAAATAAAGCAAGATGCATACTCAAAAGGTTAATTAAGTATGGGATGGAGCGTAAAACGCACCCATTACTACATTCTCTTGCTATTCATGGGATAAAGTTTAAAAGTATACCCATACAAAAGAAAAGAAAAAGATGAAAAATATAGTCTAAAAATGCCATGAGATGGGTTTAAAGGTATGTGTGATTTTTAAATGTCCAAAAAGGCAACTATAGTCTTCGGATCTTAGGCTTTATGATCATTATTCTCTCTTGAGCATTGTTAGTCTTGAGACTTTATATTCTTAATGTTGAATTTAGTAAACTTAGATGACTTAATGATTTAAGATGCATGTTTTAAGTCTTGATGTACTAATATTTTGTGTGTTAAGGTGTTTGAATTCATATCAATCTTATCTTAAGTGACAATTGAGCAATGCGTTATAATGTAACTTACTTAGTTTGACTTGAGATTAAATTTTCTCACTTTTCTCTTGCTTGGGGACAAGCAAGGTTTAAGTGTGGGGGAATTTGATGTCATGTAAAATGTCTATCTTTTTATGTGTGTTTTTCTCTTATTTATGTAGTTAAGTATGTAATGTTATAAGTGTTTATATGTGTTTATGTCCAATTTATGTGTTTATGTTTGTTTTTTGTTTAAAATTGGTGAAGTGTGAAGAAAAGGAAGAAGATGGTGAAATTTCGAAGTAAAAGATCACGAGTAGTGAAGAGCTTCACGAGTGGAGAAAGAGTGAAGAAGAAGGAGCAAGCCATTCACGAGTCCCAGCAAAAGTTCACGAGTCGTGAAGGTAGTCATGACTCGGTAAGGAGAGCAGCACAAAATCACGACTAGAGCAACAAATCATGAGTCTAGAAGAGTAGCTGAAGATCACGACTTGTGAGGGTGTTCACGAGTCAGACAAGGCACTGTTTCCCCAAACGGTGTATTTTCTGCACTTGAGTTTTCAGCCATACATTGTGTCCTTTCAGAAGCAATCTTTCATGGACTTATTAAGAGACATACCTGTAGAATCAAGCTATATATATACATGGGAGAGGAATCAATATTTTAGTTTTTTTTTTGAGAAAAAAATATAGTTATTATTTTGGAGATAAATATTTTTACTTAGCTTTTATTAGATGATTACAAAGGGACATAGCCAAAATAACAAGGGATAAGTTTCTTTCTCTTGTTTATCTTTAATTAAAATACGTATTTGGCTAGTTTCCTTTGTACATTATAAATATGTACTAGTATTTGTTTAAGACATGTTTATTCTTATTATGCATGAATTATGATTTACATCCATTTGTGTGCTTTGATTTGCTATGTATGATTGGCCACCATATTTGGCATGTTAGTCAATTTATTCGCAACGAGAGTTGGAATTCTTTGATGGAAAAACAAATGACTGTACTTGAAGCATTGAATTCCTTTAATTTGACTTAAGGAATTCACTTTGAGGGGTTAAAGAATTGGCATAGAGCTTTATAATTTTTGTTTATCTCTATAATGACATAAGAGTGCTTATAGACTCTAAATGAAAACATCTTTACTGACAACGAGAGTTGCTTTAAAGAATCTTGGCTAAATTCTCCAGTCACTTCATCCATACAATTACTAGAACTTGTTCTTAGATGAATTACTATTTCATATTTCTAATGTATGTCATATCATCATTTAAGTCATCTTTAATCCAATTTCATTAATATATGCAAGGTAGTTTAGATATTTATTTAAATACATAATCTACATTTTATTTGCTACCTATCCATCTACTCTTTGTGATTTCAATACAAAATTTACCTCGTTCCCTTTGGAACGATACCCTACTCATCCTATATGCAGTCTAGTGAGACTAAGGGTTCAAATAAATCCCCATCAGATGGACACTAGGGACATACCTAAGTTTATCAAAAATAATCTAATATATAGGTATTAGGGGTGTACATAGATTTGGATCTTCTTGTACCAACTCAAAGTACCAAATAAAAAGATCCAGAACCAAATTATACCATTGACTTTTTAACTAGAATCAAACCGAACTGTACCATTGACTTTATTTGGAACAAATCTGGATATTTGATCTAAACTAGTATTGAGAACCGTATGGAACTGTATCGGCCTGTTCTAGAATTGGATTATACCAAAAAAACTATATTTATTAATTATTATATAATACTAATTATGATGCATGCCGAAACTATGGTCGTCATCCGGGTTCGCTCTTGAAGGCCCACTTTTAGGGTTTGGGGCCGAATTAGGCTCACTTAACTCATAAATTGGCTACTTTACAATAAAAAAGGATAAGGCCAAATTATTATTGATAGTCAACCCATGAAGGTGTCTACTAATGAGCCCAAAAGAGGTAGGTGTCATGGAGTTACCACCCAACTAAACATTAGGAAATAAATCTCAACCTTTTGATGGCCAAATAGAGATTGGTGTTTGGGATGTCACTTTTATTAAGCAACTTGGTTAGGTGTTTATTTTATAATTGGGTTTTACATTTAATCCTCTCTCCTCTCTCACATGATACAAGGTGATTAAAATTAAGTAAATATCCCATTCACGTAGATAAAGCGAAAAAAAAAGCAACAAAATAAACCTACTTAATTATTACATAAGCAAATCATCCAAAAGCAACCACAAAATAATATACATACATAAATCGAGGTATTCATTTTGGTGGGAACATCGGTTCCCTAATGCGTACCTTATAAAAAAAATCTTAGTTTTATTTCATATGGATTTGGGCTAAAAATTTGACATTGGTTTAGGCTTCGAAGGAAAAGCCAATTAATTTAATAGAAAACATTTTTAATCCCATTTTTCTTTTATCATGTATAAAAATCCTTTTTTACTAACTATTACATTCCCAAAATAATAATACATATAGAAAACAATATCAAATAAATAATAGCTAAATAAAACCAAAGATAATAAATAAATAATAAAAGAAAGTGGTTAACCAAAGTAATCGGATGGATTTAGGTTGGTGATCAACTCAAAAGCACGATTTCCCATGCAAAAAATAACACAAAAATTTTCCAAAGGCAAAGATATAAGGTTCTCCAAAAACTGAACAAAAAGGCACATTAAATAACATAATACAATAAAAATCATTATGAATTTAACTATGCAAATGGAATGAAATTCAGTACAGAACCATATCATATAGAGTCAAACTTACATAAAATATTGCAAAAATATCATGGAAATTGAATAAATGGCATAAAAATACAAAAACTGTATAAAATACACCAAAATACCCCAATTATATGGCCACAGATGCCTAAAACTAGGCAAGGGACGGTCACAGAGAAGCGATGGATGGGATAAAGAGATGAGCTCGAGACATCTCGTCTATTAACTAACGAATGGGCATCCATCAAATCTTCTTCCCGTCCGTCACCTCTACACAGGGTAAGTTGCAGAATTTCCATGGCAAAAATCATATAAAGTGTATTTTAGCCCTAAACATGCATTTATTAGGCTCTAAATCATGCTAATATAGTGTTATAACATTAAATCATGTATAAAACACATTGGAATCATCAATTTATAGAATTAAAATAAAGAAATAAAAGCTTCACATATTACAACAATGGAGGAATCTAACCACCTAATCATGCCTTTAACATATTCTTTGATCCAGATTTGTATCTCAACAAAATTTAATCATGCCAATTACACAATCATAATATCTAAACATGTTATATTTGCATCAAATAATCACATAATTATGGTTTATAATTTGTAAAGAGAGAAAGTAAGAAAAGATACTAGAATATTACCCTCAGGAGATATCTTGACTCTAAAGCTCTTATAGTCCAAATCTCTACTTCAATTTGTACTTTTTGCTTTTCAGAAAAATGCAATCAAGGTCGCTTATGTGTGTGTGTGTTAATCAAAAGAGATTGCTTAAGCGAATTTTAGAGAAAGAAAAAAATTAAGTTTTCTTCTTCCTTAAATTGGCTCTATAAAATGTGATTCCTCCTCCCGTCCAAAACCTTAGATCTTTAGGTTTTATACCTAAGTAAATCCCCAACTTCCCAACTTTGGCAATAAATCCCCAAGAAATCCAAATAAAATCCATTAAAAACCATTATCTCCCTTTTTTTTAATTCTAGAAACATGGGAATTCTGGACTTCAAGCCACGAATGGCCATCCTTTAGGCCAAAATCCTAGGATTCCCAAAATGCCCTTTATTTGGCCTATGCGGGAGAGAAGGAGCCATGGACGGTTGTCTGTCGCCTTTGAAGGTCCAAATCAAGGTTTTTATGCATTTTTTTTGCAAAAAAACACTTGGAAATGTTTTGGAAAATCGTAAAAATATTTAAAGTGTGAGAAATTCATAATCAAAGCTTTGAGATCCAAACCTACTATTAGTAATATACTATTTTCTCATCATCAAGTAAACCTAATCTAGGTTGCCTCAGGTTATAGTGTCTATAGTTGTCTCACATTTTAGGGAGCTGGTACACTAATGCCAAAGTGAGCCAAAATTTAGAATAAAAGGAAAAAGATGTGTACCTGAGGTAGTAAGTTACCAAGTTGATTAAAACATGTACCTTCTAAGATAGTGAGTCTATAGGTTGATTGGATAGTTATCATTAGCTTGTCAATGCATTAACCCTAGTTTGGGTAGTTAACATTAGCTTTTCAATGTGTTAACCTTGATTCGAATAGTTAACATAAGTTTTTCAATGTGTTAATCCTAGATTGACTGTCCGAATAGTGCCTAAGGAATGTAAAACAAGGATGAGTAAATTAACTCTGATTAGCACCTAGGGCATATAGAATTAGGTTATTTAAATGCATCTAATTAGTATTTCATCATGAAAAATCAAGGCAACCTAATGGGGATTGATTAGCACTTGGGGCATATAGAATTAAGTAGTTTAAATGCATCTGATTAGCACTTAAGGCATACAGAATCAAGATGACTTAGTATGGACTTAGTAGCACTTAAGACATACAGAATCAAGTAGTTTGAATGCATTTGATTAGTGCCTGGGGCATACAGAATTAAGATGAATGTGGATTGATTGGCATTAGGTTATTTGGCTTATAAAATCAAATAACATTTGAGTTGTGTTTCATTATTGCTACCCATTATGGACTGACCTTTATGTTGGGTAGTACTTCTAGTAAGTGTATTGTCCCTTCTTAAAGAGATACTCCATTGGGGAGGTTTCTTGCAACTATGCATCTGTGAGAAGTCATTGAGATGCTTAAAGCTACTCTAACAAATATACATCTATAAAGAGTCACTGAGATGTTTGAGAGCCTTTTTGGAAAATTTCCTAATGACTATGTCACCACTCTACAAATTGACATCAATATAAGAAAAGCCATCGATCATCAAAGCTATCATCCCGCACTTGTTCTTGTTTTGTATTCTTCTAACATTTACATTGTCATTAAACTTTTGCCCTATGTCCAATAGTTTCTTACTGTGCATCTCTTTTTATTTTGGCATGTTCAAGTAACTCCTTGTAATGAGGATGGGTGTCTTTACTCCTTGTCATTGAAGGAGTAAATACATGCCTCTTGGTAGGGTTTTAAGTACCTATTGTGAGAAGAACTCGATATTAGTGCTTTGTCAATTTAGCCTTCTTCTTTTTTCATGTGTTTATGGGTTACTTTTGTCCTGTTATGATATATTGAATTATAACTTTCTCATTAACTTCATCGTATTTTTTTTCATGATTATTATCATTTTTATTATTTTTCAGGCCTAATAGATATAAACAAAGTGAGGCATAATAATTTTAAGCATAAATATGAACATAAGGTGTGATAGTAATGGTGGAGGCATTGAAGATATGGATACCTCTAGGTCTCTAAAAGGAGATAATCTCCCTATCCTTTTGAGTGGCGATCGCTAATGTCTGGTGGGCAATCTCGAATGAACTAAAGACTATAGTGATCTACCTAGAAGGTCCTATAGGTCTCGCTTTATATCAAATTCATAGTCTAAATCCTCTCTTACCCCCTAGTGCTACTATGGCACTTGAGGCTTATATGCATGGCCTGCTTAATCCTACTACTAAGGTGGCTGTATTGGAGGTACCTGTGGCACTATCGATGCCTCCTATGGTGGCTTATCTTGCTCGTCCCTCTTTATAGATGCCTCGAGTACTATGGGGTTGAAATTGCACCTCTATTTGGTCTTTAGTATAGTCAACAGTCTGTACTGCCCTGCGTGCTCCTCGATAGGCTCCACAATCTTTATGGTGACTACTGCCTACAAGTCAATGTAGATGCCTTCTAGAATGGGGTCACCAAACTTGCTCTCGTCTGCCCCTAGTGACAATAGCAATCAAGTGATAACACCTCTTATGCATATATGAGTGGTGCGCTAAGTGACTACTCTAACCAGCAATGTAATAATCTATTGTATGATGTCCATATGCTTGCCCTTTTACATCCCTCACAAATTGGTGATGTTGGCTGAGTTAATCGATCCTGGACTACTTGTACATCTCATGTATGAACCTAACAATACCCTTTGAATATATTAGTAGATCTGAGTGGTCAGCATGGTACTATTTGCAATATCCAATTATTATATAGTGCTAGGTAGTGTCACTACTCTCCATCTATCTCAATCCATAAGTCTGAGAGGTGTAACCACATCAGGAATAATCAGTAGACCCATAGCCTATGAAAACTGGCGGGGTGTGATGTTGTAGTGTATACCTAGCACCCAAAACTAGACTACTTCCTCCTATGTATCTGAACTCTAATAACCCCCGCACTATAGAGTGGCCAGGACCTCTCAAGTTACATCAGGGCAAATCCTATAGGCCGAAGCAAAATACTCTATCTAACCTGCCTTAGCCAAGAGCCTATCAGCCTCCTCTAACAATCGAAGTCTTATAGAAACTACCTGGACATGAATCGATTGGATCTATATTGTACCTGTAGTAAGGCTCTATATTAAGTGGCTTGTATAGACATCATGTACGCTAGCACCGGCCATGGGCTCGACCATCTTCATGGTGACTGCTGCCTGTAAGTCAATATAGATGCCTTCTGGAATGGGGTGGCCAAACTTGCTCTCGTCTGCCCTTAATTACAATAGCAGTCAAGTGATGACACCTCTTATGTATATTTGAGTGGTGTGCTAAGTGGCTACTTTAACTAGTGATGTAATAATCTCTTGCATGATGTCCATATGCTTGCCCTCCTACATCCCCCACAAATTGGTGATGTTGGCTGAGTTAATCGAACTTAGACTGCTTGTACGTCTCATTATGAACCTGACAGTAGCCTCTGAATATATTAGCAGATCTGACTTGTTAGCATGGTACTATTTGCAATATCCAATCGGTATATGGTGCTAGGTAGTGCAACTACTCTCCATCTATCTCGATCCATAAGATTGAGAGGTGTAACAACATCAAGAACAATCAGTAGACCTATAGCCTATGTGAACTGGTGGGGTATGATGTTGTAGTGTATGCCTAGCAGCTAAAACTAGACTACTTCCTCCTACATATCTAAACTCTAATAATGTCCACACTATAGAGTGGCCAGGACCTCTCGAGTCACATCAGGGTAAATCGTATAGGCCGGAGAAAAATACGCTATCTAACCTGCCTTAGCCAATAGCCTTTCAGCCTCCTCTAACAATCAAAGTCCTATAAAAACTACCTGGACATGAACCAATTGGATTTATATTGTACCTGTAGTAAAGCTCTATATTTGGTGGCTTGCATAGGCATCACGTATTCTAGCACCGACTGTGGTGGCTATGCATGTGCATTCCTATAAGGCATCCTACAAAAAAGTTTATATTTTAATTTCTGGGCTTGGCTTGGTTTATAAGTAAGCTAACATATTAGAATTTACAAACATTTCGATAGCATTTTGGCTTAAAGGTAGATATCCAACTTATATAGAAATACGCATTAGGCACCACAATACCATATACAACACCTTAAACCTATTACCGACGTTCTAGCAAACACACATGGTGATAATGTTGAGAATTATTGGTTACATGCATCTCATACATAAGCAAAATTTCAAATTTTTTAACCAATTGATCTAATCTTGCCATGAATTTACAATATACATATTAATGAGAATAAGAAAAATCACTTTTGATTTTTTTTGAACAATTGATTTTCCTTCTCACCGGGTTGTCGCAAACCACAGTGTCCAAAATTGAACACCTCCAAATAGTAATCCACACTAGAGAAGGATTGAATGAACCAATAATAGAGGAACACAAGGGATGGCCGAAATCCCTTGATGCTAGCAAGGGGCATGGCGGCTAGGTTTGAGAGAGTGAGAAAATTTCTTTTCTCTTAATTGTTCACTTAACCCTAATATCCCTATCGCTTTGATTTTTATAATTAGGTTAAAAATTCAACTTCATAACGGGATTGGGCTCTTTAAAATTTCTAGAGAAATATTAAATGGGCTTTTGGAATTATTAATAATTTATTTGGTCTCAATTAAATCCAATTTAAATCCTTTCATAAAAGACTATGCATAAAACCCACAAACTAGGCCTTCCATGCATACACTTGGATTTAATCACCTAAATGAATTCCAAATCCATCCAAATTAAATATGTAGGCTCCATAACACTTATGAAATATATTTAAATTATTTTGGTCCAAGAATTAGGCCTCCAAGGCCTTCTACCATAAGGTGGCGTGAAACCCTTCCTTTAGAAGGTTTCTGCACTAGAATCATTTCTTTAGGCCTCTTTTAATTTCTCCAATGGATTTATTAATTATTATATCATCCCTATAACACTTATATTCCAATAATAATTAATTATGAAATACAATATTTCAATTAAGTCCATTTTACAGAACATTTCTAAAAAGTTATGCGAACAATTTTACTTGATCATAATTAATTAAACTCATTAATTAATTATTCTCTTGTTCATTTCTCTTCTCCCGTAATAATATTAAATATTATTATCCTTTTCATTTTACTATTTTATCCTTTTCTCTATATGTGTGTGACCTATTGGGTTCCTGTCTATATTGGTAGTATAATATGTAATTGTGAGTTATATTCAAAACTCACATGATTTAAACTTCTTTAAATAATTTTATCAATCCCTATTGATATTTATGATACATTATTACACAAATCATGAGCAGCCTCTAGCTAGGCATCATGACTACCCAAATGTCATTAAAGTCAAGTGGTTTGACTATTCCCTTCCATAGAAACAGTTACCGTGCAGTTACTCCTTTCACCACTCTTATCTTAATTAGATTCTGAGTATGGATTTTTGTCAACTCATATAAATCTAATTATCTATGTTCTATTAATTTAACCATTGTCCCTAAAATACCCTTCGTGGATTTCTATCCATCTTGGCATATTACTCTGGCTAGAGATTCTCTAACAAGGCAATTATAGAATCATGCAAGATAACTTCCCTTAATAAATCTGGGATGGTGCATCCTTTGTTAATCACTCAACTATCTTCAAGTAGGTCATGATATACCTAACCTCCTAACTATTTTCACCCCCAGTTGGAAGTAATCAGTTACTAATTCAAAGTATACCACTTACTACTTAAGATAACTTTGGTGATCTCAAGTCTAAGGATACTTGCACAACCACTATGAAGAGATTCCACACTGACATGGATTTAATATCCATGTGAGGATTCTCTTTGTAGGTCTCTAATGAACTTGTTCTTCTAATAAGCATCCATATGTTAGCTTTAATTATCTTTCATAATCACAGTTATGAGAACCACTGCTTGAACCATTCAAGAAGCATCACATGTGCTAGTCTGTCCGAATTAACAATATCCTATCTTATTAATTCTATGACTAGAGATATTTAGATATTAACACATTTACATGCAATAGACATCTCATATCATGAACACTTTTATGATTGCCTTTGCACTGTATTTATAATATCAAGGACTTCATTTATTAATTTAAGATTTACAAACACATGCATTTAAACATATCATTAATAAATGAATTATACCTTTTATTAATAATATGAATTCATACATATGAAATACATCCTTATTACATAGGTTCTAGGGCATACTCTCTAACAATCTCCCACTTTTACTAGAGCCAATCACTCATATGTCTTAGACCCATGTTATTTATATGGTGATCGTGCTTAATCTGGGAAAGTGCTTTAGTGAGGGGATCGGCCACATTATCATCTGTGGGGACCCTTTATATTTTCACCTCATTTCTAGCTACTATTTCTCTTATGAGATGGTAACATATGAGAACATGCTTGGATCACTGATGAGATAGTGGTTCCTTTGCTTGTGCAATGGCTTTATTGTTGTCACAATATAAAGGAATCAGATCAACAATGCTAGGCACCACTCCTAGTTTAGATATGAACTTTTTGATCCAGACTGCTTCTTTGGCTGCTTTCAAAATAGCAATGTACTTAGCTTCTGTTGTGGAATCAGCAGTTGTTTCTTATTTGGAACTCTTTCAACTAACTGCCCCTCCTCCCATTATGAATACAAAATTAAACTGTTATTTACAATCATCTTTGTCAGATTGGAAGCTGGCATCTGTATACCCATTTACCTCTAAACTGCCCTCCTCATATACCAAGAATATATCCTTAGTCCTTCTCAAGTATTTAATGATATTCTTGGCAGCTGCCCAGTGTTCCTCTTCAAAATTGGATTGGAATCTGCTTGTGACACTCAAAGCAAATGCTACATCTGAACGTGTACGTAACATAGCATACATGATAAAACCAATTGCAGATGCATATGGTATTCTATTCATGCTCTTTCCATCCTCTAGTGTCTACGGATACATAGACTTAGAAAGGTGTTTTCCATACACCATGGGTATAAACCCTTTCTTATAGAGATCCATATTGAACCTCTTTAATACTTTATCTATATATGTACTTTGAGAAAGACCTAGAAACCTATTGGATCTATCACTATAGATCTTTATTCCTAGAATATAGGATGCTTCTCCAAGGTCTTTCTTGGAGAATTGCTTGGATAACCATATTTTAACATATTAGAAAAGAGAAATGTCATTTTCCATGATCAATATGTCATCCATATATAGAAATAGGAAGACAATTGCACTCCCACTAACCCTTTTTTACACATAAGGTTCATTTTCATTCTATGAGAAACTATACTCTTTGATTGTCCCATTGAATCGTATGTTTCAGCTCCTAGAGGCTTGCTTCAATCCATAAATGGATCATTGAAGCTTACATACCTTTTCGCCATTTCCTAATGTGAACCCTTCTGGTTGTGTCATATACACATCCTCAGTCAGATTTCAATTTAGGAAAGTTGTCTTCACATCAATTTGCCAAATCTCATAATCATAATGAGCTGCAATGGCTTAAAGTATTCTTATAGACTTAAGCATTACAATAGGAGAAAACATTACATCATAGTCAATACCTTCTTTTTTATGATAGCCTTTGACTACTAAGCGAGCTTTATAGGTAACTATATTATCTTCCATATCGGTCTTCTTTTTGAAGACCCATTTGCACACTATGGGTTTTATCCCTTCAGGTGGTTGAGTTATTTCTATACTTTATTCTCATACATGGACTCCATTTCAGATTGTATAGCCTACATTTTGAACTATTCAAAACTTCTTGATAGCTTGTAGGCTCATTATCCTCTACTATAGTGTTGCCTCTTTCTGAATCAATGTGAAATCCATATCTCATAAGGATAGCACGCATTCTAGTAGATCTTCTAGGATTTTTTGTATAATTAGGTTCAATTATAATCTCATCATTATGAAATTCAGTCTCGGGTTTAATCGATTGTTCTACTTCTATTTATGGGTTTTGAACTACACCAAGTTCAATTTTACTCCCACTATCCTCTCATAGGAGAAATTCTCTTTCCAAGAAGATAGCATTCCTTGAAACAAACACCTTTTATCCTAAGGGATGGTAGAAATAATATCCAAATATTTTTTTTAGATATCCCATAAATAAACATTTGTCAGACTTAACATCTAGTTTGTCTAACACCGTCCTCTTCACATAAGCAGGACAACCCCATACTTTCATATGAGAAATTGTGGGTTTCTTGTTATTTTACATCTCATATGGAGTAATATCAACCGATTTACTAAGAACTTTGTTTAACATATAAACAATAGTTTCTAGTGCTTATCCACAAAAAGACTTAGGCAAGTCTGCTCGGCTCATCATGGATCGAACCATATCTAATAGTGTGTGATTTCTCCTCTCAAATACACCATTGTGTTGTGGTGTATATGGTGGAGTCCATTGAGATAAAATCCCATTATCTCTAAGATAATCTTGAAATTCTTGGCTTATGTATTCTCCACCTCGATCTGATCTAAGTGTTTTAATACTTTTTCCAAGTTGCTTCTCTACTTCATTTCTGAATTCTTTAAACTTTTCAAATGCTTCTAATTTATATTTCATTAGATATATATATCCAAATCTCGAGTAATCATCTATGAAAGTAATGAAGTAGGAGTAACCTCCTCTGGATGTGTAGTCATTGGACCACATACATCTGATGTATTAAGTCCAAAACCATTTTAGCTCGTTCTCCTTTACCAATAAAGGGAGCTTTTGTCATTTTTTCCAATAAACAAGATTCATATGTATCAAATGATTCATAATCAAATGATCCTAAATCACCTAACTTGTGTAATTTGGTTATACGTTTCTCATTTATATGGCCTAAACGACAATGCTAGAAATATGAGGTATTTAGATTATCTTGTTTCATTCTCTTGGTATCCACATTATTCAATTTTTGTATTAAATCAAGAACAAATATACCATTCTCAATGATAGCTTTAGCATAAAACATATTGTTCTTAAAAATGTAACAACGTTTTTCTTTTAAAGAAATGTCATAATCTTTCAATAAAGAACTGAAAGAAATAATGCTTTTGGATAATGCTGGAACATAATAACAGTTATTTAATGCCAGTATTAATCCACTTGGAAGAGGCAAATGGTAAGTCCCCACAACTATTGTAAAGATGTTTTGTCCAGTAGCTGACTGTAGATATATTTTTGCCTTTCCAACTTTTCTACTACTTTTAAGCCCCTGAAGATCATTACACAAATGAGATCCACATCTGATATCTAATACCCAAGATTGTTTTAAAGCAATAGAATAAATATTAATTTCAATCATATGAATACCTGAAGTAGAAGCATTAGCCTGCTTCTTCTCTTTGAGAGAATCTAGATAGGCCTTGCAGTTACGTTTCCAATGTCCATCTTTTCCATAATGGAAGCAAGTTCCTTTGGGATTTTCTTTCTTGGCAACCTTCTTCTTGGAAATCCCACCGTGTTTTAGCTACACCTTGGTCATCTTATTCTTCTTCTGCTTCTTGCCTTTAGCAAAAGTGACAACCATGACACTTTGAATCCTTCTTGAAGGATCCATCAGCTATTTTGAGCATGTTGATTAACTCAGGAATGGTTACTTAGATCTTGTTCATGTTGAAGTTAAGCATGAAAGGTGCACAACTTGGAGCCAATGAGTACAAGATTAAATCTATGTATAGATCATTATCCATTACATAGCCAAGTCTACTCAAATGCTCAATATACCTATACATCTTCAATGCATGAGTAACAACCAAAGTGCCTTCCAGCATTTTACATCTAAATAGAGCTCGAGCAATCTCATATTGCTCAATTCTAACCTGAGAAGAATAAAGCTCCTCTAGATGCAAAATGATGGTTCTAGCATGCATCATCTCATATTGCTTCTGAAGCTCTAAGGACATAGCACCCAGCATCAGACATGCTACTGCTTCACTATCCTCCATATATTTTCGATAAGTGCCCTTGATCTCATCAATGACATCATCTGATGGAAGTGATGGTGGATCTTTATCCAAGACATAATAGATCTTTTCATCAGCTCTGAGAACAATTCTCACTTGTCTGATCCAATAAGAATAGTTGCTGCCAACTAGCTTGTTTTCAATCGTATGTTAATGTTTGATGTGCTCATGATGATGACCTAGATGTGAAAAGAAAATATATGAGAGTATGCTCATATATATGTATGCATTAATTAGGTCTTTAATTAATCAATTTACTCCCACTATTTTATTGCGTATCAATAGCCCTCACTATTTAATTCGAGAAAACTCGATGGTTTTCTTAGTGGGCCAATATCCAATCCTCGATATGAAATTTGACCTTGACCGTGGTCAACAAATCAAACTCCATACCCTTGAAAGGTAGGTATCCATATACCAATTGTGTCTCTACACAACTAATGGATCATTAGGTTATCAAATCTTGATACATACATATCATATGTGCATTCCCTAATCTTGCCTCGAGAAGCATTAGCCTTGACCGTGGTCAACAAGCTAATAGGCTAGCTAAGATGACCCATTTAATTAGATTCGAACATATTCGATATAAAGTGAGCTTGATTGTGGTCAACAACCCACACTATAAAGAACTCTGGTTCTACTCCCTGAGCCAAAAGGAAAATCAAAAGGTCAAACCTAGGTAATATGCATGATTCAAACAAGTAAAAATAATTACATTATCTTCAAACTTGTTGGATCTCCATCCGGCCCATCTTGCTCCTTTATAGTGGTCTCCATTTCTCTCTCTAATTATAATCTAAGTAATCTAATTACATATTACAATTTGAAAAATAAATACAAACCAGAAACAAGTGGTCGGGACATGAAAGTCCTCATTGGGCCGAAACATGCATTATGCTCAATCACATTGGGCCTTTGTCCATAACTATCCATCATGCCAATCATACACCCTTATATGCATATCTAATGCATAAAGTAAAAACATATAATGGATTAACAACTTTGTTTCAACTCTTGAAACTTACTTTTGAGTTATTTTAATAATGTGATCAAATTGGGAAACTTTTTCCATTTTGGAAACTTTCATTTTAGGAAACCTTTTTGCATGCATGTGTTCTTGCCTTAATTATCAATCCAATTGATTATTAATTAATTATCAATTGATTATTAAAATTAATCCAATTAATTCAAGGCCCATTTTAATTGGTAAAATTAATTAAAAACACATTAATATATCAGATATATCATATTTAGAAGATTAAAAATCGTTCTAACAAGAACACACCAAGAATACCAATTTATCGAACTTTTCGTTTAAACTAGTTTTCATGCAAAACTTGTTCGATTTTAATTTTGTTTGATCCTATGGCTTAATATCACATATTAAACACATAAATTATCATCAAAATAATTTTAGAGTGGATCAATAGAAACTTAATTTAGAACAACTCCTAAAATTTATTAAAAAATCAAAACCATTCACGCCAAAGCCATGATTCTTTTCTCAAAAGAATCGTTTTGATTTTTCTTTTTATATATTTGATCACATACATCCAGAAATCAATATTTCTAATTCATGAACAATCAAATCTGATATTTTAAAGTTCATGAAATAAATGACTCAAAAATAATAACTATTCCGCAAAATATATAGTTGTAGATTCATGGCAAAATCGATGCTCAATTATCATGTTGGGAATTATCGGTTACATACATCTCATATATAAGCGGATTTAAAATTTTTTATCCAATAGATCTCATCTTACCATGAATTTACAATATACATATTAATGAGAATAAGAAAAATTACCTTCGATTTTTGTTGAACAGTTGATTTTCCTTCTCACCGGGTTGTTGCAAACCACAGTGTCCAAAATTGAACACCTCTAATTAGTAATCCACACTAGAGAAGGATTGAATGAACCAACAATGGAAGAACATAAGGGCTGGCCAAAATTCCTTGATGCTAGCAAGGGGGTGGTAGCTAGGGTTGAGAGAGTGAGAGAATTTTTTTTCTCTTCATTATTCACTTAACCCTAAAATCCCTATCACTTGGATTTTTATAGTTAGGTTAAAAATTCAACTTCATAATTGGATTGGGCTCTTTAAAATTGCTGGTGAAATATTAAATAGGCTTCTGGAATTATTAATAATTTATTTGGACTCAATTAAATCAAATTTAAATCCTTTCATAAAAGATTATACATAAAACTCATAAACTAGGCCCTTCATGCATACACTTGGATTTAATCACCCAAATGAATTCCAAATCCATCCAAATTAAATATGTAGGCTCCATAACACTTAAGAAATATATTTAATTTATTTTGGTCAAAGAATTAGGCCTCCAAGGCCTTCTACCATAAGGTGGCATGAAACCCTTCTTCTTGAGGGTTTCTGTGCCAGAATCATTTCTTTGGGCCTCTTTTAATTTCTCCAATAGATCTATTAATTATTATATCAGCTCTATAACACTTATAGTCCAATAATAAATAATTATGAAATAAAATATTTCAATTAGGGCCATTTTACAGAATATTTCTAAAACATTCTGCGAACAATTTTACTTGATCATAATTAATTAAAATCTTTAATTAATTATTCCCTTGTTCATTTCTCTTCTCCCATAATAATATCAAATATTATTATCCTTGTCATTTTACCATTTTATCATTTTCTCTATATGTGTGTGACCTATTGGGTTCCTATCCATATTGGCAGTATAATATGTAATTGTGAGTTCTATTCAAAACTCACATGATTTAAACTTCTTTAAATGATTTTATCAATCTCTATTAATATTTATGATACATTATTACACAAATCATGAGCAGCCTCTAGCTAGGCATCATGACTATCCAAATGTCAGGAAAATCAAGTGGTTTAACTATACCCTTCCATAGAAACAGTTACCGTGCAATTACTCCTTTCACCACTCTTATCTTAATTAGATTCTGAGTATGGATTTTTGTCAAATAATATAAATCTAATTATGTATTTTTTATTAATTTAACCATTGTCCCTAAAATGCCCTTCGTGGATTTCTATCCATTTTGGCATATTACTCTGGCCAGAGATTCTCTAAACAAGGCAATTATAGAATCATGCGAGATAACTTCCCTTAAGAAATCTAGGATGGTGAATCCTTTGTTAATCACTCAACTATCTTTAAGTTGGTCATGATATACCCAACCTCCTAACTATGTTCACCCACAATTAGAAGTAATCAGTTATGGAGTCAAAGTATACCATTTGCTACTTAAGATAACTTTGGTGATCTCAAGTCTAAGGATACTTGCACAACTGCTATGAAGAGATTTCTCACTAACATAGATTTAATATCCATGTGAGGATTCTCTTTACAGGTCTCCAATAAACTTATTCTTCTAACAAGCATCCACATGTTAGCTTTGATTATCTTCTATAATCACAGTTATGATAACCACTGCTTGAACCATTCAAGAAGCATAACATGTGCTAGTCTGTCTGAATTAACAATGTCCTATCTTGTTAGTTCTATGATTAGAGATATTTAGATATTAACACAATTGCATGCAATAGACATCTCATATCATGAACACTCTCATGATTGCCTTTGCACTGTGTTTATAATATCAAGGACTTCATTTATTAATTTAAAATTTACAAACTCATGCATTTAAACATAGCATTAATAAATGAATGATGCCTTTTATTAAGAATGTGAATTCATAATATACAAGAGTAGCTAAGAGATTATTAAACTAAATAAAATTTAAAATGAATGAATAAATAAACAAATAAATAAATAAATAAAGGATACTTACTTATGAAAGACGAAAGAAGAAAATAATGAAAAATAGTTGGAATGAGTCACTCCCTTAAGTGTGTCTCTCTCCAAGGAGTCTTCAAGTGTAAACAGCTCGAATAAAGGATTAAAAACAGAGAAAAACAGCCCAAGAAATCGAAATATAGAGCTTGAAATCAGAAAAAATGGTGGTTTGCAGAAAAAATATAGAAGAAAGTCACTTATATTCAATTTTTTGAGTAAGGGATGGGAAGCTCGTCCTTCACTAGCAATGGCTGGGACTGACGGGTGTCTCGTACCTCATGACCAAATGGCCATGTTGCCCCTTAACTCAATTTTTAAATTTATTTTGCTATTTAAACCCCTTTTTCTTCCATTTTGAAACCATTTTCTTCATTTTCTGACCTCTTTTGTCTAAAACTTATTTAAAAATATTTTATTTACTTGTGTTATTTTGTTATATGTATCCAAAATTCCAAAATGCCCCCTGAAATTCATCATGTATCTTATTCTCCATGACATTTTGGCTACAAAATTGTCCACAGTCATTTATTTGGGCCATCGAACTTTTGGATTTTCTCTAAAAATGGAGACAAGAGAAAATGCAATAATATGTATGTGCAATGCATGGGACATGCAAAAGAATGAATTTTGGCCTTTCAGGGTTGATAAACAGGCTGCCTATGGCTCACTCCTTTCGAAGGACGGGCATCTGTCATCATTTTCTATAAATAGTGCTTCAAATTTCTTGGTTTTTATGCCATTGACCTCTCATTTTCCAAAGAAGCTTCTACTGGGTATTTTCTCTCTCTTTATTTTTCCTTTTCTTTCTTTTTTTGTTTATTTTAATTTTAGTTATTTATTTTTTTCTCCATTATTTCTGCACCTATATGACTTTGAAATTACCCTTATAATGGCTTTTGGACTTGCAAAATTGCATCGACTGTTGAATGACCCGAAAACTTGGAAAGACCCCCTATTGGCTCTATACTCGAGTTTGAGGTTTCTAAGGAGAATGTCTTGAGATTGGAATTTATTGCTTGCTACAACTCGACATTAGGACCTGAGGATCTATGTGTTCAGATTTACACATCAAGAGTTGTGCAGTTTGCTGTGATGGTCGATCCCAAATTCGATCTTGGTACCCGACCGTGTCTGCCCTCTTATGTTTCTAACTATCCTAAAAAGGTAGCTCAAGCTTGGGGTATTCTACCTTTAGAGGCCAAAGGCTTGATACCTTATGGGAGGATATTCTCATTGGTGCCTTTGATTGACGTACTAGCCAACTTCGATGATGTGTCCACCTTCTATTTTAGCGTGGTATTGCTTTGCTGCTTTGCCCAGTGTTCGTTGAGGCACACTGATGATCCCACGACTAGTGATTATGCATTATTCAGCATTGTGGATGGCATGTTCTAGAAGAACAACCTATTTCCCCTTATTTTGGTAGAGACTATCATCGGCTTAGATGCTATTCATCGTGACCCTCGTTCTTTCTTCATAGGCAGCCCCATGCTTCTTCAGGTACATCTTTATTTTAAAGTTAAAACGCCCCTTGTGGATTTTCATACTAGCTTTTCCTTATTGAAATACGAGACCTTTCACGTATTTCTTTGCCTTATTTTTACTTGAGATGAATCCAACTCACCCAGTAGCTTTTTTTTTAGGTATGGCTTCATAGAAAGCTGAAGCTACCGTCAGACTCTCCTCCCCGAGTTAGAACCATGGATGTTTTTCCCATGAGAAATGTCACACTCAAGTAGTTATAGTATGGTTTCTCAATGATCTAGGAGGGAGTCGACTGGTTTGGCTACATGATAGATGATGACATTATGTTCAAGTGTACATGGCTGCCTATCACTTTTATAGTTTGGGATGGGGTATCTGCTATGTCCCTTTATGCAAGCTGTATCAGGCTACCTTTTATGTCATTGTACATTATGCTCATCAATTTGGAGATCGAAAAGACATTTTTAGGTGTTCATTGGGCTTCTGAGGTTGCATTCTCACTACTCTTTTCTTGACAAAGTATTATCGAAAGATTTGGACCCAATTTCCTGTGAGGACATCCATTCTTGAGATTAGTGCCTGTGATTTCACCATCTCTGACCCATACAAGCAATAGGTAACCAGCCCTTCCATCGAAAACAAACTTTCTCATCTTGGGCACCTAGATAGGGAGAGAGAGGTGATAAAGATAGACTAGGTAAGATACTATTACAGATTATGTTTTTACTTTTATTAAACTTTTAGAACTTGAACATATGGGAAGACTATTGCTACTTTCAGTTAAATTGATGACATTATGAATACATGCATGACATTTTTTTATCATTTTAGTACATATGATCAGAATTTGATATTACCCCAATAACATGTATTATTTAATCTCAAATTGAAACTTTACAGGCATCATAACTCCTGTCATCAATCAGCCCTCTCAAATTTTCTTGATTGATTATTTTCTCCCAGCCTTTAATTTTCGGCTAGGATGCTTTCTTTCGATTTTTACCTTAACGAGGCACCCAATTTTAGCAAGGCAGCTATTCTTTTTGGTTTTTAACCCACGGGGCATTTATTCTCTTCATTTTCTCTTTTTATTATTAGCCATAGAACCTTTTCAATCTATCTATACTCACTAATTCTCTAAACTCATTGCCATTACTGTCTAACAAAATAGTAGCTTCCTTAGATAACAACTTCTTAAGCACAAAAGGTCCTTCCCAGGTAAGCCTAAACTTTCCTTAAATATCTAAAATCCCTAGTCTCATTTGTTTAGACACCAGATTCCCCTCTTTTCAGAGGATGCTTCCTAACTTTCTTCCCAAATGAGTGAGCCAACCTCTTTTGATAAACCTGATTATGATATTATGCCCTTATTTTATCCCTGTCTAGTAGGTTAAGTTATAATAATCTCTACCTAGCCCATTCTACTTTCGATATCAAAGCCTCCAAAACAACCCTTAAAGATTGATGCTCAATTTCTATAGGTAACACTACTTCTATTCTATAGACCAAGGAAAATGGAGTACCTCTCGTTAAAGTTCTGGCTATGGTCCTATAACCCCATAATGCAAAGGGTAGCTTATCAACTTAATCCTTGTAAGTCTGAACCATCTTAGCCAGAATCCTTTTCACATTCTTATTAGCCACCTCAACTGCTCCGTTTGCTTGAGGTCTATAAGGGGAAGACTCATAATGTTGGACTCCATAACTAACGAGCATCTGCCTAGTTTCACTGGAGAACTATAACCCATTATCAAACACTATATGATGTGGTAAAATATATCTATATATCAAACTCTTTTTAATGAACTTGGTCATGTCCCTTACATCTATCTTTTTAAAGGATTCTACTTCTACCCACTTGGTGAAGTAATTAATGGCTATAACAATGAATCAGTGCCCATTCAAAGCAGGAAAATGGGTTATACCCATGATATCTACACCCTATACAACGAATGGCCATGGTGATGTGAAATTGCATAACTCCAAAATAGGCAAGTGTCTCAAATCCGTATAGTGTTGGCATAGTTGGCACTCTTTAATGTACTTAGAACAATCAGTGTACATTGTGAGCAAAAAGAACCCTTGGCGCATAAACTCCTTAGCTAAAGCTAAACCATTCATGTGGGCCCCACACACTCCCACATGTACTTCTTCCATAACCTTTCTAGCTTCTTTTTCATCCAGACATCTCAATCGGATCCCATCAGGATGCCTCTTATAAAGCACTCCTCCTATGGTGATGAATTAGGTGGATAACTTGTAAATCAGTCTCTAGTCCTTTTCAGTTGCTTCTTCTGGAAACACTGACTTTTCCAAATAGTTATGAATGTTATAATACCAAGGTTTTCCATCATCTACTTTAATGTCTATGATCTATTTTTCCTCAAAGCATGGCTTGTCCGAACTTGAAATGAACACGGGCTTCATACTCACCCTTTTGGGATTATCCTACATGGATACCAAGGTAGCTAAAGCATATGCTAACTAGTTCTCTTCTCTAAGCACATACCCAAAGGTACAAAGCTCAAATTGGTTACTCAAAGCCTTTAGACACTTGAGATAGGGCAACAGTTGTTCTTTCTTAACTGACCATTTGCCTTTCACTGGATAAACCACCAATAACGAGTCTTTAAAAACTTCTACAAATTTTATCCCCACAGCTAACAAGGCTTCCAACCCAAAGATATAGGCTTATATTCGGCTTTATTATTTATAGCTTTGTACCTTAGTTTCGTGGCTAATGGCATTTTCTCTCCTTCTGGAGTAACCAAGATTACACCTACTCTAGCTCCTTTATTGTTCATAGCTCTATCAAAGTATATTTGCCAACCCTGTACTGTTATAGTTACGATGTGCTTATGAAGAAACTCATAAGTTACCTTTTCTCCTTTTAAAGGCTGATCAGCTAGGAACTTTGCTACTACTCTCCCTTTAATGGTTTTCCTGGTGATTACTCTATGTTGAACTCTTATAAAAGGATCAACCATCTTTCCATTTTTCCTGAAAGTGAAGGTGCTTCTTGCAAATACCTAAGAGGGTTCTCTTTAGCCACTACTTGGATCCTATAAGAATGGAAGTAGTGTCTTAGTTTTTTTTATGCCCATATGACTGCGAGACAAATCTTTTCAACCTTTATGTATTTTGCCTTATAGGGGAGAAACTTCTTGCTGAGGTGTTATACTGCATACTCAATCCCAAAGTCATCTTCTTAAGCCATCATTCCTTTACTAAGCTATCTTCTATGGATAAATACAAGATCAGAGGTAGTCTCAATATTGGCAAATGCAGCAAATATTTCTTGATGGTATCAACTACCTTTTGATAATCCTTATTCCAAACCACTGACTGCTCCTTCCTAAGTAGCTTGCAAATCAAAGTCAACTTGGCTATAAACCTGCTTAGGTACTGAATTCTCCCTAGGAACCCTCTAACTTCCTTTTCTTTTTGGGATACTAGCATTTCCCTAATGGCTCTCACCTTGTTAGGATCTACTTATATACCTCTCTGGCTCACTACATGCCCTAAAATCTTACCTGAGGTGACCCCATAGATTCACTTCTTCGAATTAAGGCAAAGGTTGTACTTATCGATCCTCTGGAAGAACTTTTCTAATGCCTTCAAATGACCTTCCTGGGTAACTGACTTGATCATCATGTCTACCACGTATACCTCTACTTCTTTATGAATCAACTCATCCAATATCTTAGTTACCATACTTTGGTAGGTAGCATCTGCATTCTTGAGCCCAAAAGGCATAACCTGATAGACATACGTACCCTATTCGGTTATGAAGGCTATCTTGCTCTGATCCACTATTTTGTTTAGAATCTGATTATACCTTGCATATCTATCCATAAAACTGTACATAGCACAGGCAGCTACACTATCAACCAAGACATATATGTGAGGCAGAGGAAAATCATCCTTTAGATAGGCTTTGTTCAAATCCCTATAATCCACATAGACCCTAACTCTTCCATCCTTCTTTGCTACGAAAAATACATTTTCGAACCAAGTGGGATATTGAACTTCCATTAGGAAATTAGCCTTTATCTATTTCCTTACTTCATCTTTGAGCTTTTCAGCCTATTCTAATTTAAGTCTTCTAAGCTTCTATTTGACTAGTTTATACCCTGAGTATGTTGGAATGGCATGTTCAACACTTTCTCAATCTATTCTTGACATGTTTTCGTAGGTCCAAGCAATGACTTTTTCATATTTTTTTAGTATTCTCTTAAATTTTTATCTCTCCTCAGGAGTTATGTCTGATGCTAATAAAATTTCATTTGGATTTTCTTTAGTTTTGAGATTAAATGAGTACATGTTTGTTGAGTTAATGTCAAATATAAATGGTTCATGATCATGATTATACATAATGAAATCAGAAGAAACATCACACAAGTAAGACAAATTGTTCATCTTATTAATATAATCAAAAGAGCAATCAATGTTCTCATCAAAAAGTTTAGGAACATAAAAAATATCAATAAAAGCATCATCTTTAATTTTGGTAGCATTAGATGTCTCTCCAACCTCAGCCTCTGGTGGATCCTCAACCTCGACCTTCTCTTTTCCTTTCAACTGAATGGTGAGCAACTTCTCTGTCAAAACTTCTTCAGATACCTCCTTATCCTAAGGTAAATGGTGCAGCAGAATCTTTTCATCCCAGAAACTATCAATTGGCTTCATAATCCCTTACTCCCAGTCAAAGACTTTGTTGAACAGCTTAAAACCTGACACTAATTCACCTCCTATCAGTTAAGGTTCATTCTCCCTATAGTAGAGACAAATACCTGAAGGCCTTTCTCTACTTTTTTCTCCTTATTCTTCTAACTAGAACCAATAAAGCCTAACCCCTTCTTATCCTTCTGACCCTTAGTAGCTATAGCAGTTTAAGGCCTTTGGGAGCTCTTGCCCAAAGTAGCACTAGGCAGGATGTTCATCTTTTTCTTTATGTAAGCCACTTGAGGGCAATCAACAAAACTTCTCTTACCTTTTTCATCACTAATGGCAGAAACATAGAACCTGCTGAAAGGTTGTTTAGCTATCTCAAGTACAGTCACTTGATTCTCCCTTGTAGCTTTAATAATGATTACCTGGCCATCATGGGGTATCTTAATCATCTGATGTAGTGTTGAAGGCACTCCACCCAACTTGTCAAACCATGGTATTTCTAACAGAATAAAGAAATTAGCTAGAATAGGCAGCACCACAAACTTAGCTTCTATCTCAATGGGCCCTATCTTAACTAAAGCCTTGAAGGTTCTAGTAGCTTGCCTTTTGGAATTGTCATAGGCAGAAATGGTTAAGTCTGACTTACTCAGCATGTTCTCATTTAACCCAAAAGCTAGGATTACCACTAAAAGGCACACATTGATGGAAGAACCATCGTTTATCATTACATAAACCGTGTGCTTTCTATTCACCTGAGCCTTAATATAAAGAGGATGGTTATGGTTCCTTCCTTCAAAAGGTAGATCGGCATTAGAATATGCCACATTCTCTCATATTCCTCCTTTAACCAAATATAATAGCTCAAATAGTGAGATCTTAGTAGCAATAGTGGACTCACTCAGGGGTTCAACTAGCTTCTGCTTATGCAAAGGAGATTGTCTCAACAAGTTCCAGATGGATATTTGTGCATTTTTTTCTTCAACTACTTAATTATTTGACCTTCCTTAACTATTTTTTCTATTGGCACTACAGCAAGAGTAGGCTACCTTTCAACCTTCGAGGCTACTCTTCCACTCTTTATGGCCGCCTTAATCTTTTTCTCTTCTCCTACTTCCTCTTCACTCTCACTAGCTTCACTAGCTAAACTCTGGATATCAATAGGCACCAAAGCCCATTTATCCACACTCTTTGTGGGAGTGTCCCAACAATCAATCATAGAAACTGGCTGATTTTCCTCAACTGCCTTTATTACTTTAAGGGTGGAATTAGTAATGGCTATGTACTCATTCCTATATAGATCTCTCATGACATACCAATCAGGTAGACTAAACCCAATCATGAACACTAGAGGTGGCACAACATTGTAACCTCTTTTTTCTTTTTATCTTTTTTTCAAGATCTAAAACTTGTTTACTATCTATCAAATCCTGAATCTTATTCCTCAGGCTAGACAATAGTCAATTAGGTGCCCAATGTGCTGATGGTATGCACAGTACCGATCCTTCCTATGATGGGCAACCTTTGACTCTTTGCAGGACTTAGGGGTAGTGCTTGAAGCTTCCCTTATTTGCTTAATCTATCTAATGCCCAAGATAGCAACTTACCCAAGTTGGAATAATGCCCCTAACTAGCTTTTATAGCCGACACTTCTATAGTTTTCCCAGTTTTATTCGACCCATTACTATTCCCGTTGCCTTGTTATTACCAAAATTCCTTCTAGCATTCTCATTGCTCACTCTTTTTGCTAAATACACTCCCTCGGCTTTTATGGCTATGTCCTTCAATGACTCCCAGTCCTTTAGACCCTTTATCTTCAAACTATTCCTCAGGTACAAGCTTGTATTCCTAATGAATAATCTGATCTGATCAGTTGTGTCTGGCTTTCTCTTTATCTCTATCACCTTATTCCTCTACCTAGTGAGTTACTCATGGAAGGATTCATCATATTTCTATTAGAGTAGCTCAAGGTCCTTCAAAGTGACCTCCATCCTAATGTTGTAGTCATATTGCTTAAAAAATTTCTCAATCAACATATCCCAATGCTCTTTAGTATGCCTATCTATCCTATGGTACCAATCTATTATAGGTCCAGTCAAACTCAAGCAAAAGTACTCCACCATCTATTTCTTGAACTAAGTGGTCCCTTTCATGATCAGCGTATACTATTTGACATGTACTGAAGGGTTTAAGGTGCCATCAAACCTTGGCATATCAAGTATTTAAATCTTTAGGGTAATGGCTTATCTCCATCCAAATCCCTATTTTCAAGGTTCATTCCTAAACCAGCAAACAGTAACCTAGACATATCTTTGATCTTTTCCTCTATCTTCTTGACAGCTAAATCCACAGCACTAGGACTTCTAATCCTCATGTTCATCACTAGAGGGACATATTCTCCATCCTTATCTTCTATGAAGTCATCTTTAAGTTCATGCCTCCTTTCTCTCTTGGGTGGGTTTAGAAGCATAGCAGCACTAGCTACAGCAGTGTTCCCAATGTGTGTTGGCTCCACTGTATTGTGAGCGGGTGCTGCAAGCTAAGTTCTGACATTAGGTGTTACAAAAGCCACCATCTCACCAATCATTGCAATAATATTTTCTTTAAAATCCTAAAATCTCTTATCTAATCTCCGATTAAGTCATCTTGCACTATCGAAGGCCTAGTAGGGGTAACATTCGGCCTTTACCTCGGAACGAAAACCTTACGGTTGTGTCATCAATGTAAAGACCATCCTAATCTCTCCTGTTATCTACCATCATATGTATTATCATGTATAACATACATTAATAAACATAAAAAGAGATCTACAAAGCAAGCTTTAGATTAATTACACTTATTCATATCCCGTTCTACATATGACATAGGACAATATAATGATTACATAGACAACAAAATTACAACTATATACTTTGACTCTTATATTTCTAGTGTTGGCCTTACATTGGTAGATCTTGTCCCTCAAAAAAGAATTATAGCTTCAAGTACCTACAAGGATAAACACTCGTGCTAAGCTTACTAGCTTAATAGGGAAACAAGAAATATAAAAAAAATATTTGAAATAATCTTTTATCGTAAATGCCGATAAATTAAATACACAGGGATAGTATTAGTCAAATATAATCTAGAACCACATATAACCTTTGCATAATAACAATGCAAGACTTATTATTATAGTCACAAGTGTATATTGTAATCAATAACAATCATTAACTAAAATTGTGTGTGCTCAATTTTGCGTGAGATATGCACATAAATACAATGATCTTAAGCGATGAAAGCATTAAGTATCCATGGTGGTTACTGTATACATATGTTTCTATAACATCCTGCATTTCATGTTTTTAAACATAACTACATTCATTTTCATGTTCTCCATATGCTATACATGAGTTCATATATATATATATATATATATATATATATATATATATATATATATATATATATATATATATATATATATAATGATGTTGAAAATCAGATCGTGGTATATATTATCATATCACCTTGTTAAATTACCCTTTATATTGCTTTTCTTATGTCTTGTAATAAGCTTGCACGTTTCTAAGAATATGGATAATGGGTGAAACAATAACTGTATTATGCTACGGTACCTAAAGGTATGAAAGTTTACCCGAAGGTACCAATCATAGGGACCCAAACGAGGTCGAACATAGGGACCTATATGAGACCAAATCATAGGGACCCAAATAGGGTTGAACATAGGACATCTGTGAGGAACCTTTATATGCATACCAATCTATCCATAACCTAGACACAGACGCAGGCAATTGTAACTTTTTGCTCTAGTTATCTTTACTTTTCTCTTACGCTCTTATATACCTTTAACTCGATTATAACATATCTTTGAGCATAACATCATATACAAGTTCATACATTTCTATATGTTATTATAATCAAGTTACCTTTATATATATATATATGAACATATATTAGTATCCATTTGTGATCATAGCAACATAGCTTTGAGCATTAATGTATAATCTCAAGCCTATACACATTATATAGTTTACATGTTTCAATTGTAACATCTTTAGTCATGCATGATCATTACCATGACTATCTAACATATTCATAAGAGTTGCATTCATATAGAGACTATTGTCTATATGCATGAATGCACATATATCTGTATGATTTATCTTGTATATGTACTATTCATACTCATACTTGAGCCTATTATATTATGTTTAATGCTCACGTTATACACACACATCTACGTATATGTCCAATACGTCATAATATACATACACATATATATAAATATAGTAATATTCATACCTATCTATAATAATGTGGTTGTCACACAAATATATATTCCTAAAAATATAAATATTCATGTATATATATAGCTATAAACATATGCTTCATCTATTTAGAGTATCATTAGCTCCATTTAGCTCTATGTACCTTTATATACATATGCATCTTAAAGTATACATATTTATGCCTTTATTGATATTCATAAATTCTAATCACATTAGTTTACACACAGGGAATTGATATGTGAGCTAAGTAGTAGCTTGAATTAACTTATGCATTCCAGCATACCATTCCTCATTTATATTCTTATACCGTGATTCCATTAGTTATATGCATAAGGTTGGTGTTTAGTCCAAGTAATGGCTTAAACAATCCATAAACTCATGTTTTCTTTATATTTGGGTTCATTTTAAATTATTTCTCCATCTCTAAATCATATCATAATTAGTTCTACATTAAGGTACTTCCAATCCTATATGTATTTATATCATATTATAAGTTGATTGATCATAGTTAATTTGATCAAAATCTTTGATTATGTCAAGAAAGAAAGACAAAAAAAGAGAAAAGAGAAGGGAAAAGGGATGAGTCATGACACTAGGGACGACTCGTGATAGAGTCCATAAACTCATGTTTTCTTTATATTTGGGATCATTTTAAATTATTTCTCCATCTCTAAATCATATCATAATTAGTTCTACATTAAGGTACTTCCAATCCTATATGTATTTATATCATATTATAAGTTGATTGATCATAGTTAATTTGATCAAAATCTTTGATTCTATCAAGAAAGAAAGACAAAAAAAGAGAAAAGAGAAGGGAAAAGGGATGAGTCATGACACTAGGGGTGACTCGTGATAGAGACCAAATGGAATGACTCGTGACACTTGAGATGACTCATGATAGAGACGAGACAGTTTCCCTAGTTCATTTTGTTGCAATTTTGTCATACATCCAGCTAGATTCAGCCAAAATGGTCTTCTACAAACTTGTTACCGTATGTCTCTAGTTTTCAAATCATTAAAAATCACTCCTTTTAGCCTTATAAATCTCAATATATTCACCAAAAAATGTGGACTGCTCCCAATGACAAGGCAGCAAAATAGGTCTGGGTTCAAGCTAACTTTTGACTATCATAGAGGATGAATCAAATGTTGGTGTATTTTTATAAAACTTAGGTTTATAAGTCTAGTTTCTATTCCAACTAGAATTACTCAATATGGACTCTCAACCTTGAGATATAGGCAAAATAGTCTAAACAGGTCAAGTGAACCTAAGGATAGGTTTTGCTAACTAGCAGAAATAGGTTCCTAATTCGGTTCTTATACCCCACTAACCATCATATTCATTTATTCTCTAATTAAAACCCTCAGTTTAACATCTCTAAACACTAAATACATATATATAATTCCCATAAAAAGCACCAAAATTCCCATACCTCTTGATGAACAATTCTTCAAGCTACGCACTTCTTTTGCTCTTTGCCTTTGCTTCTCTCTCTTTCTTCACAATAAATCATAGATTATTATGCTCAAGGAGTCATCTAATCCTTAAATTTGATATCTAATAATAAAAAGCAAAAGAAGTAGAAAAGAGATTCTTCTTACCTTAAAAAGACTAACCACTAAAATCTCTCTCCTCTTAAAAGCTAGGATTGGATTTGGGCGTCATTTAAGGGTTAAAGTAGATAAGTTTTGAGAGAAAATGGTGGTCTTAGAGTCCCCTTGAAGTGAAGTGGCTAGCCATCCCTTAAATTTTTGGGTTTTCTTCCTTTCTCAAGAAACTTCTAGAAAGGCTAGGTGTCAAACTTCCATGGGACCATGTGTTGACTTTGTACAAATTGCACTTAACTGTCCTTTTTCGTTCATTATCATATTTCTTCCCCTAAACTCTCTCTTTCAATTTTCAATTGGGTCCCTTAACTCACATTTTCTCAAAGTTAATCCCATACATCACTTTATGTAAAATGACCATTCTACCCTTTATCTCTTTAAATAATTACCTTTATGTCCTTAACCTATAATTCATTGACTAACCCAACTCATATCAATAATACTATCTTTAAAATGCATATTCATTCTCCTAGAGCCTTAATAGGGGTGCCATAATCAATCACTCTCCCAATCTCATTTCCCCTTTTGGTCTATTCAATCCTTCATTCTCTATGTCTAAACTTGTTTCCTGACTACTCTCTGATAACTAACTTAAACCCAACTCAGAGCTGACTTCTGAACCCAAATCCAAACTCGAACTTTATCTCAATAGACGGGATATAGATCTTTAAACCAAATGCCCGTATGACCTTCTAGACCACCTAGATGAGTTTATGATGGTTGTAAAAAATAGATGTTAGGAGTGATGCATGTTGAATTATGCATAAGCATGGTATATACGTGATGCATGAATACAATGCATGATTTTGTTAAGGGTCAATCACAACCGCAAACAAGCATAACAATAGCCTTCCAACCATATTACTCCTACACAGGAGGTCGTGTGGTCTCTTTCCTAGGTGGGCTTAGCCCATAGGTCCATAGGGTACCCAATGGATGCGTATGGTACACTGTAGAAAATTGGTAGCATAACCTCTTTAATTAAAAGCATAAGCATACGAGCTTTGATCATTGTGTATTTTGACTAACTCATACATATCGGGTTAGGACCGTCAGGGCATGACAGCCTTACCCTTCTAATATGTTTGAGTTTGGTCAATACACAAAAGTTCACATAGTAAAGAAAAGATTATTATGGTTACACAACCTAGGGAAAGTTATTATTATCATTACATGGGCTTTAGTCAATGGTGATGAAACTTTAAGGCTACCAAAGCATGATCCTTACCAATAGGTCTAGCTAATTTTGAGTATAACGACTGATAAGTCACCATTTTATATACCATTTGGTACTAGACTAGGGCTAGTAGGTCTTCTTAATACCTCCCTACATTGAGTGAACATATGGCATGCTTCAAGATAAAATTAGGGCTAAAAAGGATGTCTAACTTAATTCTAAGGCTTTAAGATGAATGCAGAAGCAAAAAAAAAAGAGAGAGAGAGAGGATCAATAAATAAAACCTAATTGTAAAAAACTTAACCCAGATCCTTTTGGGATCAAGGTCTCCTTAGTCACCACTAGAGTCGCCACTATGACATGCTCCGAAGCCGTGCTTATCGTTCGGTTCACTCTCAGAGGCCTAGTTTTAGGGTTCAAGATTGGATTAGGCTTACTTAACTCCTAAATTGGTTACTTTACAGTAAAAAGGGATCAAGCCCAAATTATTGTTGATAGTCAACACATAAAGGCATCTACTAATGGGCCCAAAAGAGGTGGGTTTCATAGAGTTGCTACCCAATAGAACGTTGAAAAATAAATCTTAACCTTTTGATTTCCAAATAGAGATTGGTATTTGAGACATCACTCTTATTAAGCATCCTGGTTAGGTGTTTATTTTACAATTGGGTTTTAAATTTAATCCTCTCTTCTTTCTTACACAATATAAGGTGATTAAAATTAAGTAAACATCCCATTCAACTAGATAATGCGACAAAAAGCAACAAAATAATACATAAGCAAATCATCCAAAAGCAACCATAGAATAATATACATACATAAATCATGGTATTCATTTGGGTGAAAACATGCGTACCTTACAAAAAAATATTAGTTTTATTTTATGTGGATTTGGGCTAAAAAATTAGACATTGGTCTAGGCTTTGAAAGAAAACCCAATTAATTTAATAGAAAACATTTTTAATGCCCTTTTTCTTTTATCATGCACAAAAACCCTTTTTTACTAACTATTACATCTCCAAAATAATAATACATCTAGAAAATAACATCAAATAAATAAATGCAAAATAAATAATAGCTAAATAAAACCAAAGATAATAAATAATTAATTAATAAAAAGAAAGTGGTTAACTGAAGCAACCAAATGGGCTAAGGATGGTGATTAACTCAAAAGCACGATTACGAATGCAAAAAATCATACAAAAAATTCTCTGAAGGCAAAGATATAAAGAACTCGAAAAACCATACAAAAAGGCACATGGATTAATATAATACAATAAAAATAATTATGAATTTAACTATACAAATAGAATGAAATTAAGTATAGAACCACATCATACATAATCAAACTTACATAAAATATTGCATAAATATCATGAAATTTGAATAAATGGCATAAAAATACGTAAAATATATAAAATACACCAAAAATACCAAATTATATAGCCACGAATGCCCAAAACCAAGCGAGGGACGTCCACAAAGAAGCGAGGGTGAGACAAGGAGATGAGCTTAGGACATCCCATCTGTCGACTGACGAACAGGCATCCATCGAATCATCTTCCCATCCTTCACCTCTGGACAATGTAAGTTGCAAAATTTCCATGTCAAAAATATGTAAAAATCATATAAAGTATATTTTAACCTTAAACATGCATTTATTAGGCTCTAAATCACACTAATACAGTGTCATAACATCAAATTAGGCATAAAACACATTAAAATCATCAATTTATAGAATTAAAAGAAAGAAATAAAAGCTTCACATATTACAATAATAGAGGAATCTAACCACCTAATCATGACTCTAACATACTCTTTGATCATATTTGCATCTTAACGAAATTTAATCATACCAATTACACAATCATAACATATAAACATATTATATTTGCATCAAATAATCACATAATTATGGATTATAATTTGTAGAGAGAGAAAGTAAAAAAAGAGCTTAGAATATTACTCTCAAGAGATATCCTGACTCTAAAGCTCTTTTAGTCTAGATCTCTACTTCGATTCATGCTTCATGCTTTAAAAAAAAAGCAATAAAATTCATTTATATGTGTGTGTTAATCAAAAGAGATTGCTTAAGCATATTTTAAAGAGAGAAAGAAATTAAGTTTTCTTCTTTTTTAAAGTGGCTCTATAAAAAATGATTCCTCCTCCCTTCCAAAACCTTAAGTTTTTAGGTTTTATACCTAAGTTAGAGGTGGAGTTAGATTCCAACTCCAACTTCCCAAATTTGGACATAAATCCCTAAGAAATTTGTATAAAATCCCTTGAAAATCATCATCTCCTTTTTTTGAATTCTAGAAACGTGGGAATTATGGACTTCAACCCACAGACAGGTGTCCCTCAATGATAGGCGGCCGTCCCTCAGACCAAAATCCTAGGATTCCCAAAATGCCCCTTGTTCAGCATGTGTAGGAGAGAAGGAGCCACGGACAAGCGCCCGTTCGTCACCTTTGAAGGTCCAAATCAAGATTTTTATGCATCTTTTTGCAAAAAACACTTGGAAAATCTTTTGAAAAATCATAAAAATATTTAAAAAAGTGTGAGAGATTCACAATCGGAGCTTTGAGATCCAACTCTGCTGTCAGTAATATACTACTTCTTTATCATTGGGTAACCTTAATCCAGGTTGCCTCGGGTCATAGTGTCTACACTAATAATTTATATATAAATATTATTTATAATTTCCATTTTATATGTATTATATAAATTTAACTTCATAATTATTTGCATTATATATTTTAATAAACAAAATTAATATAATAATTAATAAATTAAACTAAATATTTTAATTATTAATAAGATAAATTTAATTATTATATCTATGTGTTTTTAATTTAATTTACTTTTAATTTTACTCAACCACTACTTAATCTTTTTTGTACAAATATTTATATAGATATGTAAGTTAAGCAATTTATCACATAAATACTTAATAAATTAATTTTATTTATTTTTAATGTCACTCAACTAGTAGTCATCTATTTTTGTACATTAACTATATGAGTAATTAAGTTAAAAATGTAATTGTATACAGTTATTATTTATAATAAAATTTTACCAATTAATGTAAATATATGAGTATATAGTTATCTTTTCAATAATTTAATTTACTTTTAGCACCACTCAACTATTACTCATCTATTTTTTACATAATAGCTATATGAAATTTAACATACTTAATGTTAGACATTACTTTAGGGTATCCAAAATTTTTTGATAAGTTGGAGGATATAGAAAGCAAATACTTTATTGAGTTCAAGCCTATTTATTTGACTGAGGCTAATTGGAAACAATTCATAACTCTCACAAAATTTTTGAAATGCTTTTATGATGTGACTTGTAAATTATATAGGTCATTGTATTTAACTTCAAACTTGTATTTTCTAGAGATCTGCATATTTTAAACTTGTTGCAATATTCTCAAACTAGTGGTATTGATTTTTTTAATGGAAACGGGGAAACAAATGCAATTAAAATTTGACAAGTATTGGGGTTCGATTAACAAGATGAATGTCATTCTTTTTATAGTTGTGGTTTTAGATCTTGATTCAAAATAAAATTTCTAATTTCAAAGTAAATAGCTTTTTATAGTGAGCTTGAATCAGAAAAATTAGTTTATAAAATGACAACTACTTTAACTGGATTGATAGAATAACATAAAAAAAGAAAAAGTTAATACTGATAAAATTGTAGACCCACCACTAAATTCTAATGAAATTGATGATGATGTTGATATGTGGTTTCTTGAAAATGAGGATAAGGAGAAAGTTATGTCTCAAGGAGATTTGGATGCTTATTTGAATGATAAATTAGTAAAAAATTCTCCTGATTTTGATATTTTAAGTTGGCGGAAGAAAAATGAGCCAAATTATCCAATTTTGGCTAGGGTTGCTAGAAATGTATTGACTATTCAATGTTGGATTATAGCTTCTGAATTATCTTTTAGCATTGGAGGAAGAAATTTAGACAAATTTAAAAATTCTATAACTCCGATTACAGTCAAGATTCTTATTTGTTGCCAAAACTGATGAAAATCGATTACACTTTTAGCTTCAGAAGCATCAACTAAAGAATTTCAAAAGTTTGAATCAGGTAATTATTATATTTGTGTAAATTTTTAAATTTTTTAATTAATTTTTATATTTTTTATCTGATTTTTTAAAATCTATGTTATTTTTTTAGATATTACTCAAGATTCTGAAATCAGTGTTAGTATAATGTAGAGGAAGACTGTTGAATGCTACTTTTTAATTTATTTACTTTGACTTAAACTTTAATTACACTTAGTAAGATATTTTAATTGTATTTGTATTTATTATTTTGTGAATTTATTTTGCAAAATTTAAAAATATTGAATTATTCGAACTACCAAATTGCATTGTACTGTATTGTTTTGTACCAAAAGAATATAAGAACCTTATTGAACTGTATTGAATTTTTATAGAACTTTACCAAATTATTTTTAATTTTCAAGACAGTTACAATACTTAATTTTTAAAATATCCAAACTTTCAAGATAATACGAAGATTTGTAAATCCCCAAGTTATATCGTATCATGTACACCCTTAGTAGGTATGGTCTATCACACCACATAGTGTCAGACAATGGATTGTAGTTCTTTGGTGAAAACAAGTAGGTGCTCAAAAGTATGGTGTTCAACATCATAGGGGCAGTTAAAGCAGCCAACAAGAATGTTAAAAGAATTTTAGCTAAGATGATTCGAACCTATAAAGATTAGGCTAATAAGCTACCTTTTGCATTTAGAGGTCATAAAACTATATCCAGAACTTCAACAGGTGCTACCCCAATCCCATTAATATATAGAACAGAAGTAGTACTACTAGTGGAAATTGAGCATTAGTCTTTGAGGGTGTTTTAGAAGCCTAATTGTTAGGGACTAAATGGGTTATATAGAAGTTACTGCAGCTTAACCTACTAGATGGGAACAAGATGCGAACTTACTACCATAATCAGATTTACCAGAAGAGATTAGCTCTTTTATTTGGGAAAAAGGTTAGGAAGCATCCTTTAAAGGAAGGAGATCTAGTGTTCAAATAGATGATACATGGAATTCCAGACATTCGAGGCAAGTTTAGGCCTACTTGGGAAAGACCTTTTGTATTGAAAAAGTTGTTATGCAAAAGAGCTGCTATTTTAGCTGACAGTGATGGTAATGAGTTCAGATAGCTAAAAAATGTTAACATATTGAAAAGGCTCTATAGTTAAGACTCAAAAGAGGAAAAAAAGAAAATAATAGCCCCACAGGTTGAATACCAAAAAAATAGAGACCTTGCTAAAATTAGGCACCATGTCAGGGTGAAAACTGAAAAAAAGGCACCCTGAACAAAATTAGGAGCTAAGAGAAAATAATCAATCAAGAAAACTTGAGAGGGTTGATTGATGACAAGATTTTTTATGCTTATAAAATTTCATTTCAAGATTAAGTGATATATGTCACTGAGATAATGTTAAATAATGATCATATGTATTGAAATCAAAATAAAAAGTCACATATGTATCCAAAAAATTATTAATATATCCAAAAGTAGTCCTTTTCTTTTCATATGTATAAAATCTAATACATTCTAAATGAAAACAAAAACATAATCCATGATAGTATCTGATATAGTCTATTTGTTTCACATTGATTTCTCCCTCCAAGTGCCTAAGATGAAATGTCCTGTTGTTGACCGCTAGGCTCGTTACCCACTGCTTGTATGTGATGGGAGTCATAAAGTCACTGGCACTGATCTTAGGAATGATAGTCTTCATAGGAAGTCGACACCAATTCCTCTTATAATAGCTTATCAAAAAAGAGGTAAAGAGTAGACCACCATAAAAACCTAATAGGCACTTGACAATATCCTAACAGTCTCCATATTGGCAAGCATAGTAAGTAGTAATGCAGAAGGTGGCTCGATAAAATCCACACAAAGGGATGCATCCAAAAGGTCCATCCTGAATGATAGAGGATATGGGTAACCAAGGGCACTTGAACACGATGTCATCATTGCTAAGTAAGCCAACCAAACAATTCCCTCATGGATCGAATAAAACTCTCACTACTTATGTCTAAGGTTATAATGGCTCATTGGATAAGTGCCCATGGCTTTGGCCCGAGGAGGAGGCTTCGATAACAACTTTAACTTCTCATACAGCCACACCTGAAAAAATAAAATAAAAGGAAAAATCCACTGGGGTGAGTTAGATTCATCACAAGCAAAAAAAATACATGAAAATCCAAAAGGACACATTTTCCAACAAGAAAAGCTAGTGTGAAAACCTATAAGGGGTGCACTACCTTTAAAATAATGACATACCTATAGTAATAAGAGACTGCCAGTAAGATGGGCAATAGGGTCAATATAAATAGCATCTAGGCCGAGAACCATTTATGACAAGACCATGGGGAATGGCATACATTCTCTATGCACACCATCCACAACACTGAATAACCCATAATCCCTGTTCAGGTTTCCGAGTGCACCAGCAAACATCAAGCAAAATAGCACAACAAAATCACACTAGTTTAGAAAGTAGGTATATCATCAAAATTAGTCAAGATATTAGTCAATCGCTCCAATAAATATGTCCTTGCTCAAGATACTAAACTCCTAGCCTCAGAAGGTAAAACACCCGAACCTTAGGTCACCTCCCTAAGATAGTTGAGAACTACAAAAGGTAGACAAGGTTGAGTACCAGGTGCAAATCTCACACCAACGATCTCAGCAAATTATTTAGGTATGGAATATAATTCTTGATGTGTGAACCGCAAAACATGAATCCTCGATTCCCAGTACCAAATCGCAGATAAAATCAAGGTTAAATTTCACTCTCCTCAAGAATCTCAAATTTGAGTATAGGGCTAGAATTGGTTCCTCCTAAGTTCTCATGTCATCTAATAGCCTAGGTAATTTTTCCACAATCGAGGTCGACATAGCAAAAATATTTAAGTGGTCTAAACACAGATATAAATAGAGAAAAGAAAATAAATAAAAGACTACAATTGAAATCAATAAGAAAAGAAAAGAGGAAAAAAAACCTAGCAGAGAGCCTAGAAGAAAGGAGGTCAAAAGTCACAAAGACCAGGAAAAATCAAGCTATTTATAGAAAAGGTGTGACAGATGGCCGTCCCTTGAGAAGCAAGCCATGGCCAGCCCATCTATCACCTTTGGACTGCCCAAGTGAATCTTTTCTGCATGTTCAATGTATTACACGTACATATTTTAAATTTTTCTTTATCACCTTTTTGCATGAAGTTTAAGAAACCCTCTATTAGTGTGGAATCTTCTAGAAGACTTTGGAACTTAAAGAATTCAAAAATTTAGGAAGTATTGTAATTCAAGAAGTATTTAAAAATAAAAATAAAATAAAAAGAAGAAGGAAAATTGTTATATATATGTGTGTGTATAAAATAAATAAGAATAAATAATAAAATGTAATGTAAATAATGTGATGTAAAAAATAAAAAATGGAATATAATTAAATAAAATTAAAAATTAAAATTAAAAAAGGAAAAAAAGTTTACAGGAGGGACGTATGTGCCGGGTGACAGACGGCATGCCCATCTATTGCTCAAAATTTTGAAAAATAAAAACCTATTCCTCTTTTCTTCTTTTTCCCCATTCCCATAACGCTATTAATGTTCCCTTAAGCTTCCTCTCATTTTTTCTTCCTTTCTCCCTCATTTCTCACTCTTTTTTAAACCTTTTACGTCTAAATTCTCTTAGGGATGATGCGCATCTCAAGGTGCAATTTATTTCATCTTTTCCCACATTTTTTAGCATTTTAATTTCCTATAGTTCAAGTAAGCTTTTTTACATTCTCTCTCTTTCTTATGTTTTTTTTAGATTTTTATCTTTTGCATTGTCTAAATATTAGTAGGAGTGATTTAAATGCGTAGTTATTTCTCTTTTAATTGCTTGTATGCATATGATGCCATATTGGTTTGTTGTTCGGTATGGAAATTTGTTTGGCTTGAACCTATAATTCCTATTATTTCACAACTCTATAAAGTTTAATAGACAAAACACAAATGCATAACGATATTTAAGGTTTAGATTAGATTAGTTTAATTAGAGATTTAACCTAATTAGAATAATGCATGAACATTAATTTTTAATTCTTATAGACATATTGTAGTTAAAGTTAACTACGTAACAATTGTAAATTAATTCTTGACTAACAAATAGGCCTTCATCAACATCTTGTAATTAATGGTGAAATAAATCTTTTGCCTTATTATTTGATTGTAGCATAGAATTGCCGTATGAATTAGACTACCTATTTACCATTGATGGCCTATGTTTTACCTATAAAATGCTTTTTGTTGTGTAGGGGTCAGACACATTTCTAGCTAGAATGCTGCAATAATTTTGTTAAAATTTTAAATATGTCTTAATTATCATACATGATTGCTAGATTGCCCACTAACGGGTTTAGGACATTGTAAATTGTTTTGTAATGCTTAACGTGAATTTTTGTGTAGGTTGGCCAACACTAATTTAAGATGGCATGCTATCGAAATTTGGCCAAAATTTTGATAAATTAATTTTAGCTTACTTGCAACACAAGTTAACCTCAAAAAATTAACACTTAACTTTTTCGCAGGAAGCCATGCAAAAATGCTCAGGCTACACCAACTCCACCCACACTAGGATGGATAACCCCTCAATAGGTTGAGAGATATCGATCCTCATCTCAAGTGCAGTTTCAGTCTGCCCGATTCATGTCCTGATAGTTTTTACAAACTATAAGGATGATGGAGGAGCTTGAGAGATTATTAACCACTATGGGGTGGATTGTATTTCTCACTCCAGCTTTCCAAACACACCCCGATGTGACCCGAGCCACTCTCTAGTATAGGGGCTACCAAAGATCCAACATAAAAGAGGGGGTAGTCCAATTTAGAGTGAGGGACATCCAATATAGCATCACTATTGACGTTTCACGGAGGCTATGAGGCTTCTAGTAAGACCAGATGTCTTAACCCCAGAGAGGTGAGTAAACATAGAGCATTAAGTTTCTATTACACTTTTTGGGGCTGTGTACCAATCAAACACTGTAAAAGTACATTTCTTGCCACACAAGCCCTAAGGTACATTCAATGGGTTCTAACCACATCATATCTCGGCCACACTAGCAGTCCTGGGTCAGTCAATGCATAGAGGCAGGAGGGTAGATACTACATATAAGATCATTGCCACCCTACTCGGAGTTGCTACCTAGTTAATGTCATAGATATGTATTAGGGGAGTGGTAAATCAATTATTACTTGACCAGGGGGCAGACGAGAGGATGTTTGGTCGACCACTCCAAGAGGACATCTTTGTGGACATGTAGTCTACTCTCATTATGAGGATGGTTAAGCAGATATATGGGTGAGAGGGCCAATACAGATTATTTATCATCCTTGAGACTAGATGGAGCTACGACCTCAATCTAGTTATGCCAGAGCCACCTACAGAGAAGGAGGGTCAAGATCAACCTCAGCCACCACATACACCTCTAACACCTCTAGTGCAGCGTGATGACCAATGGGAGGAGCCATAAGAACCTCAAAGGGTAGGTATAGACTTTAATTTCAAGATGGACATGTAGGTAGATCTCGATGAGCTTCTTAGTAGGTCACCTCAACTGACAATACATCCACAGTCACCCATTAGGCCACAAGAATCACCAACTAAGAGGTCAGGGTAGATATACGCCATATGGCTATCCAGGGGCTTCCACCTCTACCACTGCTAAGGCATATGATCACCCAGACACATCTACATCCATCGTTCCACCATCAGCATAGTCGGCATCAACACTATTACCTAGTGATATCTCAAGAAGGTTGTCTGCCATAAAAGATGCTACCAGCTGGTAGGGCTAAACTTTACAAACCATACTATCCATAGTGCAGTCCTTATAGGCTTAACATCAGGATGATAAGCAGGGCATCAGAGCAGACCTGGTAGCTACTCAACAAAGATTTGATGCGATCTTGCAGGTAGTTGATGAGTCTCTCAAATCAAAGGTAGGGCAGTCATATCAAAACAAAGGTCCCTAAAAGGATGCAGGCTATAGTTAAGACAAATGAGCAGCTGAGAAGGTATATCGGGGACCTGAGGGATGATTTGATGACATACTTGTAATAGCACTCTTGGGTGATCTCAGGAATGGGCCAGAGTTTAGAGCACCTAGCTGAAGTGATAGCATAGATCTTGTAGCCATTGTCTACCATATTACCTGGATTTAAGTTCAGATTCAAATAGCAAAAAGAACAGCCACTAGCACCACCTCAAGCACTGTCACTGCCTTGACCTCCCGACCTTTAGCTTTTTATCCTCCATATGGGCCAGCCTACTGCAAAGGACCAGGACCTTCTTAGTAGTTTTACTTTGTATGCAGGGACTCTTAAAACATTTGGGATATTTTGATGTGTACAAAAATTATGACGTTTATTTATGCATTTCCTTTTGCTTCATTTATGATGTATTTATGTTTGATATACTTGAAATAGAACTATAATGTAAAACTGACAACAAGTTACATAATAAAAGTAATAACATGAAAAAAGAGATAAAATGGCAAAACAAATGACAAAAATAAATCAACCATAATTGACAACAAAATCAAGTTCAACAAAAGCAAGTTAAATAAAAAAAGCACTAATATCACACCTTTTTATAGGTACTTAAAATTTTAACAAAAAGGCAGAGACCTTGCATTCCATAAAATTTAAAAAAGACAACACTCATACTAAATCGGATCAGGAGGATAAAGTGTTCATGAATGGAATAACACCTATACTAAGCTAAATAAGAAGGATAAAGTATTTATGAATGGGGAATTGATAGGGACCTATGATGGTCCTTAAATTTGGTTAAGGTTTCGAGACAACCATAAAACCATAAAAAACACCTGAACAGGTTAAAATTAAAAGAGACACTCATAAGGCCACAAGAAGTCACTTGAATAGGTTGAAACTAAAAGAGATGCATAGCAAAGAAAAGTATGAATATTTTCTAATTTTGGAAGAATTTAAAGGAGATGGTTAGAAGTTATCCTTATTCCACTTAGACAAGGGAATTATTGAACTGATAGGACACTTCACCAAAGGTCGGTTCACATGGTTGAAGATAAAGGGGAAGTCCCCACTAGCAATTAATCCACATGGCTAAAGCCAAGATCATAGTATAAAACTGAAGCACACTAAAAGAGTGATAATCTAGAATGTTGTTTTAACTTCCAATGATAAGAGGAAGAATTATGTTGTAGTGTCTTTAAGATAGACCTACTGGTCTAGAAGGTTGTTTTAACATTCATTAATAAGGGAAAAAATTATGTTGTAATGTCTCCAATGTAGACCTACACATATGGAGTAAACCTATGAGCATATACTATCAATGACTCCTCACAAATGCATATTTTCTAGAAATTTCCCAATACAAATATTGACTATAGAGGGCATACACACCTATAAACGGTGTCAACCACCACAATTGTAAGGTTAGGTATGCCTACAAATGGCACCAACCCACTATTCTACATTCTCATTTGATTCTGTATGCTAATAAACTAGTGCTAATTAAATACAATAGTCTTATCTGGTTCTGTATGCTGACAAGCTAGCATTAATTAGATATAATCAACTTATCTTGATTTAGTATGTCGATAAGCTAGCACTAGTTAGATGGTCACTTTAAGGGTTAACACATCAACAAATTGATGGTAACTACCTGACTAAGGGTTAACACATCGACAAACTGATGGTAACTACCTAACTAAGGGTTAATACATTGATAAACCAATGGTAACTACTTAACCAAAGGTTAATACGTCGATAAGCTAACAATAACTATCCAACCAAAAGACTTACTGCCTCAAATGGTACGTGTTTTAAAATAACCAATTAGAGATTTGTTGCCGCAGGTTTGCATCTTTTTTCCTTCACTCTGAATTTTAGCTCACTTTGGCACTAGTGTACTAATTTTAGAAAATTAGGGACAATTGTAAATACTGTAACCTAAGACAGCCTGGATTAGGATTACCCAATGATAAGAAAATAGTATATTTCTAAAGAAGAACACAAATCTCGAAGCTCCAACCTTAATCCTTGCATTTTCACAAGAAGCTTTGTGGTTTTCTAAGTTTTTTTAGGAAAAATTTTGACAAAGCATCAAGAAAACCTTGACTTTGACTTTTATCCATGACAAACGAATGTCTCTCATGAGAGGGACAGTTGTCTGTGGCCACTTCCCTTTAATTCAAGTCAAATTAATGGCATTTTTTTTTAATTTCAGAGGAATTATATAAGGGACAACCATCTATCCATGATGGACACCCGTCTATGGGTTTATTTCTAGATTTCCCACATTTTTCAGTTTTGAAAGATAGATTATAAGATTTGATTTTGATTCAATTTCGAATTTTTGGGGGTTTGATCCTTTCATATTTAGAGAATTGGAGTTGGAGTGGGTTTCCAACTCTCTTCTACATACTCAAGGCCAAAATTAGGGTTTTAAGGGGATCTGAGATTTTAAAAAGGAATAGAGTTTTTGGAGAGAAAGAAATTAATTTTTTTCTCTCAGAAACCAAAAGTTCGATATAGACTATTCATCAAAAAAAGACACACAAAAATATGTTAGTGTTTCTTGAACATGAAAATTGAGGATTGGAGTGGAGACACACGTTTCTAATTCTACAATATCAGAATATCTTGAGGGTAACATACTAGGTTCCTCTCTCTCTCTCTCTAGCTCATCTTTATAGTTATGTGAATATACAAGCATGTTTATGGTACTGTAATGTATGTTTGTACATTATTCTATTTGAATCTATATAGTTTCATGATGTTATAATGATTTAGAGTAGTTCTATGTGCTAGATTAATATGTATTAAGGTTTATTTTTCTCTATGAATGCATGCTTTATTTCTTTTGTTAAAATTCTATTTTGTATGTTATTTACTGTTGTTATTCAATTAAACATATTATTTAAGGATCATATTTAGATTTGGCATGTTTTAAGACCATAAAATTGTGTTTAGGGCTCATTTAGATCTTTTTTATATTTTGTTACTTGAATCTGCTTTCTGTGTTTGTTTTCGTGTGACAAACGAGAAGAAATGCGACAGATATGACATCACAGTGCTTTCTCCTCATCCGTCTCTCCTCTAGCCTGAGGCATATGTTGCTTCCTAAGGGCATTTGTGGCTTATTTTTTTATTTTTATTGTATTTTAAAGCTTTATTTTGCATTTAAGTCACTCTTTTGGCATTTTTTGTGTTAGTTTATTTTCTATATTTTTGTTTGTTTATATTTTATTTTGTATCTTTATTTTTGTTTTATTATGGTTATTTTTGTTTATTATTTTAATTTATTTTTAATATTCATTTCCTTTTAACAAGCTAATTAACTGATTTTTTTGTGTCGTGTGAACGATTTATTTTATGAATTTTCGAAGCTCTCAAGAGGTGATTATATAGCAAGAGTCATGCCCTCCAATTGGTTTACTCTCTCTCTCTCTCTTTATTTTGCCTTTAGGTTATTTTTTATTTAATATTGCCTAACTTTTCTGACTTTTTGGTATCTTGTTTTATTTGGATATATATTCTTTTTAGAGATGTAATAGGTAGTAATAAAATGATTTTTGCACGTTAAATAGAAAATTCACTTTAAACTATTTTTATTAATAAATCAATTTTTTTCTAATAAAATGGGCCAATGTCTAATTTTAACCCAAAATCATGCCATAAAAAAGGAGTCTCATTTTCTCTAAAATGGGATCACTCATCCCGCATTTTCATTAACATTAAGCAAAAGGCTCTCTATCCCTTTTTGTAAAAATTATATATAAGGGAACCAATGTCCCCAAAATCCAATTAATTCCCCATTTTATGTATTCTATTTCATTTTACATATTACTCTTTTCTTTAAGGACAATTTTCTTATGTAATAATTTAAGTAGGTTTATTTATCTATTGCTTTCCTTGAGTGTTTAAAATGTTTAAATTTTTTCACAATGCATCGTGTGAGAAAGGAGTTAGTGGACTGATGATAAAAACTTTATTATAAGACAAACACCTAACACAATGTGAACTAAGAGTGAAAATAATTTCCTAACGTTCTATTGGGTGGCGACTCTATGATACCTACATCTTTGAGCCCACTTTAAATGCCTTCACATGGGTTGACCATCAATAATAGACTGGGATTGAAACCCTCTTTATTGTGAAGTGGCTAGTTTATGATTAATAGTGAGCCTCATCCGATCCTACATCCTAAAAGTGGACCTCCGAGAACCTAACCAGAATTGAGTGAACTTCGGCACACGTCACAATAACTATTAGGTAAAAATGACACCTATGAGTTCCTAGGTGAGAAAATGTTGTTTGGATGAAATCTTTACAATTGTGTTGAAATCTTCTATAGATTCTACTTTTGAATTGTAATTACATCATAGCTATCACACTATTCATGATAGTTGTATGCCTTGTCCTAATAGTTATCACTATTTGTGTAAGAACCCAACATATGGCATGCTATGGTAGCAAAGAAATATGAGATGGGACATCGATGATAATAATGCATAAGATGGGGGTATAGACACCATAACCCGAAACAACCTAGATCAGGGTTACTCGATTATAAGGAAACAATATATTTCTCACATAGAGTATGAATCTCAAAGTGCCAACCTCGATTTTCACATTTTCATAAAAACTTTATGGTTTGCTAAGTGTTTTTTTAGAAAAGGTTTAGACAAAAAGCATAAAAAACCTTGGTTTTGGCCTCTAGCAATGATAGACGGACGTCTTTCATTAGAAGGACGACCATCTATGGCCATCTCCCTTCAGTCTAAGTCAGATCAGAGGTATTTTTATAAATTCTAGGGAATCATATAAGGGACTACCGTCTGTCAGTGGCGGATGACCATTTATGGGGTTATTTTTAAATTTACCACATTTTTCAATTTTAAAAAAGGAGAGATAAGATTGGATTTGATTCACTCCGAAATTGAAGGGATTAATCCTTCTATATCTAGAGAATCAGTGTTAGAGTTGGTTCCTAACTCTTGTCCAGGTATAAAAGAAAAATTAGGGTTTTTAAAAAAGAGATCATTAGAGTTTTGGGAAGAATAATGTTTTTAAGAGAGAGAAACTAACTCTCTTCTCTTAAAACCAAGGTTTAGTGAAATAACTCACTCTAAATAAAAACACAAATCTCTTTGCTTTTTAACACAAAAATCAAGGATCGGAGTGGAGATTGCCACTTCTAGTTTCACAGAATCGAGAATAACCTGAGGATAATATTTTAGGTCTGAAACCTTCCCTCTCTAGCTCATATCACGATCATATAGACATGTCTATCATTTTATGATGCCTAATGTATGATTTTATGATTGTTTGTTTGATCTGTATGATTCTTAAGATGCTATATTTAGCCATGATGACCTAGGATTATTAAATGCATTAGAATAATATGTTATGGTTGATTTTTATCTATTAATGTGTATGTAATTTCTTGATTTGAAATTTTTTTTTTGTGTTATTTATTGTTCTTATTTGATTAAAAGCATGTTTTAGGTATCATAGTCAAATTTGGCATGCATTAGGATTATACAATTGCATATTTAGGGTTTAGCTGGGTTTTTCATGCTTGTTAGTTTGAAAGCCTGCTTCCTGTGTCTATCTTTGGAGTGATAGATGGGAAGAAAACATCACAGATGTTGTTTGTCAGCTTGACAATTAGGACATCATGATGCTTTCTCTTCATCCCGTCCCCCCTCTTGCTAAGGGCATTCTTAGCTTGATTGTCTTAAATTTTTAATATGTTTTAATGCTTTTTATCTTGAATTAAGTCATTTTTATTTATTTATTCTTTTAGATTCATTTTTATATCTTGGCGAGTGTAATTTCTAGTCTGTATTCATGCCTTTTATTTTTAGCATGTTATTCTAATTTTTTCATTTTAATTTATTTTAATATTTATTTGTGTATACTAATCTATTTGATATTCTTATGTTTTGTGTGAGCAAATTGTTTTATGCTTTTTTTGGAGTTTTTGAAGGATGATTTTGCATCGAGAGTTGTGCATATGATTCAGTTCTTTTGCTATTTCTCTTTCTCTTTTAATTTTCATTAAGGTCATTTTATTTATATTATATTGCTTTATTTAGTTAATTTTAGTATTTTGTTTATTTTTGGATATATTTTTTCTTTAGGAATGTAATAATTTAGTAAAAAAGGTTTTAGGATGTTAATTTAACTAAGTCATTCAAAGGTTTTGTATCTAATTAATTGGGTTTCTTTAATAAAAATAGGCCAATGTCTAATTTTGACCCATAAACCACACCATAAAAAAAAGTCATTGTCTTTGAAATTGGGATCACACATCCCGTGTTTTTGTCAAAATTAAGCAAAGGTACTCTATTTTTTTTTGTAAAATCATGTATGATGGAACCAATGTTCCCAAAATATAATTGATTCCCCGTTCTATATATGTCATTTCATTTTGTATAATATTATTTTCTTTGTAATGATTTGCTTATGTAATAATAAAGTAGGCTTATTTTATCGCTTTTATTTACCGTTTTATTTAATTGATTGAATGTTTATTTAAATTTATCGCAATGCATCATGTGAGAATGGAGGCAGTGGAGTAATGAAAAAAACTTGATTATAAGAAAACACCTAACCAAGATGCGAACTAAGAGTAATATCCCGAACACCGTTCTCTGTTTAGGCATCAAAAGGTCGAGAATTATTTCTCAACATTATGTTGGGTGACGACTCCATGATACCTACCTCTTTAAGCTGAATTTAGACACCTTCATAGGTTGACCATCAATAATAGATTGGGCTTAAAGCCTTCTTTATTATGAAGTGGCTAATTTATGAGATATAATGAGCCTTGATTCGGTCTTAGACCCTAAAAGCAGGTCTTGAAGAACCTACCCAAACATCGAGTAGGCTCCGGTGTAAGTCATAGAGGGTAATTTGGCAATTTGGCATCTCGACATATGAGTGTAAATTTAAAGAGGTTTATAATAGGGACCTAATTAAGTTAATTGCTAAGTTTGAGAAAAGATTAAAAAGATAATATTCTTGAGGGATTAAAGTGGAAGTTCTAGTAATGGTTACAAGTGGACCAATAGGAGAATGATAAATGTATAATTATAGAAGTAAAAAGTAGGTTTGGGAGAGCATTTGAGGCAGCCGATTTTGATAAGGATTAATTTCCAACATTTTTACTCAAAGCTCTTTTCGTTCTCTCCATAAAAGCCTCCTTTCTAATTTATAGAATTTTGGTTAAAGAAAAGAGAATTTAAAGATTATTGAAGTTTAAGGTAATCCTTCTCTAGCTTTTATTTCCCCTGCTCTTCTCTAATTTTTGTAAGTTAACTCAAGTATGGGAAACTTATTTTCTACTATGATTGTGTGTAAATTATAGTAAGGTTACATTTACCCTATAAACTTCAGAAAGGAATAGTGAATAAAGAGATAGTAGTGTAAATTGATGGAAATAATGCATTAATGGTTGCAATAGATAGGATTATTGAGTAGTTTTGACTTCCATGAAGTGAGGGCATTACAATTTACATAATACTTATGTTGGAAACTCTTTTGCTTCTTTGTGTTAACCCTCACAATTGTTATAGAGTGATTGCAAGTTATTAACCATTAATTTTCAACAAGAACATGAGTATTTCACCATAATTAAGTCTTATAACTTAACTAACTTATTTCTAACAAAAACCATAGTAAACTAAACTAAATAAGTTCTAAACTTAAGGAAAATGGACTCAAAATGGTGTGTAAATCTGGACTTAAAGTGCTTTTAGAGCTAAGCTTTAAAGGGTTCTCTTGGGTCTTTAAGAAGCTTGGAAACAAAAGTACAAGCAATTGATTTTGCAAATTGATAATGCTAGAGTTGTCTTCTCCATTTATCAGAACCAAGCGATGGATAGCCTCAATTATGACTTGATTGGTAGGATCAAATCTCTTATTGATCAGAATTGGCAAGTTCCTATGTTACAAATTTATCATAAGGCTAACTCTATTACATATAGGCTTGCTAATCTTGTGTTTAGTTGTGATGATCAATTTAATTGGCACTCTAATGTGCCTATTGGAGTCTTTGTTCTCCTTTATAAGGATATGGCTGGTGTGGCTTTCCCTCATTTCATTTAAGTTTTTTTTTGTTTATTGTTGTTTCTTTCTTTAAAAAAAATAAAAAATAATAATAATTTTATTTCAAAGTCAATAGTACTCAATAATTTATTAATGGTGAATTTAAAAATTTTCAAGTAATAAACAATTAAACCCTAATTCAATAATTCTTTAACATTAATATGATTTTTTCTATCTCATGCAAAAATCCCAATTGAACCCATTTTGTATATGTTGTGTAACCTTCCCAAACAATTATAAAAATTACATAAAATTTTAATGGGACTAGAAAAATGATAAAATTATTGTTAAGCCACCTAGCCATATACCTCCATGATTTGCTGATTAGGTTACACTATAGCCATGTTTGGCTCCTTATGTTATTCATAGTATACAACAATATATAGTATAAAGTAATATAAGTAGAGTGTTTAGAAAGTTGTTTAAAAATTAATGAAGGGATAGTATAATTTATCATAAGCCCCATTATTCCACATACACCTCATAAAATAATATGCAATATATCTTTATATTTTTGTTATACAGTAAACAACGTATTATAAAATAAAAAGGAAAATCTTCTATATCTTATTATTTTTTATGTTGCCTTCATATTAGGCATCTTTTTACATTAATTTTTCTCAATTTTTTTTCATTTTGGGTTTATAAAATAAAAAAGAAGAAAAAAACAAGATTGGTTGTGTACATTACTATGCAATTGCATTTTGTTTTATTTTATAATTATTATTTCAATTTATCAGTCTTAAAATTATGTGTGTGTGTGTGTGTGTGTGTGTGTGTGAGTGAGTGTGTGTGTGTGTGTGTATGTAAGTATCATAATGATGGCATTTTTTTTCTTATTCTATTTTTTGTTTTCATAGTAAACTTTATTTGAATTTTTCTAATTAAAAAATTAATGTGTGTATCAAAATTTGTATTTTATAATCATAATTTTTTGTCAAAATTAATAACAACAAATAATTTAATTTTTTTAATTTTTAATTTTTGTTTATGAAATTAATATAATGTTATTTTACACCAAGTACAATATAAAATATTATAGGTTAATACAATTTTGCGCCAAATATTATGCACAATAATACAGATTAATACTATACATACTAATAATATGTGAGTTAATACAATTCGATGATCCACATAATATAAAATTCATTTGTGCTTATCTTTCACCCCCATTCTATATGTGACATTTGTCACCAAACATGGACATATTAAAGCATACAAATACATATGCTATATGCAAAATCTTAAATATTTTATATGTACAATTTGAAATTTACTCAATATATAACTTTTGTGTTAGGGAAAAAGAGTATTATATGTATGTTTAATTTTTTTAGAATGGTATGTATAATATAATGATGAATACAAAATTGCCAAAAGTTTGAATGAACTATTTTTAACAGATAGAGATGGCTTTGGCCATACATGTTAGAAATTATTTAGTTTAGTTTGTTTTTCCCTCCTTATATAAAAAGGAAAAAAAAATTATAACCTATGTATTGGGATAAATATTCCAATAATAAAAAAAATGCTTAATATATAAAATACACCCTTAACTTTTAAAAAATTTTATATTTCATATATCAACTTTTATTATATTTATTTTACCTCTTAAACTTAAATTAACTATGATAAATAACCGCCTGGAAAAAAAAGCATAGAAATTTCTTATTGTATGATACACAAGCGCTATTCATATGAAAAAGGGTCAATGCATTTATAAAAATATATGATACCTTGAAAAAGTTTTCATAATAGATGAAAATGAAAACTATAATCTAGTGTTTCATTTTTTTGGAGACAAGGCATTTATAAAAATATCTATATGAATTTTTGACATAAGAATTGATATTTGAGTTTGATTTTTTGATATTTGATTAATTGTAGAATTTTTAGTTTAAGAATTCTAAATCATATCTTTTAATTATTAGTTTATTATTGATATTGTGTTTTATCAACTATTCAATGTAGAATTTATAGATAACATTTAGATTTTAATTAAATATAAAGGATAATGGAATGATTATATTAAGTTTGAAGGTTTTGAAGATAAAAGAGCATTAATTCCAAATGCTTGTAGCTATGAACATATTATAGGCATAGTATGAGATCAATTGAAAATTAATGTAGATCATACCCATTTAAATATAAAAATATCTTGTTAAACATTATCCATTGGAAATAGATGATGATAATAGTATAAAATTTAATTTGGAATTGAAGAAGATAGAATTAGATTTCAAAACATATCCATTATGTATTACATTAATTTTTATTTCAATACAAAAACTAGAATTTGGTATAGCAAAATTTAGATAAGGATTTTAAAATCTGGATTTTGGTATACTAGCTAGTATACTTGGTATACCGGTAAGTATATTGTAATGATCCAAAATATACCATAGTAGATTTAGGGATGTAACTAGTAATTATGAGTTTGTTATGAGTACTCAGTGTGATATATAAAAATAATAATTTGGGCATACCTCTATATTGGGTGGTTCTAATTGGAATAAAAATTAAAATTAAAGTTTTAAATTGTAGTTAAACTATTAGTGAGAGATTTAAATGACATTTTGCCAAGATCTTTATGAGACCACTAATAAGAATTTAACATTTAGCTTTTGGAACTTCTCTACAAATTTCTATCTCTGTCTAGCTAAGTCGGCTTTTAAGGAGAGAAAATACACCATTTTTCAACCACTGTTCTTCTCTCTTCTTCTTTCTTTCTTCAAACTTTGATCTTTGATGGAATCGTAACAAGGAAAAGGAAGAGAGAAGAGAGAATTATGTAAAGGATCAAGCTAAAGTAAAGAGAACGGTAAGATTAGGGAAGGGATAATTTAGAAGCCTGGGGCTATTGTCCCTCTATGAGGTAAGTGAATAAGCAATTTTATGTTTATTATAGGTTTTAAGCTATTAGGTTCTTCCTTAATTTTTGTTTTACATGGTCTTAGAGTCAGAGAAGGAAATTTGTAAACACCTTTTTGTATCCATACAAGAATTAAAATTAGAAAATTCCTGTTGTAAGTTTTGAACCTGTGAAATTAGAGTTGAGCAATCTTTAGACTACTCCTTTTTCCTTGAATTTCGGATGTAGATAAGATAGAATAAGATGTTGGAACTACTTAGCAGAAAACCCATGGACAATTGATAGTTAATTCCTTAAGTCCAAGGTAAGGAGGGCTATTTAATTATTTTTGGGTTTGGGCAGCTTTTAGATATTAGTATATTCTATGGTAAATCAATACAAAATAATTAGTTTTTGGGATCCAGGTTTTAAGCCATGCTAAAATTATTGTGAATAAAAGATATGTTATAGGTACATCTTGAATGTGGGTTGAAAAGGCTACAATTTAAACTTGGAACCTCTTTACAGGGACGTAGAAATTCATATCAACCTGGCTAAGCCAATTATGTCCCAATCAGGTCACTAACACACTATCAGTACAGAAAGGAATAACCCGACTGAGATAGAATTTAGTTTAGTCGGGTCACTTTTATTTTTTTTGTATATTTCATAACTCTTAATTCTTTTCTCTAAACTCTTCAATATTTATTTTAAGTGATACAAATACTCTAGCAGTCTGTTATATAATATTTAATAGACATCGATGGATTTTTTTATTACATTGAGATTCGTAGGGAAGGTTTCAGATGACATGTGCTTCCTAATGATTTTTCAATTCAAAAGAGGTTATTGAATTAGAGTTGGATTTGTAAGTTCCATTGTCAGAATAAGTTAGGCATGCCTAAGTTCTTTTGCAGCTACTTCTGCAACACATTCATGTCTTCTGAAATTGGTGTTTTACACTTTCTAAATTATGAATTTTGGGGTTAATACCCCTTCTACTTGACATCCTCCAAAGTATCTTATGTTCTGTATCCATAAGTGTGTGTGTGTGTGTGTGTGCATTTGAATATTAGTTTTTGTAAAATCTGTTTGTATTAATTTTGCTTTGGTTTTAATCTATGGCAATTGTATATGTATTGTTGGCCTACAATGATTGTCCCTGTCCTGATAGAGTTTGATTATCAAAGGTCTTGTTGGGGTGTTTGAGCACTTAGTTGTGAATGTTTCAGTAAGTTAGATTCTCCCTTTTTCTATTATTTCTAATTTGCTCCTCATGCTTGAATAGAACATTTTAAACCTCTTAGGGAATTTTATTTGAAAACCTTATTTAAGATAATTTCCATTTTGGTATTAGCTTTATAGTTCCTTATTCTGATAGTGCTAAAGATACTGAATAATTTGATTTTGATAAAAAAAAAGGAAGTCTACCATGTAAGATGTGAGAAGTAGGCTACTTATAAGCTATCAATAGTATTTGCATTTATTTGATAATATTGTACCAAACTTAAATGATTTTAATATGGGATTAGGAAATATGAAAGGCCAGTATTCTAAATCCATTAATAGTTTGTAAAAGGGAAATGCATAAATGTGAATTTTTTTCTTTTGATTCTAAATTAGAGTTTTGATAATTGCCTTTGTTGTTTGACATTCCAGTATATATGATTAATAATATTTTGCTTACCCAGATCTATTAATGAATGATCTATTTAAAGATCATTTAAATACTCTAAGAAGATTATGAATAAATTCAAGATGTTAATTGCTATAATTTAATTATGACGAAGGTTTCGATTTCAAAGTGGTTGACCTATAAATGTAGATTTGGCTTTTACTTCCCCATAGAGTCAGTATTGCTTTCTTGGTGTAGATTTGACTTTTGAAACTGATGTTAGTATGCTTATGCTAAAAACTGAAAAGTAAATCAATAAAGGTGATCTGATAGACTATAAAAAGAAAATTTAAGCTTATATTGTCTTTTAAACGAAAGAATGTGCATGTGTTATGCATGAGAATATTTGTTATTGATATGCAATAGCACATGTAAGCTTAAAAGTGTTTAACATGAAGTTTCTTACGCTATAAAGTCTCTCTTATTTAACATTAAATGCTCAGAACTTCCTATTTGACACTTAAATAGTACCTTTTGTACCCATCATCCATGTTGGATAACTAAATTCTGACAATAAAGGTTTATGTAATATAACAAAATCAAATTAGATATTTTACACTCTGTTCGGTCTAATCCAAAGGAAGTAGACATTATTCATTAGCTCAACAAGTGTACTGAATCGACAAGTAATATAATGGAGTATATTTAAGACCCCAAAGAATATCATACCCAGGGGACTTGCCTTATGCAAGGTTACTTGATTGATTAAAATTATATGCTTAAGAATTCCCCAGTTGTATAAGGGTGTGAGTTATGTCTACCAATTTTAAACAACTAAAATGAAAGTTAAAAAAATAAGAATGTAAAATTAACAAGTGCAGTAAAAATAGAGTATAAAAGATTTGGTAATAACAATGACTAAAGATGTTGTTTGGAAGTCAAATCCTCCCCATACCCAATGTAAGATTTATTTTAACGTAAAATTATATATTTTAGATGTGGATGACCTAACTAAACCCAAGTTTTCCATTGCAGAGCTAAATATTCTTGTGACACCCTAAAAATTTAAGCTGGCCGATAATAACTTGTTTATACTGTTGGTTAGTAATTTGATACTGGTTTGTAGGGAAGTAAGAAACTATTGAGGAGATAATATTATTGGAAATTATTTTATTATGCTTTTGAAATATTTATATATTGCAATTAAAGTACATTTAGTACCTAATAATAAGAGTTTAAATAAATAAATGTATAATAATAATAATAATAATAATAATAATAATAATAATAACAATAAAAGTAGCTTCCTATAATTCTCTAGATAAAAAAAAATTACAACCACAAATTATTTAGAAAAAAATAATTAAAGAGAGAAGAAATAAGAAAAAAGAAAGAAAGAAAGAAAGAAAGAGGAAAGAGAAAGGGGAGAATCGAGGGGAAAAAAGAAAGAAGGCTGGTTAAGGCGCCGACCATCGGTGGTCATTCTTTTTCCCACCACTCTTCCCTGTCATCGGCCACAGCAATGGCATGCTCCAACTCCATCATCAGGGGCGTGTCGGTGTCACAATTTCTCCTCTACCTTTTTGTTCCCTCCTTAAATTGGTGGCTTTCTTTTCCCTCACTAACAATCGATGACAATGACTGGCAACATGACCACCACCGGTGGGTCTCCAAGGTTAAGGTGAACATCCAGCTACCCTTCATTCCTTTCCATTTGCCGGCAATTGATGGATCAAAGAAGAGAAGTCATCGATCATTCTAGAGGATTTTCAGTCAAACAAGACGACGGTGGAGCGCGTGACCACCAACTGTGGGACCTTGGGACTCTGATCTTCCCAGATGTAGAATTGGGGCATCTCTAGTGATGCTTCGGTGGGCAGAATGTAAGAAATGTAGAAAAATCGGCACTAAAAGTACATAACTACCAAATCTACTTCTATTTAATTTATTTAAAAATTTATTATGCATTTTTTGTTGGAATATTTATTTTTTTAGAATTAGGGGACTAGTTCTTGCGTGTTTATTGTGTTTAGTATAATTGTCAATCCTAAAGTTGTTTTTAATTGCTTCTTAACCTTGCATTGTGATGGTTATGCATGTTGTTGGATTCTGTTGGTTGCAAAAGCTAGTTGTAGGATATACTGCCAATGTTTGTGTATGTTCTTGTTTAATTAGAGATGAAGTTATGAAGATGTGAATGGTTGAATCATATTAGGGAACCTTTGATGATTTTAATGAAATAGATTTGCAAATTTAAGTTCCCTAGATTTGTTAAAGTGTAGTTTGGGTGTAAGCTTTATAGCTATAATCTTAGATAATTGGTTGCTATAATTAATTAAGTTGGCTGAGTATAAATAAGAAATTATGGAATTTTTTTCAAGATACTAAAGGGATCAAGTTACATTAAATTAGTTATACTAATATAAGAGTTGAATTTTTCTACCTAATTAAGCAATTTAAAGAGTATTTATGTGACAGAACTAACATTCTGTTTATTTTTAACTTGCTGGTTGTGACTTAAAAACTTAGAAATTCAGTTAAATTCTGATCTTAAAACTAGTAAGATACATAATTGGACTTTTGGTCAAATTATGGTTAGCCTCATATATAATTTGGGACATTCTTAATAAGAGTAAATATGTCCATATCTAAATTTAAGAATCCGACCAATAATTTTAATCTAAAGTAAACATAAATTGATGCTACGAGTCAGGCTTAGACAGTAAATGAGCTACCATGAATATGCAGGTAAGAGTATATTTGCATGTACAATTTGAATTGTTTATTGCAATAATTATTTTGGTTTTTAATTAATAAATTTCCTTGTTGTTGTGTTGGGTACGTTAGATCAAAGATTTAAGTTCTCTCCTATAGATCTATTAGTTGGTCAACAAAAAGGATTATATATTTTAAACAAAGTAAGGAGCTAATTAGGATATGGAACCTAGAATATATTTACATAAATAGTTGGATTTAAAAGATATCTTGCATATGTTAAATGGAGAACATAGGAAAATCGATTATATGCATTGGATAACCAGTTAGATGTGCATCAATTTCAAGAAAATAGGTTAGTTAATTTTATAAGCAAGATATGAACTCATGTCTTGCATGAACTATAAAAATTTATGGAACTCATGTCTTAAAGGTTTGAAACATAGACAAATAGGACAGCAAGATATGAACTCATGTCTTGCATGAATTAGACATTAAAAATAATTACCTACTATTATTATAATTTGTCTTGAGAATGTATGCTTGAACATAGATTGGTCTAACATTTATATGTTTCAACCTATGACTTCTTAAAGGTGTGTGACCTCTAACCTCTCTCAATCATGATGTGAAGATTATGTGCCTATTGTGTATACCGATTTTGGATCTATTTTTATGATCCATGTTAATTGTTAATTTGAAATGGCAGAACAAAATCTACGATTAAACCACACATAGCTTGAGAATGTACTGAAGAAAATAATTAAGTATATGTATGGCAATATCAATTAAATACATTATGTTTTAATAGAGTACTTAATTTGTTTGATCTATGTTATGATTGGTGCACACAAATGATTAGAAATTAATGTGAATAACTTAAATGAAGTGACTAATGGAAAATCAATAATTTAATGATAAAATGAAAATTTACAAGTAGAGCACTATGGGGCCTTGATAGTAATTGGCATGCCTTTAAAATGGAAAAACCATAACTATGAATGAAATTGTTATTATTCAAAAGGTAAAGTTGGTAGCCACCACTAAGACATTAAATATATTCTAGTATATTATTCAAGAGGTAATGTTGGTAGCCACCACAAAGCATTTAGCTTAGTGTGTGGTTTTCTCCATGCATAGGTTGAGTTGATACTCCATATTCGAGACAACGATGGAGGCTTCATAAGTTACTGCAACTAGAGTTAGAAAATGATTTCGGTTTCAACAAAAAGTTAGTTATATCATTTGTAAATTTTGTTATTTGGCATGTACACAAATATGATAGGGATATAATTTAGTTTGTAACAACTTTAATGCCATATTAAAGTCAAACCTTATGTAACTGATACATTTGTATAATGAAAGTTTTACTAGACACAGTTGAAACAAATAAATTATGTGAACAATGATAAAATGACAGGTGACTTTAGAGTAATAATTTTTATAAAGAGGATGGGAAATCTTGTGTTGGAATTGATTGAAGCTGTGGAAATTGATGATTGTTTCTAGAAGTGTTGTTTTGTATTCCTTGTCCACAGAAGGTTGACTATATATAGAGGAAACTCTGCTAAATTTTTTTTAGGAAAATAAAGAGTAAAGGATTGTAATCTTTGATGATTTGGGTAAAAATTTATGTTGACTTGTCCATATGCAGATCATAGAGTAATTAGCGACATCCTTATCCGGCTCGTTTTTTGGACCGGGTATAGGGTGTTACAATTTTAACCATCTAATTTCCCATTTCGGAGCTAATTCAAAAGCTAGCTTGAGCATAGGTCTATAAATCCTATATATGAGTTAGTTTTCCATTTTGGAGCCAACCAACTCAATACCCATTCATTTTCCTCATTATTTTCGAATCCACAACACATTAACTTGAGATCTAATAGCAACCATTTTGGAATTGCCATAAAAAATATAGCAAATGCAAGTAAAAATAGAGCATACATGATATCTACTTCAAACAAGCGTAAATCCATTAACTTGAATAACATTAGCAGCATAAATACTTGAACAACATCAATATCAAGATAAGAACAAGGGAAAAGAAACATCTGTAAATATATTTAATCAAATGAATTCATTATCTTACATGTATATGGGGATTCAAAGATCCCTAAACAGCTAGAAGACTATTCACTATACATAATATAAAAAGCAAGGATAAGGGAAGAAAAAACTCTTAAACCCATTTTTGAATGATTGATCTGAAGTTAATGCAGCTTCTTATCTTCTTTTCAAGCTAAAGTTGATTGAAACTAAAACTATAACCCTATAAACTAAACAATATCTGTAGTATTTTTGTATTGTAAGTATAAACCCTAATAAAAATGAAGTCTTTACAAGTATAAACTAAGTATAAAACCCTAGAAATCTACAGATAAAGCTAATAACTACATACTAAATCTAAAAACAAATGAAATAACTTAAAAACTCTTCCTTGAACCAAATAGAATGCAGGTTTTATAGTGTTTAAAGAGACACACGATGGAGACACTTTGGTCTCAGCCATGTGTAATCATTTAAAAAAGTATTGTAGCACTAGTACACGATGGAAACACTTTGGTCTCAACCATTTACACTTTTCTGGACTAAACAGCTTTGAATTTTTCCTGGCACACGGTGGAGACACTTTGGTCTTTGCCATGTGCTTTAATGAAATAGTGCAAATAGGTGATTCTGCAGGGCACACAGCTGAGAGACTTTGGTCTCCTCCATGTGCAAGTCAAATTTTCTACACAAAAGTCAAAATCACACCAATAAGCACACCAAAACTTGATAAATCTCAATATTATCCTATTTGGCACAAAAAGAGGAATTTAACACCTAAAATGAGAAAACAAGTATAACGAGACACAAATAAGGACAAAAATACACTAAAATTAAATACTAAATCTAAGTTATCAAATAACTCACACTGAGCTTTTACTTGCCCTCGAGCAAATGAAAAGATCACATTTTCACATACTCAAACTTAAAGAAAGAAATTACAAATTCAAAGAAGTCTAAACAAAACTATAGCAGAAGTTACTGACCGTAATCCTAAACTAAAAAGAATTCAAGGTAAACCATACTAACTAGTCTCCCAATGTGTGTGTACTAGGCCTACAAACATTAAGACAGCTTTTAAAACCTCAAAACTCTAATGCAATCTGACAACCAAGAAAAGAATTCATATGCAAAAATTTACATATGCAGTTTCATGCTTGAAACTCAATAGATGTAATAAGCCTCTCTTTTAGCACCGAAACCTAAAGGTTATCTCTACAAACAACTCTAAATAAAGCAAGATCATTAGGTTTTAAATAGGTTGTAATCTGGTCAAGGTATGGCTAATAAGGAAAGGAAAAGGATATGCAATCTAGATCGGCCATTCTCTAATTTATCTTTCCACTTTTCCCACTCCAAAAATAAGAAATCAACCCCACCTTTTCTTAATTCAATAAAATTGCCAAATTCTAGCCTACCCAGAATGTAGAACAAGAATTGTAAAGGGAAGATTGCTAAGGGGAAGAAATTACCAAAAGTTTTCGCTATAAGCACATTAGCTCAACCAATACTTTAAAGGTTAAAAATTTTTCTCCCTTAACTAATAGAGTACCCCACACTTAGATTGAACCATAATTCAAAAATATTTTATTTTATTTATTTATTTTCTTTTTCTTTTTTAGGGGGCTCAATAAAATTCTTCTTAAATATAAACTACATTCTGAAATTTTTCAACTTATTAAACATTTGCAAAGTATCCCATTTCTAGAATTATACTTTAAAGCACAAGCCTCTTTTTCACATTAATCACCCCAAAAAAACTATTCTAATCTCTTAAAATGGCTAATTCTATAAGGGTAAGACAAAGGCTTTTAGCCTAGGGGAAATCAAATAAGTGTAATTAACAATTATAGAATTAACACGTATTTAGCATGCTTTAATAGGCTCGTAGGGCTTGCAAGGAAGATTCTAGCACTCTAGAATTCCCACTCGATCACCTTCATATAGTAGTTTTTCCTACTTTATGAAATAAGCCTATAGTGTGCATTTTATTAGGAGACCTACTGGTATTGATCTAATTAAATTTAGATGATAAAGCAAAATGATTAACAACTAACCACTCTCCAGTCATTCAACTAACCTAAATAAATTTTTCTAATTTTAAGTTCAAGCTATCCATAATGGGAACAAATAAAGGGCAAGCTCAACTAAGAATGTACAAGCATTAAATAACAATTGAAACGAACAAAAGTAAAAACAAAAACAATAAAACTAAGATAAAAAGAAAAGATGTAAAATATAGGATGAAAAGTAAATTTAGCCAAAAGAACAAACTAAAGAAAATAAAGTCAGAACCATAAAAGAGAAACAATCACAACCATAAAACATAATATAACATAACATTACTAAAAATTAAATAAGTTCAAACATACAAAATTAAATACTAAAAGTAAAACAAACATAAAAATTAAAACTATAGTGGTGTGTAAGCAGAACATCCAATAATTCCAAAATAAGTTTATTAATTCAATCTCCAAAATACCTTCACCCCACACATAAAATTTTGTTATCCTCAGCAAAATACAAACACATCATTCATAAAATTCGAGGTTGAGGATATCCCTAAATCAGATTACTCATATGGAGGTGGAGAAAGAGGTGGAAAATAGTGATCAAAGCAGGATTGCATCATGGTAAGAGCTATGACAATCTAATCCATCATGTCTATCAATTAAGCTTAGTCGTCCGTCAGGTTGTCTAGGCAAATCGTAATCTCAGTGTATTACTATAATGATAGTGTAACAGTTGTAGCCTCTACTCTCGAAAACACTATTGATGACTTGTTGACATTTGCCTAATAAAGCCTCCTATCAGATACTACAAAATAACCTTGCTTTGGGAATTTAGGGTCATCAATTAACACAAATATATTTTTAAATATGTTCTCATCAATAAGAACAGGATTGCTAACTTCTCTGCCTATGATTGTGTGGTTAAATCTAGCAATAAATATTGCTCTATTGAGTGGGATGGCATTCTACATGGCATAGAGAATGATGGCCTCATTAGCGTTGACATTTTTTTGCACCCTTCCCCCCCCCCCAACGTGAGTAAGCATGGCCAAAGCTAAATATCGATGTATGGTCCTCAAGGGATGGTCTCTCAAATGATGTGCTTTGGTGTAGCCAGTCTAGAACTTAGTGGGTTCAATTTCATCACATATGCCATTCCAAATTTCTTGTTTATTCAGATTCTCTGAGCCCTTTGGTGTATGGGGATCAAGCCCAAGATAATTGGAAAAGTTATTAAAACTTATCTAGTATGAATACCCCTAAAGCCAAAAACTTACAAGCCCTCCGTCCTCATAGTTATTCCTCCCCACACAGATCCTCATTATGGCTAGAAAATATCTTGTCATTTGAGGATGCACTAGCTCTCACCTGCTCACAAATTCGGTCCACCCTATATTGGCTATTAGGCGCTCCACATCATTTCTTAAATTGAACTCCTCCAATACCTCCACATCGATGTATAGAGTGGCCATATGTTCTAGTTTTGAGAAGATAATCCAGTCGTTCTTGAACTCCATTAGAACCCATAATGGAACTCTTGATCCAGCTTATGGGGTCGAAGAAGTAGAACTAGCTTCTTATCTAGTATGCTTGGGTGCCAATGCAAAAACAGATAAATTCCATTAAACTCAACATAATTAATCTTGGGGAAAAACAAAACTTAGCACAAAGAAGTAGGAGAAGGCATTTGACATATATATCTAGTGCACAAAATAAAGGCAAAAAAGGAATGAAAAATTGGTAATTAAAGCGTAAACAATCAAACATGCTTTGACCAACATATGTAAGATACTCAAAAGTAACAAAAACAATTAACCACTATGCAATGCATTAAAGGCAAATTACTTGATGCAACCTATAATGAACAATCCGAACAAAGCCTAATGGCTGAATATAACTAATGGTCAAACCACCGTGCATTATGTTCATTAATGCCCATTTCATAAAACCCACTTGATGCAACAAGATAGAGGAGGCAAGCTACCAAGAAAAAGATAAAGCTATCATGATAAAAACATGGCAATAGTATTGAAAAATAGAGCGCTAATTCATTTAAACACATCCCTAGTTCAAAAACTAAACTTGTAACACACTTTACTATAACATATAACTATCCTCTTGCATGTTACATAAATGTTCTATAATCAATGGACTAATATCTACTTAACATCCCAGTATAAAGGTCTTATAAAAGAATTAAAGTCACAACACATGAACTTTACTATTAAAGCTTTGCCTACATAAGAGTCTCTTTAAACATTACAATATTCACATATACTAAACATCTATGCTATACAAAATTTCCAAACACAAGTTAAAACCATAATAAAAAAACACAAAATGAAGATTATACTTCCAATCTTTCCTAAGGCTTATGTTGGCTGACCTACTGTAGATATTATACCTGTGGATAAATCCTATCTTGATAAGCTATATGGATAAAAACACCCATGCTAAGCTATAAAGCTTAGTGGGGAACATAAAACATATGGATGACTTCTTTTGAAAGTCATCAAAAATGATAATACACATAAAAGCATAATATGAAACGTATAACTAATCTTTAAAATCATAGGAGTATGAACATGACAATTCCAGGTAATACTTGATATCGTTAATTATTAAACCTAAATCTAATTACTACTAACAATCCATTTAGTTACTTATTCTTAAAATTATTCATACACATTCAACTTACTTTCAATATTTCCTATAGCTAACTCTTAGCTAGACACATTGACTTAATTATCTTTCTAGAATACATAGTAATATCAATCTCAATTGATAGAATAGCCTATTAAAGTCAAAACACTTAAAAATTAACAGACTGTAGTCCTTATGTATAAATAAATACTAATAATTTCTATGTCATCATCATAAATGTTTCCAGTTTCATAAACCAAGGCATATATTAATAGTCTTTATTAATTGTTATTCCAATTATACTATTTTTATCCTTTCCTTGAATATAGTACTAGTTTCCTATCACTTAGAAATAATAATTTAACTATATCTCAAGCATATAAAAACTACACATACTATTAGTTCATAATCCATTTAGGTTTACACACGAGAATTTACATTATCAATTACATAGTTTTCATATATAGGGAGTAACACAGATCATTCCATCAATAACAAACAAGTAGCATGAGTAGATAAAGAATATACACTCACCAATATAATTATTAACTAGACATTAATGATGCACAAATTCATTATACATGTAGCATATAATCCTGGTATGTATATGTGATGCTAGCTGCTGTAAATATGTCAACATAAAATGTAATCTCCTTTAATATCTTATTTTCCATATGTAATACAGGGTTATCAGGTAAATATAATATGAAAATCAATTTAATAACTATTATACTTATTTATCTTTTAATTTTATATGATACTTTTCTTTATACTGAGTTAAGCCTGCACTATTCTATAGAAGTGGATAACGGGTGGTACATATGGTACGTAAAGGTACTAATTGTAGGGATACTCGAAGGTATCAATCATATGGACCCAAACGAGCCAAATTATACTATTTTTAGGACCCAAACAGGGTCGAATTGCACTGTACTTTATGATCCAAATGGGATCAAACTATACTTTAGCTTTAAAACCCAAATGAGGTCGAACTGTACTTTAGACCGATCAAAGGGAGCCAAACGAGGTCTACTAACAACACAAACAGGGCTGTTTATTATCTAAATAGGACCATCTCTATATTTTTTACCCAAATGGGGTCGAAACTTACTATTGCAGCTGCAAGGTACCCTTATAGGCATGCCTATCTATCCACAACCTAGACACTACGTAGGCAATTAAATCCCTTTATTGTATCTTCCTTTACTTTACTTTACTTTACTCTATTCAATCATACACATATATGTACATGTATACTCATATATAACCATATACAGGGTAATCATATACTTATTCAAGTATAAACTCTTTGTGAGCATGATACCCTATTACACATATGAGTACTTATAATTTATACTTGTAATCAGTTTAAGGCATGTAACTCTTTCATATGTGTACAATAATGGTATTTAACATCGTATTATATAGAGTTTCTATAATCAATTAATATGTGTGTACATATTAGTAACATATTTACCTTAAAAGTACATTATACCCTTAGAACCATTTATCAGCATTTTTGTATGATCATGTATGCACACACATACTTTACCTTCATCTTCATATGCATTTTCCTCATAACAATAATTATATGGACTCATTACATAAGTACATTATCATTTCACACACACCCTTACTTGATAACATAAGAGTTTAAGCATATAAACATAACTATGCTATTTTAACTAAGTAATATACATTATGCTTGTTCATAAAATTGCTATATAAACATGTTCTTATAAATTCATAATTTAGTTTCACAAAATGGTACTTATTTTCCTCTATGTATTTACATCACATTATAATCTAATTCTTTATTGTTTAATAAGTCTCAAATGACAATTTAAAATCATATATATATACCTTTTTAATAAACATGTTAATTGAGTTCTTAGATGGTTTAGCAGTATGATTTTAAACACTCTTTCATGTAATTATATAAGATTGTATGTCCAGGTTTCTATATTGTTAATCTACTCAAGAATCATACAATCATATGTTAAAAAATTTCAATACCAATTAGTTAGTAAAACTATGTTTTATGTGATATATATGAGGCTGTTTAAAAGCGGTTTAACATTATTATATTAGTGGCGAGTTTTTACTGCAAATAGAAGACTTTAGCTTGCCAAAATAAAGGGCTTTACCTCGAGAGAGTGTGATTCCCTTTAGCTGAGTAAGTGCTCTCCTTGGGTGAGGGTAATTCCCCTTAATTGAGGGAGGCTTCAATATCAATTAAGCAAATGAGATGGTACTACTTGGGAGAGGGAGGGCTTCACTCGGTCGAGGGACTCACCCCTGCTAACTTGATGCTGAGAAATGTAAACTTCTTAATTCTATTAAGTTAAATTACTCAAGCAACTTCAATTCACAGATAATTAATTTATCACTAGTGAACAATTATAAACTATATATCATCATATTTCAAGCATTAATAGATATCCATTCCATTTTGATAAAGAAATTGAATCCATTTTTAATAAAATACTCCCTCTATTTTCCACATGCAAAGTTAAAATTCTATTATCTCCAATATCATCAAATATTATTATCTTAATTCAACTATAAGTTCTTCACAAATTAATAAAACCATCCACGTGAAATTCTATATCCATTCATGGTTTCTATACTTATAATTCATGTCCTTATCCTCTTATCTCAACTATTACACTAAATAATCTAAATCAACATAAAAGCAAGCACGTGCAAAGAAGTAATAATTCCCAAACTTGACATGCAACCTCTAAAGATTTTTCTTCAAACACTTCAACTTCTTCCTCTAGGTATCCAATGTCCAACTTTTCCTTTCCTCTCAAATGCCAGTAGAAACCAAAATACAATTGAGTGAAGAGGTCTATTTCTTTAAGAGAGAAGTGAGAAATCTCAGACTCTATAGAGATGAGAGAGAATATCAAATTCCATAGAGTGAGAAGAAAGGAAAAGTTTTTTCTTTCTTTTTTTCTACTCTTTACCAGTTCCAAGTTCCCTTTTCTCCCTTATATACAAATTTCTTTAAAGTTAAGTGGAGAATGACATCACTAATAGATATTTCTCCCTAAAGACCTTTTATCTCTTCTTATTTACAAAATCACCCAAACTTCCTTTCTTATATTATAAAAGATCCTTTAATCACACGTTTTATTCCAATTAAACACAAGGTAAAATACTATTTTACTTTCTTCCACTTAAAACATTTAATCCTTAAAGTCTCAACTATTAATACTTAATTCAATTAAGTTTAATTAAACTTTATTACCATAAAATACCCATGAATCCTCTTAGGGCCAAAGTTGGGTCTTTACAAAACTTACATAGGCATTAGTTAGATAAGTAACCAAATTAAAAACAAACATACATATAAACACACATAATGCACTCTAACATCCAAAGGACATCGCTCTTAACAAATAAAGCACACAAACAAAGATAGGTTTGCTAAAAACAAAAATTTCACTTCTTTGAGGCATTTAATCGAGCAACAAGCATGTATGAACAAAGTTTGTAGTCAAAAGGCAATTTTTGTACGTTTAACAAATTCAAACAGTAGATTTTGTGCCTAAAATGATAAAAAGTTCAAGCATACTCACATAAAAGAAGCAAAATAAATAAACACAACTTTAGCCGAACTCTAAGCATATAGAATGCCTTCTAATCAACACAAGATATAAACCATGCATAGAGAATCAAAATGATAACATAAGAAAGTCTTACTTTAAAAAAACCATTAAAAACAAACCAAAAAATAAAGATTGAAAAGTAAGAGATAAAGGATGAGATACTTGTTGATTAATGCTCATAAACATGAAGAGAAAGCACAAAAAAGAGAAGAAAAAGAATGCTCTATCCAAAAAGAAGGGAAGAAGATGAGAAGAAATGAAAAGAAAGTGAAAGGCTACAGCAAAATAGGGGTATTTAAAGAGGGATATGACTAAAAGCACTCGGTACACGGCAAAGACAAAATGGTCTCTACCGTGTCACTCACAACACCCTAAAATCCATAACATCAATTTATAAAGAACATGACTGACATGAAATGGTCTCAATTGCATACACCATTATGTTTCAAAAATTTTAAATTGCACGCAGCAAAGACAAAACGGTCTTAGCCATGTGACCCTTTCTGTTCTAAAAATTTCAACATGCACACAGCAAAGACAAAATGGTCTCTGCCATGTATGACCTTCTGTACTAAAATCATGAAATTGCATAAGGTGGAGACAAAATGGTCTATCTCATGTAACCCTTTCTGTTCCTGGAGTCACATATTACACAAGGTAGAAACTAAATGGTCTCAACCATGTAACCCCTACTGTATTTGGACTAAAGACTTGCACATGATAGAGATAAAATGGTCTCTACTGTGTGACCCCTTCTAGAACTCAAACTACAAAAGGCACACGGCTGAGACAAGATGGTCTCTAACATGTGCAACCAAATTTTTGCATATATTCAAAATCTAACAACCTTTTTAATGCACATTTACACTACATAATTTAGCAAGCATTCAAACACACTTTATCACCACTTATTAAACTAAATCATACCAAGAAAACAAAAACTCAAAAACTAAAAACATTAAACACAAGTAAACAAAAACAAGTAGAGAGGTAGAATTAAGATGAGTTCTAGTTTAACAAGTCGCCAACTCAACTTTGAATGTACTCACTGAACATCTTCCAACGTCACGACCATTGATGTAACTTCATACCTAGATTCAAAGTATGGTTTAAGGTGATGACCGTTGACCTTGAATTCTCTACCATCATTTAGGTGCCTGATAGTGACAACTCTATACTAAGCGACGTTAACCACTCCATCAGGTCCTTTCTTTCTCGACTTAAGATTTTCTAGAAATAGTCTAAGATGACTATCATACACCAAAACTTTTAAACTCGGGATAAATTCTTTTGGACCAGCTTGTTATCATGCCATCTCTCGATCTTTTCCTTATACTTTTTAGCATGATCATAGGCCCAAAATCTCAATTTTTCTAACTCGTTCAATTGCAATGCCCTGTATTTTCTTACACTATAAAGATCAAAGTTCAAAAATTTAGTAACCCAATAAGCTTTGTGTTTTAGTTCCACTAGTAGGTGATAAGATTTGCCAAAAAAAATTGCCTAAAAGGGGACATCCCTATAAATGTTTTAAAGGCAGTCTTATAAGCCCATAATGCTTCATCAAGTTTAAGGGACCAATCTTTTCTATAGAAATTCATTATTTTCTCTAAAATGGATTTAAGTTCCTAGTTTGATACTTTTACTTGGCTGTTAGTTTGTGCATGTTATTGGGTAGTGACTTTGTGGCTAACACCAAACATTTCCAACAAATATTTGAATTGATGGTTAACAAAGTGCTTACCACCATCACTAATAATAGCCCTAGGTGCTCCATATCAGGTGAATATACATTTTCTTAAGAATTCCAACACTACTTTAACATCATAAGTCCTAGTGGCAATAGCTTCTACCATTTACTGACATAATCCATAACCACTAGTATATGTTCAAACCCATAAGACATCGGGAAAGGTCCCATAAAGTCTATTCCCCACATATTAAACAATTCTACCTCAAACATGTTAGTTAATGGCATTTCATTCCTCCTAGATATATTGCCTACTCTTTGACATCTATCACAAGATTGAATAAAGATTTTAATGTCATTAAACATGGTAGGCCCATAAAATCCAAATTAGAGAATTTTCGATACCATCCTATTTGGTCTATGATATCTATTGGCTTCTCCACTATGACATTCCTTGATGATTTCCTCTTGCTCCACTTTAGGAATGCATCTTCTTGGCACTTGGTCAGCACATAATTTGAAAAGGTAAGGATCATCCCATACATAATATCTCACATCAACCTTTAACTTCTTTTTTTATTGCCATATATAATCATTTAGCACAAAACCACCTGCAAGATAGTTAGCTAAGCTAGCAAACCATGGGATGGCAACCTCACAAACATATAATGCACATATGCACTCATCAAGAAATAAGTTTGGGATTTCCCCCTTCTCAATGTGCTTATGCTCATGCCTTGATAAATGGTATGCCATAAAATTCTCTGCCCCTTTCTTGTCCTTGATTTCTAAATTGAACTCTTAAAAAAGAAGCACCCATCTAATCAATCTTGGCTTGGATTAATTCTTGGCGAAAGATGTCTCACTGTTACATGATTAGACCACACAACAATTTTATCACCAAAGAGATAGGTTTTAAATTTCTCAAAGGCAAAAACTATGGCAAGAAGCTCCTTTTTAGTTGTGGTGTAGTTGACTTGGGCTCATATTAAGGTGTGGCTTACATAGTAGATAGCATAAAAGACCTTCCCCTTTCTCTATCTTAGCATTGCTCTCATTGTAAAGTCACTTGCATTATACATTAGCTCAAATGGGAGATTCCAATTTAGAGAGCTAATTATCGGTGCTGAAATTAATCTTTACTTTAGTGTGTTGAAAGCCTGTAAGCACTCGTTAGTGTAATCAAAAGGAGCATCCTTTATAAGAAAATTTGATAAAGGTTTAGAACTTTAAAGAAGTCCTTTATAAATCTACGATAAAACCCTACATGTCTTAGAAAACTTTTAACACCTTTGACACTAGTTGGGGGTGGTAGTTTCTCAATCACTTCTACCTTGGCCCTATCGACCTCTATTCCGCTCTCAGATATTTGTGTCTTAAAACAATAGCTTCCCACACCATAAAAAGGCATTTCTCCCAATTCAATACCAAGTTAGTCTCTTCACACCTACATAGTACCAAATCAAAATTCTTTAGATAGCTCTTAAAGTACCTCCCATAAATGGTGAAGTCATCCATAAACTGTAATGCCCACTCTTATTACCATTTAAAATACTTATTATTTTATTATATTACTGGTACAAAAATACATTTATTCATCTAGCATACATTACATTTAAAGTACAATTATAATTTAGTTCATTACATACTTGTTTCAAATCTTTATATACATTATACATTTACAAATACAAAAAAAAAATACATTATCAAAAATAGCCCTGACTCGCTTTCTTTCTAGTGGCCTGCAGATGTTGACTCTAGCAAAAACACCTTCTTACACTTGAGTACCTACATGGGAAAACACTCGTGCTGAGCAATGGCTCAGTGGGGAGTACACAGTACGATTGACTCCTTATCGAAGTCGCAAATACAAGCAATATAGCATGCCAATACACATAACATAATAATATGTCACTCTTATTCAATACATACATTAACCACACTCAATAGCAATTATACACTCGCTAACAATTGCAATACAATTTTTCACTTACACTTCAATATTCACTGAAAAGCACTAACATTATCATAAAGCACTAACACTAGCATAAGACTATACACTACTTAAATTATTAGTCACTTATCATTATTCAATATTCGAATCACTTTCACTACCTGAATTATCATAATTGGTGGATACGGGTACAAACAATAAAGACATAAAAGTCTCGGTTCACTAGATACCAAAAGGTATCAAACACTACACTAGTCACACTTTGGTGACATCACTAGCAGCTGCAATCACTATTCCTTTTTATAGGCATGCCTATCTATCCACTACTATGTGAAATTCAGGCTTACAAAATAGTCTTTAATCACTCAAAATTATTACACTTCATACCACTATATTCATAGAAATAACACATCAACTAAAGCATGTAACAAAACCACTAAACAATAACTTATTCACTTAAACTTCAAATACACTTAACATTAACATTAATATAAGTATTAATTGTCATGCAATTAGTAACATTATACTTACCATTTGTCATGTTCACTCTCATGCATTACATGTACATTTTATTGCACACTTTTATAAACATAACACTAACACATTCAATAGATTATGCAATCATTATACTCTACTAAGTCACTCAGATTCATATTCATTTATATTCATTTCTTATACAAATTCTTATGCATTAAGACTTAGTATATGTTTAACTCTACTTCATTAATTCACTATGCTTTACACTCATTTCATATCATTTCTTATTCTTATTTTGACACTTAAAACACTCTAAAAGCATTTAGAAAGGCTTAGACATACTTTAATAACAATTTGAGACCTTAAAATCAAGTTCAAGAAAAATAGGGCAGGGTCACGGTTACTACCAAATTCATGGTAACCGTGACCTAGTTGCACTCTCGGGTCTGGACAACGCCAGACTACCTCACGGTCATTACCGGATGAGTAATAACCGTGTTCTACACTTTTGAAAAGGGTCACAGTTACTATAAAATGATTAGTAACCATGAGATAGGGTGCATTTGGATTCTGGACTTCGTCACGGTTACTATGAAACTCATAGTAACCGTGATGCCTAAAATCGCTCAAAGACAGATTTTCTATCTCGACTTCTATACCATTTAAGACCCAGAAAACTTCATTTTCAGGAAAGGCATTCTTCTACAAAGTTGTTTCACTATGTCTCTAGTTTCTAATACATCAAAAATAACTCAAATCTGACTTCTAAATCTCAAGATATTCACTAAACACCACAGACTGTTCACATGGGACGAACAGCAGGGATCTGTCCACTTCAAGCTTATTTTTGGACACTCTAGAGACAGATTTAGGTTCCGGCTTCTTCTACAAAGTTTTATCTCTATGTCTTATCTTTCATATAAAACTAGAATCACAACAATCAGACCTCTATATAAAGATTTATACAATTTTTACTAAGACTGGTTCATGTGAATCAAAAACAGATTTCCATCAACTCACTTTCTAAGGCACAAATCATCTTTCCCATGCATTATACACTCAAATATTCACTCAAAAATCAACTATAGATCATCTAAAGCACAAATAGCAATTTATTTCAACTACAAACATATAAAACAATAACATAACTCCCAAACCTTTATTAAGATTTAACTTATTCTTCTTCCTCTTTCCTTGCCCCCTCTTTACTTTTGCTCTTCATTTCTACCATTATCAGAATTTTATTCTTCTTGGAGTAGCATCTTCGTGAACTTGAGGAGAGGAAGAAGATGGAAACACAAAAATAAAATAAAAGAAAATAATTTCTTGGCCAAGTATGGCCGACCACACAAAACACACACACTCCCACTTCTTTTTTCTTTTCACTTATCTTTTACTCTTTCTAGAAATCCAAATGTCAAGTCTCTATTGGCTACTCAAATAAAATCTTACACAATTTCACTTTAATCCCTCTTTAAACTTATGTTTCTTAATTTAATCTGTCATCTTTCTTTATTTCTATTCTTGCCACAATTCTTTTACTTTGTCTTTTCAGTTAAGTCCCTACATTAAAATTTTCAGTTAATTAACCACAAAATCAATATCTTTCTTATGCAAAATTACCATCTATTCCTCTTGGGGTATCATTAGGGGCATTACATAAACACCTCCATAAATTTCTCTAAAAAGTTATGGAATATTGCCACCATACATCACTGAAACGTAATTGGTGCATTGCACAATCCAAAAGGCATTCTTCCATAAGCAAAAGTGTTATAAAAGCAAGTAAAGGTTGTTTTCTCTGAATCCTCAGGGCCTATGGGGATTTGCAAATTGCTTGAATACCCATCTAAAAGCAATAAAACCTATTCCCTACTAACCTCTCTTCCATTAGGTCAATAAATGGCAAGGGGAAGTAATCTTTCCTAGTTACACTATTTAACCTCCTATAGTTGATGCATACTCTCCAACCTGTAATCGTACAAGTTGGAATGAGTTCATTATGCTTATTTGCTATCACTATCATCCCTCCCTTTTTAAAAACACGCTATACCAAGCTTACCTAATCACCTCTTGTATTACCGGGTTCAATCTTCTTTGAGGTTGGACAATTGGTTTGCAATTCTCCTCCATTAGGATGTGGTGAGTGTAATAGCTTGGGCTGATCCCTTTAAGATCTTATGGCTCCCTTGTGCTTTCTTAACACCTCTATCAATAGCTCTTCTTTAACAACTGTCAAAACATAAGATATTATTATTGGTTTTGTTCCATCCTCTAAAAATACATACTTTAAATATGAGGGAAAAGTTTTGAGTTTAGTTTTTGAATCTCTGTTTGGTAGTTCAAACCCTTCTTCATTTGATTTATCTTCTTCAAATTCTTTCCCTAGCTCCTTCACGATTTTTTTTTTCATTCTTGGTTAAATCCTTTTCCCCAACCGTATAAATCAATCAATTCTTTAATGGATCATCTAGTAGGATTTTTTCTTCTACTGCTTCCTTACAGTCCTCAATAAAATCTATAAAGGATAGTGACTCCTCAAATTCACATGATGGGTACTTTATCACCTTGTTTACATCAAACATCATCTCTTCATCATTAAATCTCAAAGTTATCATCTACCGATGTGCATCTATGAGTGTTCTAGTTGTATTTAAGAATGGTCTTCCCACAATCAATTAAACCTTATTGTCCTCATCCACGTCCATAACTATGAAATCCACTAGGAAACTGAAATTGCCCACTTCGACTAGCAAATCCTCGATGATTCCCTCTGGATGGTTGACCGAACAATCCACCAATTGAAGGGTTATCTTTGTTTCTTTGATATCACCCAACTTTAACTTCCTGCAAATGGAATATGGCATTAAATTTATGTTGGCTCCCAAATCACATAATACATTTCCCATAAAATTTCCCCTAATTTATAGGGTAGTGTAAAACTCCCTGAATCCTCTAGTTTAACTAGAATTTTATTTGTGAGAATAGCACTACAGCTCTCAAACAACTAAACAGTACATATCCCTTCTAGTCTATTTTTATTTGAGCATAAATCTTTCATAAATTTTGCTTATTTTTCCATATGGAGTAAAGCTTCAGCAAATGGCAAGTTAACATGCACTTTTTTAAACATATTTTATAACTTACTAATTGATCATTATTTCTTTCTTTCCTAGCTACTAAAGGGAATGGTAACTGTGATGCATCAAATGGTAAACTAGAGTTAATATTGGCTTTACCCTTGTCTTTTGACTTTAGAATCTCTTCTATATTTTTATAGTTAAGATCACATACCTTCATTGTCGGCTCCACCACTTTAGAAGAAGATGAAGATGTACCTTGCTCAACTCCTTGGACCTCCTTAAAGTGATTACATTAGCTTCTTCTTTAGGATTTCAATCAACATTAGAAGGAAATATGCCTTGTTGCCTTGTAGAGATCGAATTGGCAAATTGCCCAATTTACATCTCCAAATTTCTCATAGCTACATTTTGGTTCCTATTCCATTGCTTTTGTGACTTCCACCTTGAATCTTGGCTAGACATAAATTGAGTTTGGCTAAAGATAAAGCTAGCAAACATATCCTCTAATTTTACTTTCTTATCTTATGGTGGGGGTGGTCTAGCTTGGAATCCAAGTGGTTGAAAGTGTGTTTAGTGGTCTAGCTTGCAATGAGTGTTTATTGATGGAGGTTGGTATTGTGGATGGTAACTTTGGTTATGGCTACCTTAAGCATGTGTGGATACATTAAATGGGATTCTTGGTTGGGTGTTTAAGGTGGAAGCTTGGTTACCCTCTCCTTATGAAAAATTAGGGTGATTCTTCCACCTGAGATTGTAATGGATACTAAATGGATCGTTTCATTTAAAATCATACAGAGAATTCACTTCTTCCATTCATTAAGTGTAGGGTTCAATTACCTTTGAATCACTTCTCAAGTTACCTCCTTTAAATGAACTCCCATCTAGACTAATTACTGAAACATTTTGAATTCTCAATCCAATCATCTCTTTCCTCAAAAGTTCCATTTGAGCTTTTAAATTGCAACTTTATTTACGCTGTGAATTCCTTGTCTCTTGGTCAATGCCTTTATACTAGCCCATTAAGCTTTGTTCATCGCCATTTCGTCAAGAAGCAAGAATGCCTCTTTAGGTATTTTATTTATGAAGCTACCTTCAAATGTTGCATCCAATCAAGACCATGTGTTGGGATTACACGTTGTATAAAATGTCGACATCAATTAGTGCATTACAATCTCATGGTGTGGACAGCCTTGAATTTGTACCATATCACTTATCTCTAAAAAGATATCTAAGTGTTGTGTCGGATCCTCAATCTCCGATCTTATAAATTAATTCCTTTGAACCATGGTTATCATTACTAGTTTTAGCTCAAAATATTGTTGTTGAGGTAGGACTACCATCCTATACTTCTCATTTCACCTTGGAGTGGTGCAATCTCGAATGGTCCTTAGTCTTTAACCATCGTGATTTCTCTCATGTTGTTGCCCTTCTCCTTCTTCATTTTTAAGAGGTATATTAGGATTTGGTGGATCATTTATATCTTGAAATTGATTTTTTCTTCTTCTCTAATGGAAATTCCTCTCAATTTTAGGGTCAACCGATGCTAGATATTGCTACAAGTGCAATATATTTATACACCAAAATCACCTAAAAAGAAAAGGCAAACTAAAGTAAATAAAAGAAACACACATAAAAACAATCAATCCAATATGCAAATAAGCATGCCAAAGTCCTCAGCAATGGTGCTAAAAACTTGCTCATCGACTCAGCAAGTGCACTGAATCGACAAGTAATATAATGGAGTATATTTAAGACCCAAAGAATATCATACCCAATGGATTGGCCTTATGCAAGGTTACTTGGTTGATTAAAATTACATGCTAAAGAATTCCCAAGTTGTATAATGGTGTGAGTTATGTCTACCAATTTTAAACAACTAAAACGAAAGTGAACAAAATACGAATGTAAAATTAACAAGTGTAGTAAAAATGGAGTATAAAAGATTTGGTAACAACAATGACTAAGATGCTGTATGGAAATCAAATCTTCCTCATACCCAATGTAAGATTCATTTCAACGTAAAATTATATATTTTAGATGTGGATAAACCAACTAAACCCAAGTTTTCCATTTCGAAGCCAACTATTCTAACCACTCGATTTTCCATTCTAAAGCCAATCTAATAGCTAGCTTAAGCACGGGTCTATAGATCCTAGATATGAGTTAGTTTTCCATTCCAGAGCCAACCAACTCAATACCCATTCATTTTTCTCACTATTTTCGGATCTATAACACATTAACCCTAGATCTAACAGCCCCCATCTCGAAATTTCCATAAAAAATACAGCAAATGCATGTAAAAATAAAGCACACATGATATCTACTTCAAACAAGCATAAATCCATTAACTTGAATAAGATTAACAACATAAATACTTGAATAACATCAATATCAAGATAAAAATAAGAGAAAAGAAACATCTATAAATATATTTAATCAAATGAGTTCATTATCTTAGAAAGATATGGGGATTCAAATATCCCCAAATAACTAGATGACTACTCACTATACATAATGTAAAAAGTAAAGATAAGGGAAGAAGAAACTCTTAAACTCATTTTTGAATGATAGATCTAAAGTTGAAGCAACTTCTTCTCTTTTTTTGAATCTAAACTTGATTGAAACAAAAACTATAATCTTGTAAACTAAACTATATCTATAGTATTTTTGTATTGTAAGTATAAATCCTAATAAAAATGAAGTTTTTACTAGTATAAACTAAGTATAAAACCCTAGAAATCTGCAGATAAACTTAAAAACTATGTACTGAAGCTAAAAACAAATAAAAAAACTTAAAAACTCTTCCTTAAATCAAACAAAATGCATCTTTTATAATGTTTGAAGAAGCACACGGTTAGGACACTTTGGTCCCAGCCATGTACAAACGATTAAAAAGTACTATAGCGTTAGTACACGATAGAGACATTTTGTTCTCAGTCGTGTACACCTTGGACTGAACAGCTTTGAATTCTACCTAGCACACGGTGGAGACACTTTGGTCTCTACCATGTACTTTAATGAAATGGTGCAGATTGGTGATTCTGTGAGGCACACAGCTAAGAACTTTGGTCTCCGCCGTATGTAAGTCAAAATTTTTGTACAAAAGTTAGAATTACACCAATAAATGCACTAAAACTTGATAATTCTCAATATTATCCTATTTGGCACAAAAGAGGAATTTAACACCTAAAACAAGAAAAACACGCAGAACAAGACACAAACACAAATAAAAATACACTAAAATTAAACACTAAATTGGAGTTATCAGACATAGACCCTGTTTTGACCATTTTTAATCTCATAGTAGATAATTTAATCATGAAGGGAATTGTTATCTTGATGATGTACTGTTCTTAGGTTAATATAAAGAATAATAGGGCATCTATCTGCTATATGAATATCTACTCTACATGGGAATTTTCATGTTAAGCTAAAGGGCATGATGAAATTAAAGAAATGAGACAAGCTTAGAAATTGGGCTAGCATCCTTGTTGCAAGCAAGTGAATAATTCATTTACATATACATTGTATGTTACAGAGTTATGAAATTCTAACTGAATCACATTATTAATTATGATGGAACTGTAAGAATTAAATAAGATTGTGTATATATACTCATACAAGAATTAGTTCTATGTAATTTGGCTGCAAGTACTATAATCTATTAAAGTGGATGTTAAATAATCTTTTGGCCACTCTCTATACATTGGCTTTTGAAAGTAGGTGAGATAGACATAAATGGTGGATCATTTAGCAGAGAACTAGTTAGAATTGACAGTAATTACTAAGTCTATAATGGAAAAGATGGTTTAGGTATTGTTAGTTCATACAAATTTTGCAAAGCCCAAGTTCATTTATACAAATAGAAATAAATAGCTGAATTTATGGTTTTAGGAGGTAGATCATGCTGAGATTTATGCTAAAAGAACCTTTATTAATGATAATGCCTGAAATATGTAGTAATTAAAGCAAATTGAGCTTGAAGTATTTTGCAAAATTTTGGGGAAACAATTAACCTGGTAAGGATAGTTTTGTCTCAACCTAGTCACTTGTTAAGATTCAATCATGTAGCCTTTAACTCGGCTAAGACAAATCCAATCTAGCTGGGTCACCTCTGTTCTACATCTCCTCTCTACTTTGTAGTGTATTTTGCAATTCCTATTTTCATTCTCCAAAACTCTTTTAATGTTACTAAAATCATTTAAATTTTATTGGTAAATTACTTATATGGCTTACAATTATACTTCTTTTTGAAATTTCAATTGGGAAATTAGCATAATGCACTATAAAGGTTGATGTGAATGCTTTTTACTCCATTGAGTCCATAAACCATCATCTAAATACATATATGCATATGTAATTCTCTATTTGGATTTGATAATTTGGGAGTCAGAAACTAAGTGGTTAATTTGAAAGTTCTATTATTAAATTTTGTTTGTTATAATACTTCCAGTAATGTGTAAAAGTCTTAAGTTTTTGAGTTAAAAACCATTTGAAGACTTTGGTTAGCAAATTCTTTATAATGGTATAAGGTAATCTCACTTTAGTGTTTGTTGTCCTTTTTGTAATAAAACGAGGGGTTAATGTATTCATTTTGGGACAGATTATTGGAAGAGAATCGTATATAGGTTTAAGAAATTCCAGATTGATAGAATAGAGAATTTAGGGAAAACCTTGGGTGAAACCATGCTTTGACAATGAGTTTGATGATATGCATAATCTGTAAATAGCTTATCAAGCTTAGTCTCTTAAAACCATTGAACATGAACTTTACATATATTGTGTGATAGATTATAACCTATTGGACAGAGGAACATGGTACTATTATACGTGTTAAATGTTGAATATCTCATCTTTAAGGAATATAAACTCTATATGAGCCTCAATTAATGAGATACTTCTTTTCTAATTTTCATCTTGGTATTATTATTTTTAGCTATGCACATAATTAGTGAACTATTTCTTTTATTACTCTATAACCAAGTGTTATTAAATTTAATGTTAATCCTAATGGGGAAGCTCATGGGTTCACAACTTTTAGATTTATGAAATTTTATTAGAATTTCCTTGGGAAACCACACCCTCTAAGATGGGGCTTGGTTTCTGTTGCAATAAGTGTGTGTGTGTGTGTATCTTCAGCTTTGTTACCATAGGAATCCTACAATTCGTGTTTTCATCAAGCTGCATTAGTTCGATTATAAGTTAAGTAAGGTTTATTTTGTGAATTTGGTAGTCATTTAGTAGCCACTTCTATGACACTAACTAGTGTTTCTACCTGATACTTCGATATCTTCAGATCTAATTTATAATTTTGAGACTTGTTATCTCCTCTGTGATACCTTTGGGGTATCTTCTGTGATGTTATGATGTCTTCTCAACATTGGTGCTATGGCACCTTTTGATGTATAACACATGAGGTTATTGCCTCTTCTATTTGATGCTCAATAGGAGTATCTTTTGCTTTGTAACTATTTTGATTAATAGGAAACTTATTATAGCTTCGTCTATAATCTTTTTTTTGTTAATACTTCGATCAAGTTTTACTTATAACATTAAGAGCTCCTATAATTGTTGATCATCATACATATAGTTCTTATATTTTATTTGTCATACGTACCATATCAACGTTTCTTATTCCTTAAGAGTGTGGTTTTACTTTTATGGCCTTGTTTTAGTCATTCTTTTTTATTATTCCCTTGCCACTCAAATTTCCTTAACTCTACATGTTAGTTCAAGGAAAAGAACAAAGCATGCATCATATATTAAGGATACTGATTTCTATAACTCAAATGTTCTTAGATTTTGATGTATTTCTTAATATAGAAGTAGTTTCAAAAATTGAGTTGTTCCTACTTTTAATCTTCTAAATGTTTGAAGTATGGAAGCTTAACATGTACATGTTTACAAACATTAAAATGGTTAGTTTTAATCATGATGAGTTATTTTTCCTTTCTATAATTAACTGTCAGATGTTGAATATGAATTTTGAGGATGAAATTTCTTTTAGGGGAAAAGAAATGTAATGACCCAAAATGTACTATAGTAGATTAAAGGTTGTACTTGGTAATTATGAGTTTGTTCGGGGTACTTAGAGTGATATAAAAATTAGATAATTTAGGCATACCTCTATACTGGGTGCTATAAATTAGAATACAAATTAAAATTAAAGTTTTCAATTGTAGTTAAACTATTAGTGAGGAATTTATATGACATTTTGCCAAGATCTTTATAAAGCCACCAATAAGAATTTGACATTTAGCTTCTAGAACTTCTCAACCAATTTCTGCCTCTGTTTAGCTAAGCCAACCATTAAAGAGAGAAAATACACCATTTTTTAGCCATTATTTTTCTCTCCTCTTCTTTCTTTCTTCAAACTTTGATCTTTGTTGGAATCTTAACAAAGAAAAGGAAGAGAAAATAGAGTGTTATGTAAAAGATCAAGTCGAATTAAAGAGCATAAGAAGATTAAGGAGGGGATGATTTAGAAGCTTGGGGTTGCTATCCCTCTATAAGGTAAGTGAATAAGCAATTTTATATTTATTATAAGATTCAAGCTGTTGGGTTCTTCCTTAATTTTGTTCTTACATGGTGTTAGAGTAAGAGAAGGAAATTTATAAACAACTATTTGTATCCGTACAATAATTAAAATTAGGAAATTCCTACTATAAATTTTAAACTTATGAAATCAAAGTTGAATAATCTTTAGGTTGCTCCCTTTTTCTTGAATTCGAGACGTAAAAAAGATAGAATAAGATGTTGGACTTACTTAGCAAAAAACCCATAGATAATTGATAGTTAATTCTTTAAGTCCGGGTGAGGAGGGCTGTTTAATTATTTTCGAGTTTGGGCAGCTTTCAGATATTAGTATATTCTATGGTAAATTAATAAAAAAAATAATTGGTTTTTAGGATCTAGGTTTTAAGCCATGCTAGAAATATTGTTATTAAAAGATATTTTGTAGGTATATCTTGAATGTATGTTGGAAGGGTTGCAATTTAAACTTGGAACCTCTCTGCAAGGACACAGAAATTTAGATTAACATGACTGAGCTAATTATGTTCAAGCTCGGTCACTAACACACTATCAGTACAGAAGGGAACAATCTAGCTGAGACAGAATTCAGCTCAGCTAGGTCACCTTTGTTTTGTCTATATATTATGTAACTCTTGCTTCTTGTCTCTAAATGCTTCAATGTTTGTTTTAAGTGATGCAAATACTCTAGCAATCCGTTATATAATCTTTAACAGACATCAATGGATGCTTTAATTACAATGAGATTTGGTGGGAAGGTTTTAGATGACATGTGCTTCTCAATGATTCTTCAATTCGATATATTTTATATTTTATATATATCTACATGCACCCTTCCTATCTGGGTTTTTTAATGTTCATAAGAGGTCCTTGAATTAGAGTCGAATTTGTAAGTTCCGTTGTCAGAATAAGTTGGGTATGCCTAAGTTATTTTACAATTGCTTCTGTGACACATTTGTGTCTTTTGAAATTGGTGTTTTACACCTTTTAAATTATAAATTTCAAAGTTAATACCCTTTCTACTCGACACTTGTCCAAAGCATCTTATGTTCTATATCCATAAGTATTAACAAGCTATATATGTGTATGTGCTTGTATATATATAGATATATAGTTTTTGTAAGACCTATTTGTGTGTGTGTGTGTGTGTGTGTGCAGTTTTAATAAGACCTATTTGTGTTCACTTTGCTTTGGTTTTAGTCCGTGGCAGTAAAAGTTTGGTAAATTATGATATTTCGGATTACACTTATTTACTATTTGAACTATGTGTTTTAAGTATTTAATGATTATTGAATATCTTTCATTAATTTTATTGTTATGAGTTAATTAATTTTGAATGTAAGTTTATTACCAAATGAACTTTTTGCTTAGCACGATAGTTTTCTATCTATACAGAGCCTATAGTCGAGACGATAATCGTGGGCTAACTTAGAAGTCTAGATTAGAACTTAAATTACTCCTTCTTGAAGATGTCATGTGAACTTTGTAAAGACTCATTATTTATTTATTTACTATCATTATTTTTATCTTGTTTAATTTAGATTTTTTTGGAATTTATGTGTCAATAATAGGTTCTTACACCCTGTACCTCCTAAGGGGTATTAGGTTGTAACATATACCAAATTCCAAATGATGATTTTCAAATCTAGATTTTGGTATACCGGCTGGTATACAAATTTCAGTCTATGATTTTCAATCCTGGATTTCGGTATACTGATTGGTATATTCGATATACCAACTAGTACACAAATTTCAAATGATGATTTTCAATCTTGAATTTTGGTATACTTGATATACCAACTGGTATATAAGTTTTAGATAATGACTTTCAATTCTCAATTTCGATATATCGACTGGTAGACTTAACATAGCAGCAGTATACAAATTTCAAATGATGATTTTCTATTCTAAATTTTGGTATACTAGCTAGTGTACTTGGTATACCACACCAAATTCTAGATGATGACTTTTAAATTTAGATTTTGGTATACCAGCCGATATACTTGGTCGTATACCAAATTCTAGATGATAATTTTCAATTTTGGATTTTAGTAATACTAGCCGGTATACTTAGTATACCAAATTCCAAATGATGATTTTTAATTTTGGATTTTAGAATACCGGCCGGTATACTTATAAACCAATTGATATAACAAATTATAAATGATAATTTTCAAATCTGGATTTTGATATAAATTGACATAATTAAGGCAAATAAAAAATTGATTTCAATTTACATGTAGTATATCAAATTAAAAAATAGGGATATATCCTTTGAATTCAAATTAAAATCTTGTTTACAACTAATTTTTTTAATTAAATGTATCTTACAGTATTTACAGCTATTTGAATATATATTGTCAAACTAAAACAACTTTTCTTTTATAATTCTTAGAAACATCCTTCAATTAGGTCTTCTTGGAGATGCTTTAGAGTCGCTCTCAACATTCTGTAATTCTTTTGTCAATATATGAAAATATAAGGAGATTTCCAATTTAACTCGATTAAATTTCTACATTGAAGTTTAAGGTTGGGATCTAGTTTTCATTTATGAAGTACTTAGAAAATGATAAAAAAAGCACTATAATCACTACAACCACAAAACATAGAAACATAAGAAATTACAACAAATTAAACAAATAGTCAAACCAAAAAGCTCAACCAATTCGCTTCCCACAATAATTGCCCACCTAACACATCATCAAGAATTAATGAATAAAATCAAATTTCATTCTTCCAATAATTAAGCACATTATGCATCAACTTAAAGGCTTCACCATGAAAAGCTATATAAAAGATCAATGTGGTAAACACTTTCTCCAATTTACAGAAGACCTTGAACAAAGATCATTATAATTATTATTAAAATCCCAAAACCATTTTTTAACCAAAAGAGGAACAATAATATGTCTTTCAAAAAAAAATGTACAATAAATCTAATTCTAAATAGCTTAGAAAAGAAATCCTTCAAAAAGCACAATAGCTATAAGGGTAAAAAATAAAGAATTAAGAAGTTTCTATTTCCATCTTCAAACTAAGTAGCAAAAATTAAAATTTAAAACTTCACTAGCTATTCCCTTCACAATTAATCCCATGTAAATAGAAATAAAATGAAACATTATAGTATCAATAGTACCAGAATTCGTATTAAGTTTTATGACCCTTGGTTAGGAGTAACCCATTTACAATGCTTTTTAGAATTTAAACAAACACGTGGTGGGCAACGGATTTGTGAACAACCATAAAATTAATCTAAGGTATTGAATTCTAAATTAAAATGAGTGAAAACATTTAATACCTTATCCTTCAATTCATTTTCTCAACAACCAAATATAAATCCAAAACTCGAATTCTTCAAACACAAAAAAATAGATCCTACAAATCCTAAAAGAACCAAACCCACAAACCGATTTGTAAAAACCTACCAAAAAAATTTGAAAAAAGATAAATCCTTACAAAAAGGCTAAGGATACAAAAAGATGAACAAATACAAAACAAATGAGGAAAGAAAAGCCATACCTTGGGTAGTAACAAGATTAATGAAGTTTTAACAGTTGAAAGAAAGAGAGTGAACTGAAGGAACAGAAGGAGTAGAAAAAAATCAAAAAGAAAAGAAATTAATACTTGAATAATAAAAGCTATGATTATAAACTCGGACTTGGCAATGGAAAATTCAACGAAGCGATAGGAGATGGGGTATAATTACTAAACTTATATTGGCAGAGAGAGTACAAGAGAAAAAGGAATTTACAGTTTATGGTTTAAGATACAAAATGGGCAATTTCAAAAACATAAAATTAAAAAAAAAAGAAATTTTTAAAAATTTAAATTTGAGAAATGCATTTTTAAAAAAAAATAAAGTTAAAAAGAGAGTATTTTGTGTAAATTTTTCAAATATTTAAGCTATTTTTCTTTTTTATATAAGGAATTTGACTATACTTAAATCTGAGACCTCATTACCCTAGTCACTATACCAATAGCATTAAATTAAAATTTATTGAAAAATATTTGAGTTACTGCTTGTATTCAAAACGGGCATTGCCTAAGTAATACAAAAAATCATAACATAAAAATAAATAATTAATGGAAACAAGCACTGCAAATGCTAAATGTAATATAAAAATAAATAAATAACATTTTATTAATTATGAAAATATAATTTACTTAGGCAAATTTCTTTATTTATATTGTTGTTAACTTATTAATTAAGTATTGATAATTCGGAGAATATCAGAATGACGAATGTAATGAGAATCGATTAGATTGGCAGTGGTCTAAAACCTACAAAAAAGCTAGCCCGATCAAACCAGGTGTTACCACTCCAAAACTTAAGTCAATTAAGGACTTAGAGATAGGCAGTAGAGAGAGAGTTTTAAGAGTGCAATACCTAGAACCCTTAGAGGATTGAGTTGTTTATAAGGTGAAGGTGAGAGAATAGCCTACCAGTAGGAGTACTCGAGTGAAAGTGGTTGGTAGGTAGAGGGCATGACCATATAGTGATTTAACTATCCATACATGTTGTGTGTGTGAGTATAACTGATAGAGTAAGGCTTATTAGACCGATCGGATTAGGTGGTAGCCGATAGACCCAATGGGACATCTCGCATGTTTAATAGGACTTCCCTTGTGTGAGCTTGTTAGACTTGATGAAATGGGTTTTGGGCCTTTAAGGTAGTATCGGCCTCAAAGATAATATGTATTATCATTTACCCCCCCAAGCAATTTGATCGGATCAAAAGATGATCAAGGGTTTTTGGTGATGAAATTTGAATTGCATTTCAAAATAATGACATTTCATGTGCCTAATGGGACAGTTGTTTGTAATAATGAGTGATGTTTCATCAGATGCACCATTAAATGCAATCTTTCACTCAGTGTAAGTATCATTCTGATAGCCAGTAGTGAGGTTACCCGTAGCATAATGACGGACATTTCCTCGCAAAACGCACTTGGCTTGCAAGGGAAGCTATTGTTTCCCTTTAAATGGGTGGATTTACTTCATTTTTTCACTTCTTGCAAAACTTCAAAATCTTAAGTTCTTTTTCAAACTTCAATCTTCCTTTCCAACTTTTCTTGAAACTTTTCAAATTTTCTTCAAATATCTTCTAGTGTTGTTTAGAGTTTCAAGTTCCAACCTCCACTTCCTCTTTTTTCTACTAATTTCTCACTAAAATCACCAAGTAAGTTCCCTTTTACTTGGATGTATTCTTCATTTTTAGAGATTTCTTTAGAGTTTTTCTTCTTCTTCTTCTTCTTCTTCTTCTTCTTCTTCTTCTTCTTCTATTCTTGCTAGTGAAGTTTTAAGTGCTCCTTTAAGTACTCTTTTATCAACCCTTTCCCCTTAAAAATGGCTACCATTAATGGTAATCCCTTATTTCCCATTGCCAATGAATTAGATACTTCATTTTTGACACCATATAGTAAAAAAACCAATTCTAAATAATCCAACAAAACTATTACCTTAAGCAGTATATCTTTTGAAAAAAAAAATATAACCTTCCAAGCAATGTGGTCGATATGGCCTACCCTATCTCCATATCGATAAATGAGGGCCCATTTGAAAAAGATGATAATTGGTTTATCTATGACCAACCTAGCCTATGTGTCAGTCTACAATTCTCGTTGCACCCATTTGATATTAATGTCCTTAGAGAGTACAAATTAGCTCTCAATCAAATAAATCCAAACAAGTGTAGGTTGATCACTGGTTTTAAAGTGGTATGTGAGAATTTACACATCGCGCCATCACTAAAAGTGTTTATGTACTTCTTCTATATATCAAGTTAGAGAGGTGGGTTATACTATATCTTCACCAACAGAAAAAGTATGAAGCTCTTCATCCTCCCTTCTTCATTGAAGGGTTATAAAGATAACTATTTCCTAATCAGGAGAAATGGAGGTTTTAGAGTGAGCCTCATCCGATCGGATGGGCTTAAAAACCTTGGTGATATGGCCTCGGGGCTAACCATGTATGCCTTAAATATGAAGGCGTTCATAGGCTATATTAAAAGGCATAAAAAGGATTTATTGGGCATCAATCATTTGTTAGCTTTGGATGAGATTGGTCTTTCCAGTCCTTCTGATCCTTTTAGGCCTATTGGTCCTTCTGGACCTTTTCGTCCTTTTAGAGTCAAGGTTGAATATGAGCTTCCATTGTCTTAAGCATATGCATTATAGGTTTTTTTTATTTTGATTGATAAAATTCTAACTATTGTCTTCAATTTTACAACTTCGATGGATCCAGTACTTTCAAAATAGTTAGCTAAGTGAACCAAGAGGCTCTAAGAGGAGAAAAAAGTGAAGGAGGCTCAAAAAAAGTGATCCTCTTAGTTTTCCAATCAAAGCAAGAGGGCTTTAAAGTCAAGGAGGTTTGTTCTCAAGGCTTGATTTTCCTAAGCTAGGGGCGATTCAGCATCGGACCCTATGTCAACTCCTCTGACTACTAGATCAGACTTGCCTTTAAATGCTCCTTCTGATAACACTAAACTAGAGGTCATTGTGAGCGGTCATTCTCCTCCTTCCTCAAATTGGACTATTTTTTAGGGTTTAGGGGTTTCTACTAGCATTGCTCCAACTGAAGCATCTTTAGCCATCGAGTCCCTCAACATGAAAGGCTTTTTGTCCTAAAAGTTCAGGAACAACTACTCACTCCTTTTAAGATAGCTAGGTTTGGGATCAAGTCATCGACTAAGGAGTTTAATAAGTTCAACCATTACATCACCTCTATAAGTGTCATTTCTTTTTTTTAATCCTTTTGGATTTTTGATCTTTCTTGTTTGCTAGAATAAGCTATCCAAAAGGTTATATGTCTTTATAAGAAGAACTTGGGTTGGCAAGAGAAGTTATCCCAAGAGGTTCGATTGTAGAATAAACTAAAAGCAGAGGTTGAAGCCCTAAAAAACAAGCATGAGGAGCTAAGAAGAAGTATGACACTAACCTTCAGAAAATTTGATCGGATCATTTTGCTCAGGTTAAAAATCTCTCTACCAAAATTAAGGAGCTTAAGAGGAACGTGGCCTCTATGGAGTCAATTAATGAGGGCTTTCAAGCCATATTAGATCTACTCTATAAGTCACATCAAGAGGAGCTGGTAGTGTAAAAAAATAAGTTGTTGGACTAGATGGCTCAACCTTAAGATGTTCTCATCACTCGAATTTCACTTGCTTGTGAGCAGCATTATCTAGGTGTGAACTTCAGCTTGTTAGAAGATCCAACCGGCTAGCCCGAGGTTCCTCCTGAGGATAATGATAACACTCCTTTGATCAAAGGGAATGATAGCGGAGATGGAGATGCAGCTCAATAGTAGCTTTAGGATTTCATTTCTTACTTGTATTTTTCTTTTACATATTTTGTAATCAAAAAATTTATCAAGGGAATTTATACCTTTTATACAATTGTTTCCTTGTTTGTCATTTAAAGTACTCAGAACGAATTAACTTTGAATTTTAATTCAATAGTTAATAGGCTTTAAGCCCGATCATTATATAGAAAGTTGCCATTTTAACTTTGTTAATTTTTAATACATCAAGTTAATGTGCATTATATATCGATCATCTTTTTGATTATGGTCTTTATTTTAAGTTGGGAATAAAATGTTTGAAATAAGATTAAAATCGATCATTTAATAAGACATTAATCATAATTAATTTCATCTATTGATTAAGTCACGATCTGGATTTTATTCATCTACTATTTCAGTTAGGAAAATGAGATATTACAACTTAAAGTAGCATACTATACCATATACTTCTTCAAAACTTTAGCATTCCAAGATCTGGGGATATTCGATCCGTCTAGGCTTTGAGTTTGTAGGTGCCTTTGCTCAAGACCTTTGAAATTTCGTAAGGTCCCTCCTAATTGGGCATGACCTTTTCGACCGCTGCATTTCTTGATGCAATATCAAATTTCTTAAGGACTAAGTTAGCAACATTGAAGGATCTTATCCTCAATTTATAGTTGTAGTATTTGGCTATTCTCTGCTTATAGGCTGTAATCTTCATAGTGTCCTCCCTCTTTTCGTTCACTAGGTCAAGGTCTTATGTTCTTTCCTACTCATTTCTCTAATAGGAATAGAGAGTTAACCGATAGGAAGGAATTCCAATCTCCATCAATATAGCAACTTCTGATCCATATACTAGGGAGAAAGGAGTCTGTATAGTTCCACCCTTGTTGATATTTGGTAGGACCATAGGACGTTTTGCAGTTCTTTATACCAATTGGCTTTAGCCTTGCCCAACCTCTTCTTCAATCCTTTAAGGATCATTTTATTGGAAACTTATATCATGCCATTGCTCTGAGGATTGGTAATTGAGCTAAATCTTAGGTTGATCTTTAGATCGGTGCAAAAGGATCTAAATGTTATGTTATTGAACTATTTGCTATTATCGGTGATGAAGACCCTTAACAGGCCATATCTGTAAATGACTTCCTTCCATATAAAATTTTTCAAACTTTTGGCAGTAATGGTGGCTAGTGGCTCAACTTCTATCCACTTAGAGAAGTGGTCAATAGCTATAACTAAAAATTTCATTTGTCACTTGCATTGTAGGAATGGGCCCAGGATGTCTAATTCTCGAATGGCCAAGAGATTCCAATCGGTTGCTACTTAGATGCTAGTTGCCTTATTACTCTTCCATGGATCTAGCATTGTTGGCATCTTTTAACCCTTTTTGTAGCATCTTTGAAAATATTGGGCTAAAAATATCCAATCTGCCAAACTTTTCTACCTGTTGCCCTGCTAGCTTAATGGGCATCACAGATCCCTTCATGGATTCTCGTATAATATAATCTCCATCTTTCCTTGAGACACATTTGAACTAGGGATGACTAAATGCCTTTTTGTACAACTTGTCCCTAATTATAAAATAGCTAAGTGACTTTTCGATAATCTTTCTAAATTTAGCTTTATCTTTAGGAAATTCTCCCAACCAGAGGTATCAAATGAACAAAGTCACCTATGTGTATGCCTCTTGATCTATCTTCATCAGTTCAAGCTTGTTGATGAAGGATCCAAGTATTTCTACAGTAGTTATGCCTTCTTCAATTAACTCCTCATCCAAAGCAACAATTTTAGCAAGATTATCAACTATCCAGGTTTATTTCTTTGGTGCTTTCTCTAAGATCTAAGTTGTTCCAGCATTCTTTAGCTCCTTAAGCTCTATTCTAATGTTGGTCAGGTTTTTTTTCGTGCTCTCCCCTTCAACTTCAAATCTTTTAAGCACTTGGCTTATTACCAACTATGAGTCACTTTTGATCCTGAGGCTTTTCTATCAAATATTCTTGACCAGCCTTAAACCTTGTAAGAGCACTTCATACTCTACTACATTGTTGGATGCTTCAAAGCTCAGCTTTATTACGTGCTTAATAGTTATACCAAGAAAGCCATTGATTAGAATGTTAATGCCTCCTCTTCGGCAATTCAAAGCTCTATCTACAACCATTTCCTAAGTTTCTTTCTTGGGTTCTTCAACTTTTCTTTCTCTTATAAATTCTACCATAAAATCTGTAAGATCTTGCACTTTGATTGCATTTTTGGGCTTGCATCTTACATCAAATGATTGTAGCCTAATCTCCTATCCCACCATCTTACCTTCTAAGTTAGGCATCTAGAGTATTATTCTTAGTGGATGGTCCGATCGAACTATAATAGTATACACTTCAAAATACTATCTTAGCTTTTTGGCACACATCATTAGCGCAATGATTAATTGTTTGGTCAAACTCTTCTTCGATTTCAGTCCTTTCAGCACTTGGCAAATGTAATAGATCAAAAATTGTTGACTTCCCTCTTTTTGGACTAGAATGGCTACCACTGCTTCTCCTAAAGTGGACAAATACAAATAAAGTTTTTCACCTAAGACCGATCAGCTTAATAATAGTCAGGTCATCAAGAATTTCTTTAACTCCTCAAATGCATTTTGGTAGTCTTCATTGATGGAATATGACATGGTATAAATATCATGATAGCACAACGGAAAAACAAAAATTTTTCATACATACCATACATATCCAAAACTAGAAACGAAACATGCAATTTTAGGGTTGTATAACTTACAACTTATGATGCCTTTTGAAAATTGAATTTGATGATGTCCAGCAACTAAGGTGACTTTATCCACCTTAGGTCTCAATCACCAATGCTAAGGAACAGCCTTTAACGCCACTCCCTCTATTCTCACACACACACTTGCAAAGATGGCTTAAAATCAAGAGTGCTAGCTCTATGATTGTGTATTTGGCAATGGGAATGATTTGAAGCCACAAGATCTGATCTTGTTCTTTCTTTAGGTTACTGTTTCAGCCCAAGAACACAAGAGAACAAGAAAAAGTTCTTTCCCCTTGAGTATTTCGGCCAAGAGAGAAAAATAGCAAAAAAACATACATTTTTTTTCATTTAATTCATTAATATATATCACTTAATCTAGGTCAAGTGTGAGTGCCGAAAATTAAGTGTTAATTTCAGCCTCTATCACTTACTAATTAAGAGATATATCTTAATTTAAATTCTATTAGAATTTAAATTCAAATGGCATTAGTTATTTAATCAAAACAAACTTACTTATTTAAGGTGATAAGTTGCCAAATTCAACTAGTATTTTAGTTTGAATTTTGGCTACTTTAATTCCCTCTCAAGTATTATATTTTGATTAAATACAAATTAGGATTTAATACTCAATTAACTTAATTATACCAGATAATTAATCAATTGAAATTAAACCTAGCACATGCCAACAAATTTCTCTCGTGACCAACTGTTAACAGGCTGTTTTAGGCAAAAAAAACTTGTTTCACAGATTTGCCTAAAATAACTAGCTGTTTTAGGCAAAATCGTGGCTGAACAGATTTTTCTAAAACAGCTAGCTGTTTTAGGCAAAATCGCACCTTGACAAAAAAAAACTGTTTTTACAGATTTGAGCTGTTTTAGGCAAAAATCTATTTACCCATTTTATGCATTAATTTGACTTTAAATAAAAGTCCAAATTAATTCCCAATACACAATTTAAATATTTTAAGCCCAATGCTTTATGTGCGATCTTATAGGTCCATTTAATGTTGGCGATGAATTAATAAATTAATTCAAAGGCTATATATATTCTCTAGCAAGATATTATAGCATTCCAAATTAAATGAAAATGCATATGGCATTTAGTAACCTAATGCAATTTTGCATAGTCCCTTACCTTTAAATATCAGAATTAATATAAGGCATGGAACTTGTCATCCTTATATATTTTAATTCCTTTCTTGATATTCCAGTGCCACTGAACTCTCAGATAAATAATGATTACTCATTATTTCATCTCGGTATGGCCATACACTTCTCAGTTCACTGATCAAGTGGCCGGTGATATTTTCTCTCTTATCGAGAGGGGTAATCCTTCACTTCTCTCATGCTCTCTAACATGAATCAATGCATACCCGTACTTGTCACTCTGTTACGAGCACGTTAGGTGTATGTCAAAGTACACAGTAATTCATAAAGAGTTTCATAGAGATTTCAGGTCTAAGAACTCCGATACAAAACTTGCATATGAGAAACACTTATGACTTGTACCATATAGTGTTCTCATGAGCGGATCGAATCCAGATATCATGTTCTTTAACATGTATCTATGATCTCCGATTGACACTTTTGTTCTAATGATCCGTAAGACAGAACTCATAATATCAGAGAGAGCATACTAGTCTTAATTCATTTGTTATTCCCATAACAATGACTGACTAGGGATATTTAGAATGAAGTCCCATTTGTTTCAAGGTCTTACAATCCATGTGAATCACACATGATAACTTAAACCGAAACAACATTCTTGGATAGTTTTATCAATTGATATGCACAGGAATACAATGGATAAAACAAATGCCTCATTTTATTAATTCCAAGTGTTTTATTACAATGTATTGGGGCTAGGGCTTACACTAACATTCATCACATGTTAAAAAAATCATTTTTCCTCAACTTTTTGAAAAAATGAGAGTAGCATTTAGCTGAGGAAGAGATGAAACTGACTAAAGTTGTGATCTTCCCATTCAGTTTTTTAATATCATTTACATTGACCGGGGGCTTTATGTCTAAAATGGCTTTGATCTTCTCTAGATTGGTTTTAATCCCTCTCTGTGAACAAAAATGCCCAAGAATTTTCCCAAGGGCATTATAAAAACACATTTCTTTGGGTTCAACTTCATTTGAAATTGATTTAGAGTGGCAAATACCTTATTTAGGTCAGTTGCATGCTTTTCAAGGCTCCTGTCTTTTGCAATCATATCATCCACATAGACTTCAACATTTTTATCAATATGCTCCTTAAAAGTCTTATTCATCAGAAGCTGATAGGTTGCTCCTGCATATTTCAGTCTAAAAGGCATAACCTTATAATAAAATATGCCATCATTAGTGATAAAACTCGTCTTCTCCTAATCGAGCAAACATATCAAGATTTATGGTATCTGACATAAGCATCTAACAAGGAGTAGATGGCATGAAAAGCTATGGCATCAACAAGTTGATCAATACTGGGGAGCAAATAACTATCCTTTAGGCAAGCCTTATTCAAATCAGTAAAGTCAACACACATTGCAGTTTCCCATTCTTCTTCTTTACCAACATTACATTTGCCAACCACTTGGGGTATTTAACTTCCCTGATGGTTTCATCTTTTAATAGCCAATCGACTTCTTCAAAAATGAACTTCTTTCGATTGGGCACATGCCTCCTTAATTTTTGCTTCACATGAGGGAAACTCAAGTTTACATTTAGCTTGTGTGTTATGACTTTTGGGTCTACACCTGGAATATCCTTAGGCTTCTAAGTGAAAGAAGCTTGGTTGATCATCAATATCTACATCACTTGCTTGTCTACCCTCTTTGTCATTCCCAATCAAATCTAAACATCCTTGCCCTTGGCAAGTTCTCTAGTGGTGAGCACTCCCTCAAAGTTCATCCTAGGTCAATTGACCCCCTCTTCCTTTTCCAATCCTAGTTCCATTACATATGTTTATTTTGATTCCATTACCATCATAACATAGGCTTCCCTAGAGGCCTTTTGATTTCCTCTTAGGATTGCCACTCCGTTGGTGTTAAAAATCTCCATAACCATGTGTCGAATGCCAATGACTGCTCTAGTTTTAAATAATAGAGGCTTTCCCAAAATTGCGTTATATGAAAAATTCATGTCTATCACCATAAAAGTTATTTGGCAGATATACACTACTACTTCATTGCCAAGCTCAATAAAGAGCTCTACCGATCCACTCACTAGGATAGTGGCATTACCAAGTCTAATCAGTGGGGTGGTGCATGGCTTCAACTCTTAAATTAGTAATCTTATCTTCCAATAGACCTCTATAGTAAGGACATTGACTACACTTCCATTATCAACTAGAATTCTTTTCACTAGTTGGAGATGCTTGCCTCCACACCACAGCATCCTCATGAGGAAATTTTAATTTTAAGTTTCATACATCTTCAGAGGAAATGGTAACCATCTATAGCTTTTCGGATGCAATTGAAAAATACATGCCCTTCCTTTTCTTCCTCTTCAAGATACATTCCCTAAAGGATGAGCCACTTGTAATCATATTAATGATTCCAATCTAGCTTGTGGCCTATCAGAGTCCTTATGCTTTTTTCTTTCATTGTTGTCTTCATTAGAGTTCGATCAGCCTTTTCTTTTATAAGGTGGTTCGTAGGACCCTATTGGTGTTGGGCCTATAAATCTTTTTAGGAAGCCTCTCTATAAGAGTCTCTCAATCTCCTCTTTCAATGTGTTATAGTCATCGATAGTGTGGCCAAGGTCTTTGTGAAATTTATAATACTTAATTTTGTCCCTCGAAGCATAGGCTCGCTTTGACATCTTCTTTGGCTAATTTATTTTCGTATGATTCTCCTTAATCCACATTAAAACTTGTGATAAAGAAGCATTGAGTGGAGTGTAAGTTTTGATTGCATTAATCATATGGTGCTTAGATTTACCATGTTCGCCATCTTTTCTCTTCCCTTGATTCTTTGATGAATTCCCCCTTTTTAGGCTTCTATTCCTCTTCTCATACCATCTGGCCGGCTTCATTTGATCAGAATCTAAAATTTTTTCATTCACCCTCAATGCATCATCTAGCTGGATGTACTAATGTTGCGGTGTAAATCTTATTACCCTAGTCTCTAAAGCTCAATATAAAGTGAGTAGGGTGTCGAACACTAAGAAATTTTGGAGTGGTTTTATATTAACCGAATAGGTACTAAGATGGATAGGGAAATGTAATACAATGGAGTTGATTATACTAATGTTCCTAAGAATTACTCAAATTATAAAAATCTAAACTTAACTTTAAATGAACAAATACAATTCAATGATGTTATTAGAATTACAAGAGTAATTGGTCAAGTTATATGTTTATCAACTTAACATAAATGCATGCAAGTGATTGGACAATATGGCCTACTATCCCTAAGTGCAATACTTATTGTCAATTAAGGGTATTTTCATTTAGAGTCCATAAGCATTCTCATATCATTATGGAGATATATGAAAACTATGAAGACCTATGCTTATTTTTTAACCCCTCAAAGTGAAACCCTTTCCTCTAAGTGATTCCTAACCTTTAAGTAAATTCAATTGCATTTCCACCAAAATGTCCCAATTCTTATTGTGAAAAAATTGATTAACAAGTTACATATGGTGATCAAGCATATATAACACATTTAAACACTCAATTAAATCTAAATCATTTTTGCATTAACAAAAATATAGGTATATAAGATCAATTCATTCTTGCAATCCTAATTAACAAAAACTTAGCCTAAATACATTGTGTTCAAAACAAGCAAATACAAAAAAACAAAAAGAATAATCAAGCAAAATACTAAAGAGAAAAGAAAAGAAATTGATTGATGACTCCTTAATGCTTCTTTAAAAAAGTACTTAATGATTGAAAACCTCTTTGAATCTTTCTTCTTCCTTAGACTTTGCTTTCTCGTCATTATCCTTTTGAATTATTTAGTTAGTTACTTGGTAGTTTTCCCATGCCCAAAATAAGGTCAACTGCATGTATTTATAGGCCTTAAAGTGTCTTAATTGGTACCTCTTCGAAAAGGGTATAAATATGAAAAGTTATATGAAAGGTTGGGTTAGTTGGCTTAGGTGATGATTTAGCACACTGGTGCCAAGTTAGGCTGAGTTGGCATAAGCAACCTTTGTAACGAGTCAACACAATGGGAAGGAGTTAGCATAGGCATCCTTCTATCATGACTCAGCACAACAGGGCATGAGTCAGCATGGGAAGACTCTATAACGAGTCGGCACACCCATAAATCTCCCTTTTTGTTCTTCAAACTTTAACATTTTGAGCAAAAAATCACAACGGTACTCTAAAACACTCAATTAAACAAAAAGATCCTACAAATACAAAAGAAATCAAAAGTGATCTATAACATAACAAAATTTAACGAACACATTCATAAACCTTAAGAAAGTGAAACATAATTAGCCTAAATAACTATGCTATATTGCATGGTATCAACTAGTTGGCTCTATCTATTAGATCTGCGAAATCTGTTAAAGTGCAAGTGATAATGGAATTAAACAACTGTGCACTTCTTATACTTCTCACCAAAGCATTTGTTGCTATATCAGGATGCAACTTTTTTATCTCTGATGTTAAAGCTTAAAACCTATCGATGTAGTCTCTTGGACTTTCATTGGGTCTCTACACTAGGTTGCACAAGTCATTAACGAATTTGGGAGTTCTGATTTGTGTGATGAATCTTATGACAAACAAGTCTCTGAATTGCTTGAAGGTGTGGATTGATTTTGTAAGTAGATCATCGAACCAATCCAAGGCATCACCTGCAAGAGTCATTGGAAATACCATATAGAATACTCTATCATCAAGAGATAGAGAGTGTGTGTGTGTGTGTGTGTGTATATATATATATATTTAAGTCAAGTATTCAAAAATATGATATTTCGAATCAGATTTACCTGTATATCTAGGCATTTTTGTTTCTTCAAATCTGTTTGGCAATTTCCCTTCCTTGATCTCTTGGCTGAAAGCAAGACTGTGTTTCCTTCAAAGATTGGTTTCTTCAAATGGCCAATGCCAAACTTCCTCACAAGCTATAAGAACCACTACTCATTCTTGTCCAGCATGCAATCTCTGCCTCCTACTTTGCCTTTTTCACTAGCCTTCTTTTGGGAGTACACATGTATCCCAAGTCATCATTTATCACCAATAAAAAAGATTGCCTTGATGTGCATGCCGAGCTGCATCTCCTTTTAGGAGTGCATATATGGTTGAGATCATCATATGTGTCAACCAGGGGAGATCGCTTTGTTGCGTTGTAGTCATCATCTTCTTCGTACATTTTACCCTTTCCCTTTCCCAAATTGGATTCTTAAAATTTCGAGCAGGTTCCTATCCTGCTTTTTCCTTCTTTAATTCGTGTCCTCGTATTTCTCAGTATGTGCCTTTTGCAACTTTCTACCTCTGTATCTTTATCTAAGGATTGGGGCCATTTCCCTTTCTTGATTGTCTAGATCATCTATTGTGTAAAATCACTCAGGATAACCTTAAGATCTTGGCTGTCATTAAAGTAAAGTCTGTTTGTGCCAGGAACTCGTCATTGAACCTAGGCAAGAGTTTGTTAATAGGGGATCTTGCTAGAGATCTATTAGACTCTCTCCTAATTTGGAACCTTAATCGCCTTCCATTTCTATTGGATTGATCCTTGGTTCTATATTTTGAATGTTCCAATATGGCTGCTGTTGTTTCTCTCAACAAAAGTACTGAATGATAATCTAGATAATATCAGAATGAGGAATGTAGTGAGAGTCGATCGGATTGGCAGCGGTCTAAAACCTGCAAGAAAGCTAGTTCAGTCGGACCGGGCGTTAGCACTCTGAAACTTAAGTCAATAAATGACTTAGAGAAAGAGTAAAAAGAATGTCAAGAGTACAAAACCTGGAGCTCTTAGAGGATTGGGCTATTTATAATGTGGAGGTGAGAGAATAAGTCTACTAGTAGGAGTACTCGAGTGGGAGTGATTGGTAGGCAAAAGGTATGGCCATACCTTGATTTGACTATCCATACCGTGCTAAGTGTATCGATACGACTGACAGAACATGGCTTGTCAGACCGATTGAATTAGGTAGCGGCTGACAAATGCGATGGGACATCTCACGCGTTTGATGGGACTTTCCTTGTATGAGCATGTTGGACTTCATAAAATGGGTCTTGGGCCTTTAAGGGAGTATGAGCCTTAAAGATAATATGTATTATCAAGTATGAAGCATGAATTTAATAATTCAATATAGTCTAAATTAATAAAATATATATTTAAAATATTTATAAGTTTAATTATTATAAATAATTTTTTAATTAGCATAAAAATATAATTGTTTTCATCTAGTGTGACAATTTGGTAAGCTATACGGTAATAAGCTACACATTGTACATTATCGGATTAGATGGAAAAAACAAAATATAAATTAATTTTATCCCGTTAGAGAATGAGAATGCATGTGGTAAAGAGCACTGAATTAACATTCTAATCTTTAACATTGGAAATGGAAGCATGGGACAAATGAGGCTTTGAGATTTATGAATCATGAGATAACATTACTGCGGTCAATGGATAACATTGACAGACTGAGACATTATTCACGCAATCTAAACCATCTTTATTTATTTTAGTTTTAAAAAAAATCAGAGTGTTAAATTATAATATATTTTATTAAATATTTTAAATTTTTGATGGATCATATACCAGATCTCTAATCATTTATTTGAATATATATTTGGTCAATTTTAGAATAAAATCGAAAACATTATCTCATAGTACAATATTGAGTCAATTATATATATATATATATATATATATATATATATATATATATATATATATATATATATATATTATATATATATATATTCCTTTAAGACGATTCGAACTTGGACAATGATGGAAATTACTTATTTCAAATAGTTATGAGTTTAATTATTCTCCCATTTGTTGAGAATTTAAATTCCATCCTTATTTACTTTCAAAAATGTATTAAAAAATTAGATTTTTTTAAAATAATTATTTATAAATTTAAAAAATGCAATAAAAGTTAAAAACACAAATCTAATGCTAAGAAGTCGGGTACTACTTCCACTTGAGCGATAGATCCGCACCGTGTCCATACTTGATATACCAGTACTTACTAGATACATATGAATATATATCAGATATATATTTTTATTTTTTATTTTTTTATTTTGGATACTCGTAATTGGTACACACAAATAGATTCGACTAAGATACGAGCTTATAGTTTGCAATAACAATTAGATAATGAAATTATATTTTTATTTATTTTAGAACTAACAATGGAAAAATATTATCAGTATATTTCAATGTATATTTTTAATGCGAATTAAACAAATAACTATTGAAAACAAATTGAATATAAATAAAAACATTCATAATCATAAATTATTTCAATATAATATTTAGATATAAACTCATAATTCATTTTCGGCCAATTAATATTGACAATACAAAATTTTAACTAGCTTGTTATATATAGTATATATATATATATATATATATATATATATATATATTAGAATAGAAGTCAAATAGGCATTTATGCTCGGCGTGTCTTTTATAAAGAAATCAGAAGGCAGGAGGCTGTTCCTTTGACTCGTACTGATGAGAATTTGACTCTACGAGAAATTGAGAAAAAAAGTAACGGAATTGACCTGTTTTTTTGTGTGTACCAATTGAAGTATTTTAAAATGAGCTGAAAATGAATATTTTCTTAGCAAGAAATTAAAAAAAAATGGAAATATTGGGTAACTATCGTCAAACCAGGTAGAATACTTTATGAAATTGGTGGAGTAACTGAAAATATAACAAGAAGTGCTATTTCAATAACAGCACACACACACATATATATATATATGAATATTTTCTTAGCAAGAAATTAAAAAAAAAACTCCGAATATTGGTTAGCTATCGTCAAACCAGGTAGAATACTTTATGAAGTGGGCGGAGTAACTAAAAATATAACAAAAAATGCTATTTCAATAGCAGCACGCGCGTGAGCGCGTATATATATATATATATATATATAATATATATATATATATATATATATAATATATATATATATTCTGTCATCTTTCATTATTTTGAGCAGATTCTTTTATAATTTTAGCATTTAAAGTTTAATTTTTATAATTATAATTTTTTGTAATTTTATAATATAAATAATGATATATAATGTCTTACTAATAATTATATATCTTGTATTTATACTCTATTTTTTAAAAATTACCGTATTTCTTACCCGTACGATACCTGTGTTTCTATGCCACATGGCTCTAATGGCACAGAGATTCAAAGAAGTTTTATTTTTGAAAAAAACAAAAAACATTTATGAGAATCTAATCAAATTGGGCTCCTTTTTTTTCATATTTATGAAACCCAATGATAATTGTAAAAAACAATAATATTGGGTTTCGGTCCACGAAATTGCCACGTCAGAATTCCTTGGTTCTTATAAAATGGAAGAGAAAGAAAGACAGAATGAAAGGTTTTGTGCTTCTATATGTTCAACTCAAAGGGAGACTCTATGATCAATTTTGAAGGAGGCCAAACGAGCAGGTTAGCCATATATATGCATTGTTTTAGGGAACTTTTAGAAATTTTCAGACAAATTAATTTGTCATATATATCTTATTAAGTATACTCTAAAATGTTTCAATTCATTTTTAAAGAAATATCTCCACTAGAAATTCAATCAATACACAAGTGTAATAGTTTCTGTGCTATGACTAAATTTCGTGGAATTTTTGGATAATAATTTTCTGTTAAAATGTAATATCAAAATATTTGTTAATAACTGTATTCCACTTATATATATATATATATATATTTGCAAGTCAAATAAAACTGTAATTCCTCCTCTATGGATTTTCTCGGTGGGGAATCTAAATTGATCGATTCAGTAAGTTTTGGATACTAAATTTGCTGTCATATAGGTAAATATTAACAATTGAATTGAGACAGGATCTGATTTGAAAACCAAATAATGATGAAATTATTTGGCTAGTATTTTCATAGCCCTAAAATAATATCTAAGACAATATATATATATATATTATATATATATTCCAAAAGAATAGAGTTAATTAACTGAAGCAATAATATTATGTAAATGTTAGAGAATGGGAAGAGAAGTGAATTATTCTTATGAAGAAGTAATGTATGAAGCTGGTTCACGTCTGATAAAAAATGAATTTGGTTCTTATGGAGAGAGGCTTTTAGGATCAAGCTCTGCCTATGTTCAAACCAATGTAAGTTTATATAACTAATTTTGTTACTTTTTTTATCTATTAATTATTATTCGATAAACAAAAATGTTCTCTTTTTTTTTGGTTGATACTCATATATACCTGATCGCTAAATTATAGTGATATAATTTCATTTTTGTGATTATTAAATGTTTTATACAGATTAGCAGATATTTATCAAATCCCCAATATTATTTTCAAGTGAGTGGTCAATATGTGCTGAACAAATTGAAGAGAATATTGTTTCCATTTCTATACAGGGTAATCTGCAATTGTTTTTAATGAAATTTAAAGTCACGATTCGATGTGTGGCGCTGTAAATAACGAGCATTGTCCATTCTAAAATATATATATATTTTTAATCAATCGAATAATGCACATTGTACAACGCACTAGTGCACGATGCATTGGGTCCATTATTAATGTTTATAATGATATTTTTTTTAATTTTCAAAATTTTATTATTAAAGGGACACTGGATGAGAAGCACTGAAAAGGTTGGTGGAGAAGTATCCTTCAATTTATGATATAAATGCTCCTGATTTGTACATTCCTTTCATGGAATTTGGTACTGACATTGTTAATTTAATCGAATGGTAACTACCATGCCACTTTCTGTTGGTTTATATTTTGTTAATTTAATAATACATTCAAACACCCCATATGAGAGATGTCACATTGGCAAAAAAAGAATATGTTAGTTTGAGTAATTATTATTAATCCATGTTAATACTAAAATAACATGAAATGATTTTTACGGATTTGAAATGAATCACAGATTCAGCCCTGAAGCTTTAAACTTGCAATTAACAAATGGTCTACTTTGCTGGTTATTTCAAGTCCTTCTGCTCGAAGCTACACTACGCACATGAGGAGTTGTTGCATACAGTGGATACACATTTGCTGTGGTGTCAGTCACTGTGGTTGCTCAAATTGCATGCATATATTGTTTCTATGTAGTCACATTATGGGAATGTCTTTGTATGGGAATGTTCTTCGTCAAGATCATCAAGAGAATTCTCATTGCTGAGATGACAAAATTTGAGAAGAATTCCACCAAACGTCACTATCTCTTGCTTCTTGTAGCTGTTGCTCAAATCCCACTATTATTCTGGCTTGGAAATGTTGGTGTTTAATTAAGCGTCACTTATTGTTTAGATATAATCAATATGATTTAAATTTATATGAGATATAA
>CM075818.1:24327919-24614919 GCA_037975025.1 Excoecaria agallocha
AATCATTTCCCTTGTCATTGGAAGTTAACACAACCTTTTAGGGCATGCTTTGTTCATGTAGCATTTGCTTTATGTATTTCTAGAATTTAGCTAGCTTTTTGGGGCAATGTGTCTTTGTTGATTTTTGGTGTCACTTTGGGCTCAGGCAAAGACTATCCTTTTTCTTTTTATTTTTATTTATTTATTTATTTATTTTTATTCTCTTAAATCTCACCTCAGGAGTCATTATGGATTCATTCATGATGTCCTTTTCCTTAAGATCAAATGAAATAGGTGTTGACACCGTGACCTGAGATAGCCTAGATCAGGGTTACCAGATGATGAGAAAATAGCATATTACTAACAACAGGTTTGGATCTCGAAGCTTCGATTGTGAATTTCTTACATTTCTTCAAAGATTTTCATGATTTTCCAGATATTTCCAAGTGTTTTAACAAAATGTGCATAAAATCCTTATTTTGGACCTTCAGTGGTGGTAGACGGCCGTTTGTCACTTGAGGGCCACCTCTCTGGCCTTTCTCTCTTACATAGGCCAAACAATAGACATTTTGGGAAATTCCAGGTTTAGTGTTGAGGGATGGCCACCTTTCATTGAGGGATGCCGGTCCATGGCTCAAAATCTAGAATTCCCACATTTTTCAAGAATTCAAAAAGGCAAATTTATCTCAAAAAAGATTTCTTCCGGATTTGCAGGGTTTTATCTTCAAATTTGGGAGGTTTTGAGTTGGAATCCAACTAAAACTCTTTTCTAGGTATAAAATCTAAAATTTAGGGTTTTGAAAAAGAGAGGGATCCATTTTCTTTAGAGAGCCACTTTAGAGAAGAAGAAGAAGACTCAATTTTTTTCTCTTTCTAAACTTTAGCTCTAGCAATCCTTGCTTAAAACACACTAACACACAATGAATTTCATTACTTTCTTTCGAAAGCGATGATCACAAATTGGAGTAGAGATCTTGACTATAAGAGTTACAGAGTCAGAATATCTCCTGAGGGTAATATTTTAGGCTTATTCTTACTTTCTCTCTCTATAATTTATTTTGCATAATCATATGATTGTTTGATGGGATTTAAATGTGTTTTAATTATTGTATTTGAATGATATGCATGTTTAATTGAGATATGATTAGAACTTATGGTTCCAAGCATGTTAGAGGCATTATTAATTCTTGGATTCCTTAATTGTTGTTGCTTTGAAGCTTTCTTTTATATTTTTATTCTATAGATATGTGACTTTAACGTATTTTATGCATTATTTGTAGTTATAATTTGGTTTTGACATGATTTAGGACCCTATAAATGCATGTTTAAGGCTAGAAATTTATTTTGCACGATTTCTTACACTTTTGCCATAAATCTCTACATTTTGGTTATATCCAGAGGTGACGAACGAGAAGACAACTCGATAGATGGCCCTCCTCACCCCGTGCCTTGCTCATTTGTTATTGTCCCATACTAGGTTCTGGGCATCTGTGGGTGTATTTTAGGCTTTTTTGGAATTTTTTCATGCATTTATATATCTTTTATGCAATTTATTTATTTTCTACCATATTGGCGCATTATTTGGCTTGATTTTGATTCTGTATGTTAAGATTCTATACTTAAATTCATTCTATTTGTGTAAAATAAATCTGTAATTATTTTCATTGTCTTATTTGAGAATACTAATTAATTCATTTTTTAGTGTGATTTTTCGAGTGTTTAATATCTTTGCCATAGAGGGTTCTTTTTTATGTGGCTTTTTTGCATGGGAAGTTATGCTCCACGAGTTGGTCACCACCTTTATATCCCAATTATCTCAGTTAACTATTCTTTTATTATTTATTTATTTATTATCTTTGGATTTCTTTATTTATTATTTAATTTTTTTATTATTTGTTTATTTGATATTTTATTTTGGATGTATCTATTTTAGTGATTTAATAGTTAGTGAAAAAGGGTTTTTATGCACGATAAGAGGAAAAGGCATTTAAAATATTTTCTACAAAATTAATCGGATTTTTTTTAAAGTATAGACCACTATCCAATTTTTAGCTCGAATCCACATGAGATAAAAAATGTTTTTTGTAAAATATATATGATGGAATCAATGCTTCCAAATCCAAATGAATGCCCTAATTTGTGTATGTATATTGTTTTGTTATGGTTTTGAGGATAATTTACTTATGTAATGGGTTGACTACTAATAATAATTTGGACTTGACCCCTTCTTATTGCGTAGTAGTCAATTTATAAGTTAAGTGAGCTTTGTCCTATCTAAAACCCTAAAAGTGGGCCTTCGAGAATCCAACCGAAAATAAGTATGGCTCCGACGCTCGTCACAACAGGGTTTATTGAATTAATGTCTTAGAAATGTACTATGATTATTGCCATGCATGATGCAAATAAACAAGATGTTATAAGAAAAAGAAGTTCAAATCATTTAACACAATCACAAGGAATTGCAATTGTTTAAGGACTTTTATTACATCAAAACAAATATTTATGTCCTATGATTCCTCTTGAGGCTGGTCAAGCGGCTTTGTACCCCTTTTATCTCTGTTCAGGGTCAAAAATCTATCTGTTGTCAATAAGTTCCTAAATTCAATCCCTTAGAGTCTAATACTTATTTGCTAGATGCATAATGTGCTGACAAAAAGCACAATATTGATTTTCTTGATGATGTGGCTTTCCTTGTCCCCTCGCTGGTTTAGGTGGGAGTGGCTGTAAATTCCCTTCCGTTATCAACTTATCTAACACTAGTAATACTTATTTGCTAGATGCATAATGTGTTGACAAAAAGCACAATATTGATTTTCTTGGTGATGTGGCTTTCCTTGTCCCCTCGCTGGTTTAGGTGGGAGTGGCTCTAAATCATGTTTCTACTAAAGTAGCTCTAAATCTTTTAGGGTGAACACTATGCAAGTACTATAGTCATATTATTTTAGGAATCCCTCAATTAAGAGGTCCCAATCTTTTTTGGTTTGCCGGTCTGCTATGATAGCAATATACTATTGTCCCTAGTAAGCTTAAGCAAAAGTATTCCAATTTCTGCCTCTTTGTCAAGGAGGTTCCCTTCATTACAAGAGTATATTGCTTTATTAGTTAGTGTAAGTCCTAGCCCCAATACATTGTTATAAAGCATTTAAGTTAATAAACGAGGCATTTGTTTTATCTATTATATTCCTGTGCATATCAAATGATAGAACTATCCAAGAATATTGTTTCAGTTTAAGTTATCATGTGTAAGGCACATGGTTGTAAGACCTTGAAACAATTGAGACTTCATTCTAAATATCCCTAGTTAGTCGTTGTTATGGAAATAACAAATGAATTAAGACTAGTATGCTCTTTCTGATAAGATGACTTCTGTCTTATGGATCATAAAGACTAAAGAGTCAATTAGAGATCATAGATATGTGTTTAAAACATGATATTTGGATTCAATCTGTTCATAAGAGCACTACATGGTATAAGTCATAAGTGTTTCTCATGTGCAAGTTTTGCATCATAGTTCTTAGACCTAAAATCTCTATGAAAGTCTTTTATGAATTACTGTGTACTTTGACATACACCTACTATACTCATAACAGAGTGACAAGTAAGGGTATGCTTGGGTATGCACTGATTCATGTTAGAGAGCATGAGAGAAGTAAAGGGATTACACCTCTCGATAAGAGAGAAAAATATCATCGGCCACTTGATTAGTGAACTGAGAAGTGTATGGCCATACCGAGATGAAATAATGAGTAATCATTATTTATTTGAGAGTTCAGTTTCACTGGAATATCAAGAAAGGAATTAGTATATATAAGGATGACTAGTTCCATGCCTTATATTAATTCTGATATTTATGGGAAAAGGACTATGTAAAATTGCATTAGGTCACTAAATGCTATTTGCATTTTCATTTTATTTGGAATGCTATAATATCTTGCTAGAGAATATATATAGCCTTTGGATTATTTATTAATTCATTGCCAATATTAAATAGACCTATAGAATCGCACACAAGGCATTGGGCTTAAAATATTTAAAATAGAGTATTGGGCATTAATTTGGGCTTTTATTTAAAGTCAAATTAATGCATGTAATGGGTATTAAAATTGATAAATGGACCTTGATCCATTTGAGAAGGAATTTTGGCATTAGTAGGTTTAATTTCAATTAATTAATTATCTTGGATTAATTAATGTAATTGAGTATTAAATCTTAAATTGTATTTAATCAAGATATAATACTTGAGAGGGAATTAATGTGGCTGAAATTCAAGCTAGGAATCCTAGTTGAATTCGGCAACTACTAACCCTAAAGAAGTAGTTTGTTTTGATTAAATGACTAATGCAAATTTAAATTAATTTTAATTTAAAAACCTAATAGAATTTGAATTAATTTAAATCATTTAATTAGGAAGTGATGGAAGTTGAAAAGAGACCTAATTCTAAGGGATTTTGGCATTCACATCTCTTTCTTAAATTAATGATATAAATTGATTAATTTTATTTTGACTTAAGTGACAATTCTCTCTCTTGGATGAAATTCTCAAGGGGAAAGAACTCTTTCTTCTTCTCTTGTGTTTTTTGGGCAGTAATAGCAACTTAAAAGAAGAAAAAGATCATATCTTGTGGCTTCAAACCATTTCCATTACTGAATACACAAACATAGAGCTAGCACTCACGATTTTAAGCCATCTTCGCAAGTGTGTGTGTGAGCATAGAGTGGTGTGGCGTAAAGGCTACTCCTTTGGCATTGGTGTTCGAGATTAGCAGTATATAAGTCTATCTTATATATTGGCCATAGCAAAAATCAAGTTTTAAAAGCATCCAAGGTTGTAAGTTTTCAAAACCCTAAAATTGCATGTTTCGATATTTTATTTTATATTGCATGGCATGAATGATCAAATTTTTATTTTTTTTCGCTGCGTGATCTTCATGTTTATGCCATGTGATATCCCTTCATTATATGTGTAGAAAGGTCTAAAGTTCCATCAAACTTGGGCAGCTTAGGCATTTTAAATTTTTGGGGTAGTAGCTCTTCGCCATTTAGATCCCTATCTTCAAGATTAATCCCTCTACTAACAGATAAGAGGAGTTTCAATAGCTCAATATTCTTTTCCATCTTTCTCAGGGCCTCATCTTTGTTCTTTGTTACAACCACTGGAGGTTCATCATCTTCCTTCTCCTCTTTTATATGGTCCTCTTTAGGAGTTGCAAATTAAGATCCATTAGGCAGCACAAATAATGCCCCAATCAGATTTTTCCTCAAACTCTTAGAACCTTTGGTCCAGTCTTCTTTCCAACCCATTTGCCATGTCTAACTCTATCATAACCCCTAAATATCTTGGATTATTAGTCTACTATGGCTGCCAAAGTTGATGAGTTAGAATGATGCATATACAATGATATATGCATGATGTATAAATGTGTTCCTAGTCAATCACAACCACATAAAAGCAAAGAATAGTCTTCCAACGTTATTGCTCCCACACAGGAGGTCGTACAGTCTCTTTCCTATATAGGCTTAGCTCATGGGTCAACGGGGAACCCAATAGATATATATGATGTGTAGTGAAAAACCAATAGCATAACCTTTCTTATTAAAAGCACAAGCATATGGGTTTTGGTCATTATATATTTAAATAATCCAAATAAATCGGGTTAGGCCCACAAAGGCATGGCAGCCTTTGATTAGTAGCCACCTAATTTAATTGGATTTATTAAATACATAAGAGCCCACACTGTAAGCAAGAGTTTTTATGGTTATACAACCTACGAGAAGTAGCTATTGTCATTATATGGGCTTGTAATAAGGTGATAAAACTTTAAGGCTACCTAAACATGTTTCCTGTTAATAGGTTTAGCTCATAAAAATCAATGTATCACCATTTTATATACCAATTATTACAACACATGGGTTGGTGGTTCTCCTAACACATCCTTATAGTGAGTGAGTGTAGGGTGTGCTTTAGGATAGCATCGAGGCTAAAATAGGGATGCCTAACTTAGTTCTAAGGCTTTATAATGTGTGCAAAAAATGCAATTTCAAAAGGAGATATGATTAATAATAAAAAATTATAAAAAATTAATGGAGATACTTTAGGACCAAGATGTCTTATTCCCTAGTGGAATCGCCACTATGACACAAGCTGGATTTTGCTCGATTTCAGTTTGGTTCTCAGAGGCCCACTTTTAGGGTCCAAGAATGGATAATGCTTATAATTTCCATAAATTGGCCATTCATAATAGAAAGGGGTTTGAGCCTAATTCCATTATTGATGATCAATCCATGAAGGCATCTAATATGGGCTCAAGATGCAAGTTTCATGGATTCGCTACCCAACAAATCGTTGGGAAATGCATCTCAACCTTTTTTATGCCCAAAACAAAGATCGTGTTTGGGATATTACTCTTACTTATATCTTGGTTAAGTGTTTTTTATAATTAGGTTTTTATCATTAGTCCACTACCTCCCTTCCCATACAATGCATAATTAATTAAATAAACACATCAAGTATGTAGGAAAACAATGAAAAGAAATAAGTAATGTAACACCCTCAGTTCAAAGATAATTTCTATATAATATATATCATTGTTGACAACATTACATGACTACTATTCGTTATGTGTGAATCTCAGCAGCATAACAGCTTGCAAACTGTGTTACCTAAACCTGCAAATTGACAAAATAACACTCCCAAATAGCAACCTCCTCCTCTAATACTCCAATGGCATACATAGCACTTCTAAAATCATCCATCTCATCATACAACACTATCATAAAATTTCATAAACACATGCTCAAAAGTATTCATACATACATAAATTCACTACAATTTTTTTTTAAGATACATAATGTTTACTACATGCTAAGCATCTAAAATCAACTGCACAAATCATTAATCTTCATGCCCGTAATTGCTTATAGGTACATGCCAATTTGATCCTTCGTCTTGGTGTTCTTGACTACCTTTCCCTGTGCGTAGTCAACAAACCACATACTAAGCAATAATGTTGCCTAGTGATGGATACAACTACACAAATTTTCATTTGACTAAATTTATTATTTCCATTATTTTCATTATTGGTATTATTTTGTCTTATTATTATTATTATTATTATTATTATTATTATTATTATTATTGTTTATTTATCTCTATGTAGTTATCTTTTCAAATTACTATTTACTCCTTGCTGATTTTATATCTTTTCGTGTTCCCCATCTTATTGATTGGTTTGGGTGATCATATTTTTGACATGAAATCACCTTTATGTCCCCGCATCCATTATTTATTCATAAGCTGGCTTGGGGCGTTATTTTGATTTCTTCTTTACTTATAAACTTGATTTTACTGGCATATAGCTAAAATAGTTCGATTTAAAACTTATTACAATTCTTTATTTCCTTTTATAAGGTGATACTTAAATCTCGTTAGCTTTCCCAGTTAACATCTAAATGTGTGTTTTACTAAGTCGATACTTTAAATTCCTCCTTCCTAACTTGGTCGGTCTTTTTGCTATTTCTTTACGTATAATTGCTATCTTACCTTTTTATTTTTTTCTTTTTTGATATATATTTTGCCATAATATTATATTTCTTTTTATTCCAGTCCTTAATTTTGCTTTCTTATTAAGATTGTAGTTTCGTCCTACTTGGTCAATTTATGATTAAATTACAATTATATCCTTAATTTACTAAATTAGCTCCATTTTCCTTTATACCATTTCCTGTTTGCAAATTTTATTGCCTTTATTTACTCTCTGTATATCTTTTATTTTATTTGACTTTTCACTTCATATTTTAATTTTAAAAATTTCTTCATGGTATGGTAAATTACCATTTTACCCCTATTTATTCCTCTCACTAGTTGAATAGATCTGATTTTCCTATATATTCCAAATTGCTATTTAATTCCTTTGATCCTTATTTTCCCATCAATTTCCTTTAAAATTCTTACTTTGGTGTGAAATTACGATTTAGTCCTTAAGATTTTTCATTTCACCATTTTGACTTGGTTTGACTTTAATTTTGACCAATTATTAATTTTCCTATATTCGCTTGTCCTTTATATTTAATACTACATATCCTAATTTAGATGTAAAATTATTGTTGGGTCCGTAAACTTTTTGTATGACTCTAAATTATGCTAAATTACTCTAATGTCCCCTTTTATTCCTTTTTGCTTTTATTCTCTCCTTTAAATTTAATATTTATATTTTAGCCCCTGCATTATTTCATTTGATGGTAAATTATAGTTTGGTCCCTAAGTCCCATATTCTTCTCATTTGACTTAGTTTAACTTCTTATTGACTCCTATTTAATTTCTTTGGCTTTCATTTCCTCTTAAATGTGAAATTTGCATTTTGGTCCTTGCATTTCTTTATGAGGTGGCAAATTACAATTTAGTCCTTAATATTTTTCTATTTATGATTTTACCTTTTTTCACTTATTTAATTATTTTAACTCCTTTAATTACATTTCTGATGTCAATTTATGTTTATTCCCTTGGTTTATCGCATAATTACATTTTTGCCCTTTTTAGATCTATTATTCATGTTTTTCATTTTACTTTATATTTAATCTCATTTATGATTCCTTTTATGCCTAATTTATCTTTTGGTCCTTATTTTCTTGTGTACTTACCATTTTGCCCTTACTAAATTATTAACTACATTTTTTACATTACTTTTTTTATTAACTTTATGATATTCTTTATGCTTTATTTATTATTTAATTTCTATTTTCTTGTATAATTACTAATTTGCCCCCAGTGGACATCCTCGACCCGGATATGCGGGACGATGACTCCAATGCAACTGATGAACTAGAGGGACCACTTGCCATGATCCGACTACTCCAGTAGGGGTAGAGGGACCACGTGTCGTGATCCTGCTACTCCACTCTATTTGTGTGTATCGGCTATCCAATATGTGTACTATTCAACTAATCTCATAAGGCTAACGTGGTATATGTGTCCCTATGGCTAGCCATTATATCCTAGGGTCTCGGATTATCCACTGTACACTAAGGACAATTTCATTTTACAACTTATGTCATATTTTCATATGTTTTCCTTTACTAACCATATTATGCCACATATGTTACATGCTCAGATGGTATCCAATTATGTTTGGTCATTACACATTTATCATAAATACATAAAACATCATATGAAAATGAAAAGAATAACCTAACAACCATACATATACCATTCGAGCTTAATAGGAACTACCACATACCATATGATTTTTACTCCATTTATATGCCAATTATGTCTCAAATGTCATTTTAAGCCATTATATAACAATACATATCCAATTTACCTTAGAACTCCTGCTTTTCCTTTAAATCCATCATTATGTCTCATTATGTATTATTTTGTACACTTATCATTTTACATTTTAATCAATTCCACCATATCCTCCTCATATCATAAAGTGTATTTCATACCAATTGTGCCTTTAATTACTCAATTAGCTTATGTTAAACCTTAGTACTCAACTTGGCCTACCTTATACTTCTTGGCTTTAATTTGTTTTCTTCACTAATTTAGGTTTATATTAGGCTAATTCATCTTTTTATTATATTTTATCAATTTATTTCACAATTTCATTCAATTATGTATAATTGAATAATATTACATCATTATGTATATAAAATAATCATCATAATTATATATTCTTTCAAGCTTAAATTCATGATAATTATATTACTTTAACCTTATATGACTTGAATTATACCTAATTTGTCAATTAACATTAATTTTCCTTAAAATACATCACTATGTAAAGTTTGGCCATTATTAAATCTTTCATTTTCAAGGTGTTTACTCCATTAATTCACACTCAAATCACTTAATTTTATTTTATTACATTATCTCAATTTATTTAGCATTCTTACTCAAATTTATTGAGTTACATAATGTAAATTGTAAAAATATTTCAAGCAATTAAATGAAATTAAGTGTAGTAGGTATCCACTTACCTCCTAATAGCTTGAAAATCCCTTTTTTCTTCTTTCTCCTTCCTTCCTCTTACTTGTTTCTCTTTTTCCCTATATTTTTTTTCTTATTAGCAAATTTGGAAGGCAAGATTACATAAGTTTATGCTTTGAATTAAACCAAATAAAAGCTACTAACTAACCCACCTAATCATGCTCTACATGCCTATATAAAAATCCCCAATTAATTCCACCCAAAACTCATGAATTTACCTTATTAAAGAGGATGTATTTTTATGTATTTGTATAAAATATGAGTTTGAGAATTGGAGAGAGAATGAAGGAATGGAAGAAAAATGGTGAAAAACACCATTTCTCCCTAGGTTTAAATTTTATGAAGAAAAGGGAGGAAGAAACCATGATTTTGGGGAATTTTCTAGGTTTTATCCACTTCCATAATTTTTATTTTAGTTTTTAAAAGGAAGGGTCAAGATTCAATCTCTAACTATGTGATCTAAAGGCTTGAAATTAAGCCACTTGGCACCATTTCAACCACTTATACCTATCCATAAATCACGGGCTGGCACACTCTAGATTCCAACTTCATTTTAATGACTTTCATATCTTTATATTAATTTATTATGACCTTTAGGTCCCCCAATTAATTAAATTTTGATTTCTCACCATTTTTCGGCCCTATTTTTGAAAATAATGTTTCAGACATCAAAATACCATGAAATTTTTCCTCGTGTGTCCTTATATATGCAGTAGCACGTGGTTGAAATTTTAGTTCATTCTGATACCATTTCGGTATACTTCTAGCTCTAGAGGCAAAATCAGCCAATCCAAAACCCAAAATTTTAAAACTATCAAAAAAATTATTATACAATTCCTGACACTAATTTGGACTATAATAAATAGTTCTAGAAGGTTTGGTGATTTTTAGACATTATTTACTATTTTTGAAGTCCTGATTAAACTTTGATCAACGCCTTCTATAATACCAAGGAAAAACTTCTCTGTCCATTTTTTAGGCCTATTTAAGCTCAATTTTATCCCAAATTGTACCACCGGACTCCATTTAATATCTACTTTCATAATCCATTGTTAGGTTGAACTGTCCATCAGGTCACCCATCCTCAAATTTGTTCGGCCTAAGCATGTTTTACCTTTATACACTTTCGAGTTTTCCCACTCTATTTAACTCCAATCACCCCAAAAACTATCCTAAGGTTACTTTTAGTGCTCTAAAATGTACTTGAATTATCATATATGAATTTCGAGGCATTACAAGTAAAGCTACTTAAACTATTACATAAGCAAATTGTCCAATAAGGAAAGAGTAAATAAATTGCCATACATAAAATGGGGGATTAATTAGATTCGAAATATTGGTTCCTTTATGTGTATCTACAAAAAGGCTCTTTTATTATGGTAAGGTTTTTTGGGTTAAGAAATGGGAGATTGGTCCATTTATTTAAAAAACCTAATTAGTTAATAGAAAATGATTTAAGTGTATTTGTATGTTAACATGCAAAACCACTTATTATTAAGTTATTACATTCCCCAAACAATAATACATCTAAATAATTAAAGTAAATTGAAATAAGCAATTAAAATAAATAAAGAGGAATAAAGTCTAAGAGTAGTGCACGCCCTCTAAGGTCTCCAAAAGATCCATGCAAATGAGATTAGTGCTCAAAAGAAAACATGATAAAATAAATGGTTATTAATGTAACAAAAAGGAAATAATAATAAATAATAAGTAAATAAACAAAACCTGCATACCAGGCTAAAAACATTAATTAAATAGGATGTAAAATGCATGAAATATGGTGAACATGGCATATAAAAATATAGCTAAGTGTGTAAATGAACTAATATGAAAAATAAACCTAAAAACATGAATAAAATGTTGAAATTAAGTTCACATATGGCCACATGCAAAAATAGATGGCCAAAACAAAGGGCAATGGCACAAAAAGAAGGCTATACTATGTCTCATCTGTCGCAACAACAGACGGCCATTAGTGAATCCTTCTTCCTATCTGTCATGCAACACACAGATAGGAAGGGTAAAATCACGGCAGAAATATGCAAGAAATCCTAAGTCACCACTTAAAAGGCTAAACATGCATATTCTTACATCCTAAAAACAATAAAATTCAAATCAAAAAGCACAAGCATGCATTAATGGAGAAAATAAGATCTTGGACATGCCATTCTAAAATGTCATCACATATGAGATTACATTTATGGAATCATAAGAGGATTAACTTAACAACAAATCATAAGATCATGGAATAAACATCAAAAATCAAATTACAGATAAATTGATGATGTGAATCTAGAGAGAGAAAGGGATAACCTAAAATATTACCCTTAGGAATGATCTATTCTATAACTTTGGAAACTACTCTAAAAGCTCCAAGTTTGATGATCTTTAAGTTTGAAAATAGTGTTTGTGTGTATGGGAGATAATGTTAGAGGTTCTTACCTTTCAAAAATAGAGAATTAGCTTTTTCTCTCTCAAAGATTTTCTCCTATTTTCTCAGAATGTTCTCCCTCCTTTTGAATTTAGGGTTTTTTGGTTTAAATGCCCATCAAAAAGCTTTTTTTTTTGTTGGTTTCCAATTCTATTCCCTTTAAATCTACCAAAGAAATCTATTGTAAATCCATGCCAAATATCTCCAAATTAAAACAAGATTTTAATTAATTTAAAACGTGGGAATTCTAGAAAAACCCCTACAGACGGCCGTTTATAGAAATGACCAAAGACAGCCAAAACAAGCTATCTACTAGGAGAAGGCTAGCTAGAAAAAAGCCATAGATGGGCTTCCATCACAAAAGAGCCCTATTTTGGAAGAGTTTTCAAACTCTTTTCTTGTGCCCTATAAATGAAAAATGAAGACTTACAAAAACATTTGTGAAAAATTTTGAAAATCATAGATGAAACTTGGAGTTTGGACTTTTCATTTGAAATATGGATTTTTCCTCATCGTTGGGTAACTCTGATCTGGGCTACCTTAGGACCTAATATCTGTAGCACCAAATTACAATGGAAGAAATTTCAAATTGGTTGTTCAACCACAAAGAAGATTAAACCCTATAATGTAAGTATTAAAGGCAGAGGTACCCCACCTCCTCGATGTAGATATCATTTATTCCATTTCTGATAGTAAGCGGGTGAGCTTTGTGTAATGTGTATAAAAAAAGGGATGAAAGTGGTTATGAATAAAAATAATGAGTTGATAGCAACTCAAATAGTCATAGGTTGAAAGGTCTGTATTGATTATAGGAAATTAAATAATGCCACCTGTAAAAATAATTTCTCATTGCCTTTTACTGAACAAATCGTAGAGTATTTAGTGGAAAATAAATTTTAATGTTTTTTGGATGGATATTTTGGGTACATTTAAATTCCCATAACATTTAAGGACTAAGAAAAGACTACCTTCACTTATCATTATGAAACCTTTGCCTTTTAGAGAATGCCTTTTGGGTTTTATAGTGTGCCAGCCACATTCCAGAGATGTATAATGTCCATTCTATTTTATTTCATTAAAAACTTCACAAATGTCTTTCATGGATGCTTTTACCTTGTATGGACGTGATTTTAAAACTTGTTTAGGAAAATTAGCTTTAGCTTTGGAGAGGTATGAGAAAACCAATCTTGTCCTTAATTGCGAGAAATGTCACTTTATGGTGAATAAAGAGATTTTTAGGTCACAAGATATCAAAAAGGGGAATATAAGTAGATAAGGTAAAGATAAATGTTGTACATAAGCTTTTTCCCCCTATGAGTGTAAAGGTGTACATAGTTTCTTAAGCCATACTAGATTTTACAGGAGGTTTGTTTTAGATTTCTGCAAAATAGCCAAGCCTTTGTCTAATTTATTAATATAAGAAGAAGTTTCTTTTAGATGCAAAGTATTACATATGGGATAAGCCATATTTATTCAAACTATGTCCTAACCAATTGTTGAGATTTTTTTTGTTGGAGGATGAATAACCTGACATCATCAAATTCTATTATGAACGTGAAGTTAGAGGTTTGTGATATTTTTCAAAGAGTAGGAAATATCTCTAATTATGATGAAATGGTATTAAATAAAATGCTTGCTATTGAGTTATTTGATGTATGAGGAGTTGATTTTATGGGGCCATTTCCAAATTCATTTGGATTTCAATACATCTTAGTAGCTGCAGATTATGTTAGTAAATGGGTTAAAGTGGTAACCACTTGGACTTATGATACCAAAGTTGTCTCATAATTCCTTAAGCGGAACATTTTTAATTGATTTGGAGCCTCAAGAGCCATTATCAGTCATAGTGGCTCATATTTAGTAAATCACCAATTTATGATGCCTTGTTAAGGAGATTTGGTGTAAGACACAAAGTTACTACCCTTTATCATGCTTAGGACAATAGCCAAGTATGAGTTTCCTATAGGGAACTTAGGGTAATACTTGAGAAAACATTCAATTTCTCTTAAAAGCATTCATTGATGAAATTAAAATATGCTTTGTAGGCTTGTAAAACAACATATAAAAATCCTATTAGTATGTCTTTGCTTTGTCTAATTTTTGGCAAAATATGTCAATTACCTATAAAATTAAAGCACCATGCTTATCGGGTAGCCAAATTACTTAATTTTGATCATAAAAGTGCTAGTGAAAGGTAATTGTTGCAAGTAAATGAGCTTAAGGAGTTGAAATCTTGGGCCTACTAAAATGTAAAGAAGTACAAAGGAATTTTTTCAAGGAATAAAGGTACTACTTTGTAATAGTTATATTTGATTATTTTTTGGCAACTTAAAGTCTAAAGGGCTAAGACCATTTGAGGTAGTTCAGGTTATAGATTTCGGAGTGGTGACATATTGGACCGAAAAAAGCGGCTATGTGCAAAAAGTGAACAAACACCAATTAAAGCAATATCTATTGGGGCCTTATCATTCCACTACCTTAATTCTCACACTACATGATAATGACAAACTAGAAAAGTCGAGTTAGGACTTTAGATTAGAAACCATAACTTTTTTTTTCAACATTTCTTTGTTATGTGTTTTAATTGTTTATTTTTAGGTGTTTAGGTTTTTAATGTTTCATGTGTTCCTTAATTTTGTGGTACATTTTTGTGTTCAATTGTTGTTTGCTATGTATTGGTATTGGAGTTCTATATCATTTAATATTTCTAGGTTTGATCTACAAGAGTTAAAATTGAGCAAAAATATTTTCTCGAGCTTTGACACATTTGTTAGATATGTTAAGACAGTTATGAGCCATTTCAATTGAGTTATTGTAGCATAATATGGCTTTGGATCTAATGTTATGATTTTTGGGCCAACCATGACCCTATTTTCTCTTGGGATAATAGCCAAATTGCATATTTCACACGACTACTGTGTCAAGTGTGACAATAGTGACCCACCTCTAGACTTAGCATTTATGAATAAAGGTGCGCTATATTATTTTCAACCATTTTTCCATTTGTTCTTCTTTGCTCACCACCTTGTATTCTTGCATTATTCTTTCCTTCCCTTAGGTCATTATTGGAGTTGATCTTTTACTACTCTACCTTCCATCATATCCAGGTAAGTAAAATTCCTTTTTAATTTGTGCTAACATCTATGATTTTCATGTTCTTCCTAAGGTCTATTGAGAACATCTTCTACTGAGTTTTTGAATTTCTATTCCTTTTTCTATGACTATTTGTTGGCAATACATACTTTTCTAGTTAGTGCTTGAATTCTTGGTTACTTTTGTACTCCTTTCATGGTTATATTTTTCTAACCACATGTTTAATAAAATGCCTCAATGGATTTTTCTATGTTGTTGCTCATTTTTACAAGCATCTATGGCTATTGAATTGCTTCCCTTTGCATGTTTAGATTTATTTCCATATGATTCACATAACTAAATTCTCAATGAGTTGTATTGCCACACACTTACTATATTCCATGAATATTCACTATAGTGTTGTGTTTCTCTTTTTTAGGTTATTATGCTCTCAATCATATTTTTATTCCTTATTTTTTGGCATTCCAACTGTGTTACCCATTGTTGTCTACATTTTATTTGCTACTTGCTGTTGTCACTTACCTAATTCCCATATGTTTTGATCATTGTTTTTATTTTCACCAACATAGCTAGCCTTGAATATTATGTGTTTTTTTATACTATTAATATGAGCTAGAACATACATGTGGACACGAGCTCATTTGTTGTTTCTTTATTTTGTCATTGAGTGCGAGGCACTATTTTTAGCGTATTTTCTATTTAATGTTTTTCATACATTTGCTTATAATTATTTGTTTTGATAGCTATAACATTGAAAAGAGCATAACAAGACTAAGCCTTGATATCCAGAACCTCTAAAACTTCCTTTTATGATGCTTAGGGATCAACAGAGACTTTTTGATAACTATATAGTGTGTTATCAATGTTTAAAACAAAGAGGATCTAGGTTTGGTCACCTTTATCTTGAATGAAAAGGAATAAAAATTGGCTTTCAACCAGTTTAGTGAATCTTTGGGATTCCTTACTGATGCAAAATGCTACTTTCTAAAGAATGATAGCAATATGAATTAGAGAATCACTTTTAACCCCACTTATCCGACTAAGTATGTTTTAAGCCAATCAAAGGCACATCATTTGGCTAGCTATGCTCTAATCATTATTCACTAATCCTTCTCTTTATCTTTCGATGACCATTCAAATCTACCAGTTAGGTGAATTAAGCTGAGTTGTTATTTTTGGTGAGGATGTTAGAGGGCCTATGGTTGAATGGTGCGTATTACTTATGGAAGAAGTTTAAGGAACTTTGAAGTAATCCAATAAAGATAAGAAAATATTTATTAGTGGAATAGCCATGATTTTGCCTAAGGTAGTTAGGCACCAAAATTTAGGTGTAGACATCAAGCCTCTATAGGTAATTAACTTAAAAATGCTTAAAAACATAAAGCTTGTTATGGAGGCCATGGAGTGGAAGTGTAGGATGTGACCGTAACAACCTTATACCCAAAGAGTATTTTGAGATGTTATAGTCACTATAAATCGTAGCAATTTAACCAATATAAGCATTACTACAATAATTGAATCAACCTTAACACCAACTACACAGTATTAGATTAAATTCTTTATATCAAATGCAAAGTTTTTTTATTACATAGATAAATCTCACTAAATCTTAGTTTGATATACAATTAAGAATTTTATAATATACAACACATTTTATAGCCTACAGTACGTCTTTTAGAGATTCTTCGCAATTGGCAAAATCCTAGCCTTCGGAACATCTTTAACTCCAAACCTACTCTCAAGTAACATATAACTAAGTCATTTATAATATTAGTTTACTAGGCATAAATAAAAACACATCTAATTCATTCATAACTTTAGTATTTTGTTCTACTATCACTACAAAAAATATGCAAATTAGCGACACCTTACCTGATTTTTTTTCGTTGCTAAATTAGTTTAGCGACAACCATCATTTTGAAGCAAAAGTTATTGTAGCAAAATTTAGCTACAATAATAAGTTGTCGCAAAATTTTAACAAGAACTAAGGGTTATCGCTAAATATTTGTCGCCATTTTGCTACAACATCATCGTCACTGAATATTACAATGACAACATTTTCGTTGCCAATTAGCTACTACAATGTTCATGCAAAATATTGCGACAATAGTATTTTCATTGCAATATTGCTACGATATGATTCATGCTAATTTTTGCAACAATAGTTCAATCGTCGCAAAATTGCTACAACAATGTTCTTACTAAATTTTACAACGACAATACATCGTCTCTAAATAGCTACTGTTCATACATTCTAATCCCTCGTTAAATTGAAATTATTTTTTTATTTATTAAATTAATATAGAGATTTAATCATTTAAATAATAAATTAAAAATAACGAATTTATATTTATAGATTACTCAACATTCAATATATATATATATATATTATTGAAAACATTTATTTACAAGTGCATATCTAAATTAATTGTATATACAAAATAATACATGCATATATTGCAGTAACAAATGATATACAAAATATCCTAAGCTCAGCATGAATATGAACTTGAAGCTCAGTCCTCATAGCTTCTTCACAAAATTCACGGAGGGCTAAGGCACAAGCATTTGATGATCGAGGCTCCGAAATCCCAGCAGCAAGAAACAATCTAAAAGTGGCAAGTCAACACAAAACAAAAACTTGAGCATAAGGCATAATGGTAAAACATGATGCATATAGATTAGATAGCAATGTAAAAAATAGCACCAGAGAAAAATGGCAGAGACGATACTGAAAATGACAAGTTAGGCAAAGATTTCACATTTTAGTGGTCACATTAATGCACAGTAAGCACTAATAAAGGAGCATCCTCAATAGCCAAATCTAAAAACCACCAGTTCCAAACATTTTCCTAGCCACATTAAATATGATGTACTTATTTTTGTAAGCTAATTAAAATAATAATTTTAATTCATTTTCAAGTACCAATAAATTACAATTTACTATAAATTATACTTGCAGAGTGTTATATCCTAAATATAAGATCCTGTAATTCACCATTATTAGACTTCACGTCACATCAAAGTCTAACTTTAGTTAAAAAAGTCCACATAATTTTATGCTTTATTAGCGTGTTAATTTAAATGAGATTCAAACTCTAAGATATTATAGCATTCAAAAAATATGACCAGCACCTTTATGATATCATTTACTCATATTTATTACAGGTTAAAATAGAATTATTAAATAGGAAAATGACACTCCAACCAACGATAAGTTTTGTATAGGAAAATGGAAGTTGAAATCTTATGATGCCTGACTAAGAAAATCATCAGTTGAGAAAGTGTCATTGTCCATGATTTTGAGAATGACCTTATAGTCTCCACCTTGACCTGGATATTCTACTCTGAATGTTAGCTTCTGATTCCACACAGCACACCCACCCTCACCTGCACCATTTCCCATTCCACATCCTATAATCAAGGCCAGACATAGAATGAAGGAAAGAAATAAACCAAAACATAATACATGGGATCACAGAACCCAAATCACAAAAAAATTAAGGGACTTTTATTAAAAAAAAATTATATAGGATTTATGTTTTTAGTCGTACGCACAAGTTATATCAACCCATAACTTAACACAATATATGGACTTAATAATTCTAAATAGTGTCATAATTCACGCAAAGCTTGCTTTGAGGTTAAGAATAGATGAAGCTTATGAAAACATTCAAAAATTGCCCAAGTTGAGCAGAGTCCAATCTAAGCTGAAGGATCCACTCAAGTTCTATCCAGTATATTATAAAAATCAAATTATAAATTCAGAAATGTACAAAATCTACAAGCCAAAGAAGAACTAGATGCAGAAATTGTTGTCCCTTCTTTCTACATAGTACAATTATATCAAATGCTCAATAATTTAGCAAGAAAAGAACCATGAAGCATAAGAAATATAATTACCTTGTCGAAACAAACCAAATGAAGAATATATTTCAAAAAACAAAAGTGGAAGCCGAAGCAAAAACTCCAAGCAACTGCAAAATCACCTAAACCCCAAAACCAACAAAAGCAACACAACTGTAGAATACGAAATACAATACTGAATCCAAAGGATAACAAAGGAATGCCTACATAAACTATTAAGCTAATCGTGAGTAAATTAAATTTGCCTACTGAATGAACTAATTTATCAAATTGAATAAATTTTTGGTCAGAAATAAATTTAGTTCATCATAAAATTTGTTTGTATTGATAAACCTCCAATTGAGGTATATAGGGTTATTCATAATGGACAGTTACAGTAGTGAGGCTACAACGGGTGTAGTTAATCAAAAGACTCAAATCCCGATCCTTCTAGCCCATCAATGCTTCAACGTTCAAAGTAGAAATCCATGATTGGAATTTTTTTTCCTCAAGAAAATGAGAAAAAACACAACAGTTTAGAAGAGAAATAGAATACCATTGAGAAGCTATCTCCGATTAAAGATGGAATAGTCCATTCACTAGTTTCCTACAAACCAAAATCAAATAAAGATTTCAAGATCAGTTTTTTTTTTTAAATTTCAAGGTGTCAATGAGTTGATTAACAGATAAATAAATAGAGAGCATAGACAAGTAAAGGAATAAGCAAGAGATAAAAGAAGCATCGTCTCTTTAGAAAGAGGGCCAGCAAGCACAACAAAATCACCACTCCTATTTTTCTTTTATTTCAGCTTAAATTTCACATAATGTTTTTGAGGATTCACCTGATTCTAATTTCATGGAGGTTGGGGTTGGCGGTGGCTCCATGATCAAAATGGAATGAGGGCTGCTAGTTTTTTGAAAGTGAGAATGGTTATTGAACCCATTTTCTATTTCAATAATTATGCAATATTTGGTGGCAAAACAAGTTTAACCCTGTCCCACTAACATTTTGGCTTAAAAACCACCGAATTTTTTAATTTTTGAATCCCACTTATTTCAAATACCACTAAAATTTTTGCTTTATAGATATATATTATTTTTTAAAGGATAATTTATATTTATACTTATGTTCTCCTCATTTTACCTCAATGCAATAATTTTTAATTTTTAATATAAACTGAAAAATCATTAATTAATACTAAAAAGTAAATACAATTAATATTTATTTTTAATTACTAAAATATAATTTTATTAATTTTTTATAACAATTTAGCTCATTTTATTAATTATTTATTTTTGTGCATTGGAGTAAAATAAAAAATGTATCGTTAATGTTTATTAAAATTTGAAAATTATCAAATTTGATTAACAATACAAAAAAATCATAGTTTAATTTATAATTACATGTAAATATGGTATTATGTGCAATGTATTTTTATTCTAATTTAAAAAAATATTAATCATCGTTTCATTGATTATTCACTGTTTAATTACATATATATATGGTATGATGTGCAATGTACTTCATAGTTTTATTTCATTATTTGAGAAATTATATATATTAACTAAAAGAACAAAAAAGGTAAAATTTAGATCTAAACAAGATAAAGAATTAACTTTAAGTAAAAATTACATTTGAGTAAATTAATTGTAGAATTAATATTCACTTTTGAGTAATTATTATGATTTTGAAGAAAACATATTCTTGGCGTTGCTATCTATATTTTTAACAGAATTAAGATAATCTAATGATTTTTTTAATATGTGTACCTAAGGAATACTATATTTTGAATCATGTTAGACTATACTAGTGGGTAACTTGTCATCAGAAAATTGATTCCAAGAATCACTAAAAGCAAAATTCTCAAGTTCCCATACACTTTTGGTTTGATTAATTCAATCTTCTATACACACACACACAAAATCAATAAAAAAATAAAAAAAATATTTCCATAAAAAACATAGCAAAATAACTATAAAATATGAATATTTGTACAATAATTAAACTCAATGTTAACATGATATTGACTTAATAAATTTTGCTGTAACTAATGATAATGGAATTTTGAGTTGGAAAAAACTGATAAATTTAATATAAAAAAAGTGAAAATAGAGATTATAGTGTAATTGAGAAAATTAAGATAAACTAGTATTAACGTAGTCCATTCTTAATGCATTTTCTTTGACTAAAATAGAACTAAGCATACCTTATTCTCGTGGCATTTAAAGTGCATTTTTGTGTTGAATTACAGATGCAATGAATTAATAACTAATAGAAAGAAAGAATGTTGCTTTATGGAGAACCCATTGAAAAAAAATATCAAAATATATCTATGTTAAAAATGCCACGAAATTAGTTTTTACTTATTATTTGTAGCATGTGTTGTCTTTACATCGAAGTGGACTAGGGTTTGTTTGTTGACAAATTAAACGAGACCAAACTCTTTAGACAAAAAGTCAATTTAGTTTGATACGGGACATTAGGGTTGGTCACAAAAACTTTATAAAAAACCATCAATTATTTTAAAAAAACACTAAATTAATATATAAATATTATATATATTTGGAGATGTTTAAATTTTAATGGCTAAAAAATATTGAAAATGTTTCAATCCTTATAGATATATAAATAACGAGCAACTCATGTAGAACAAATAGCTAGCTAAATACACTCAAACAGCTAGCTGTTATAGATGTGTAACTAAATACACTAAAACAACTATCTATTTGAGTGTATTACAGCTCGTTGTTTTAGTGCATTAGTGTTTTTAGTGTATGTTAATGTTAGTTTTCACATGTTTCTCATTCATGCTTGTTAAAAAATTAAGGAGACCAAATTCTCTAGACAAAAAATCAATTTAGTTTGATTCGGGATATTAGGGTTGGTCACAAAAACTTTATAAAACAACATCAATTATTTAAAAAAAACACAAAATTAATATATAAATATTATATATGTTTGGAGATGTTTAAATTTTAGTGGCTAAAAAATATTGAAAATGTTTCAATCCTTTAAACTACTTATAGATATACAAATAATGAGCAAATCATGTAGAAAAAATGTAGAATAAATAGCAAGCTAAATACACTCAAATAGCTAGCTATTATAGGTGTGTAACTAAATGCACTAAAACAACTAGCTATTTGAGTGTATTACAGCTTATTGTTTTAGTGCATTAGTGTTTTTAGTGTATGCAAATGTTAGTTTTCACGTGATTCTAATTTATGCTTGTTAACAAATAAAAGGAGACTGAATTCTCAAGACAAAAAATCAATTTAGTTTGATTCGGGATATTAGGGTTGGTCACAAAAACTTTATAAAACAACATCAATTATTTAAAAAAACACAAAATTACTATATAAATATTATATATATTTGGAGATGTTTAAATTTTAGTGGCTAAAAAATATTAAAAATGTTTCAATCCTTTAAACTACTTATAGATATACCAATAACGAGCAAATCATGTAGAATAAACAACTAGTTAAATACACTCAAACAGCTAGCTATTACAGATGTGTAATTAAATACACTAAAACAGCTAGCTGTTTTAGTGTATTACAGCTTGCTGTTATAGTGCATTAGTGTTTTTAGTGTATGTTAATGTTAGTTTTCACGTGTTTCTCATTTATGTTTGTTAACAAATTAAAGGAGACCAAATTTTCTAGACAAAAAATTAATTTAGTTTGATTCGGGATATTAGGATTGCTCACAAAAACTTTATAAAACAACATCAATTATTTAAAAAAACACAAAATTACTATATAAATATTATATATATGTAGAGATGTTTAAATTTTAGTGGCTAAAAAATATTAAAAATAAATCAATCCTTTAAACTACTTATAGATATACCAATAACGAGCAAATCATGTAGAACAAATAGCTAGCTAAATACACTCAAACAGCTAGCTATTACAGATGTGTAATTAAATACACTAAAATAGCTAGCTGTTTTAGTGAATTACAGCTTGTTGTTTTAGTGCATTAGTGTTTTTAGTGTATGTTATTATTAGTTTTCATGTGTTTCTCATTATGTTTGTTAACAAATTAAAGGAGACCAAATTATCTAGACAAAAAATTAATTTAGTTTGATTCGGGATATTAGGATTGCTCACAAAAACTTTATAAAACAACATCAATTATTTAAAAAAACACAAAATTACTATATAAATATTATATATATGTAGAGATGTTTAAATTTTAGTGGCTAAAAAATATTAAAAATAAATCAATCCTTTAAAACTATTTATAGATATACCAATAACGAGCAAATCATGTAGAACAAACAGCTAGCTAAATTCATTCAAACAGCTAGTTGTTACAGATGTGTAACTAAATACACTAAAACAGCTAGTTGTTTGAGTGTATTACAGCTCATTATTTTCGTGCATTAGTGTTTTTAGTGTATGTTAATGTTAGTTTTTACATATTTCTCATTTATGCTTGTTAACAAATTAAAGGAGACCAAATTATCTAGACAAAAAATCAATTTAGTTTGATTCGGGATATTAGAGTTGGTCACAAAAACTTTTTAAAACAACATCAATTATTTAAAAAAACACAAAATTAATATATAAATATTATATATATTTGGAGATGTTTAAATTTTAGTGGCTAAAAAATATTGAAAATGTTTCAATCCTTTAAACTACTTATAGATATACAAATAATGAGCAAATCATGTAGAAAAAATAGCTAGCTAAATACACTCAAACACCTAGCTGTTACAGATGTGTAACTAAATACACTAAAACAGCTAGTTGTTTAAGTGTATTATAGCTCGCTGTTTTAGTGCATTAGTGTTTTTAGTGTATGTTAATGTTAGTTTTCACGTGTTCCTCTTTCTTCAAATCACTTATTGTCTTGCTAAGTTAAAATTTATAAACCCAACTTAAAAAAATAATAATAAATTGGAATCTTCATTTCATACACGATTTGGACATACTAACCTTTAAATCAAAAAGTAAAGTTCTTTTACATTTTCACCAACTTATCTTATACACTAAATGTCTTGTATATTGTAAATTTTTTGGCAAAGCTAGATATCTTGGATTGCACCAACTTATCCCATTTTCAATATGTTATTTTAGTTGCAAATCTAAAATGTTTGTTTATAAATTAATACAAATTTATTAACGCTCTAACTTTATACCAAAATTTTGATGCTATCCAAAATTTCTTTCCTTTTTCTTTCTGGCATGTGTATCGTGAAAGTAAACTCCAATTTTTTTTAATAATCAAAATAATGCTTTAACAATTATAGGGTATATGAACATAATAATCAAAATAGTATTTTTTAATAATCAAAATAATGCTTTAACAAATTTATTTTGCAGCTTGTCGCCAATTAGCTACAACAATGTTGTCTCCAATATAGGTATATGAACATAATAGTATTTTGCTAAATTAGCGATAACATTGTTGTCGCCAAATTAGCTACAACAATGTTATCGCCAATATTGGTATATGATCATAATTATATTTTGATAAATTAGTGATAACAATTGGCTACAATCATGTTGTCGCCATATAGATATTTGAACATAATTATATTTTGCTAAATTAGGGACAATATTGTTGTCATCAAATTAGCTACAGCATTGTTATTGCCAAATTAGCTACAATAATGTTGTCGCCAATATTGGTATAGGAACATAATTGTATTTTGCTAAATTAGTGACAATATTGTTGCCGCCAAATTAGCTACAATAATATTGTCGCCAATTAGCTACAACAATGTTATCGCTAATATTGGTATATGAACATAATTGTATTTTGCTAAATTAGTGACAACATTATTGTCGCCAAATTAACTACAATCATGTTGTCGCCAATATTGGTATATGAACATAATTATATTTTGCTAAATTAGCGACAACATTATTATCGCCAAATTAGCTACAATCATGTTGTTGCCAATATAGATATATGAACATAATTGTATTTTGCTAAATTAGTGACAACATTGTTGTCGCCAAATTAGCTACAATATTGTTGTTTCCAATTAGCTACAACAATGTTGTCGCCAATATTGGTATAGGAACATAATTGTATTTTGCTAAATTAGTGACAACATTGTTGTTGCCAAATTAGCTACAGCAATGTTATTGCCAATTAACTACAATAATGTTATCGCCAATATAGATATATGAAAATAATTGTATTTTGCTAAACTATCGACAACATTGTTGTCTCCAAATTAGCTACAACATTGTTGTCGCCAAATTAGCTACAACAATGTTGTTATCAATATTGGTATAGGAACATAATTATATTTTGCTAAAATAGTGACAACATAAATTAGCTACAACAATGTTATAGCCAAATTAGCTACAACAATGTTATCGCCAATATAGTTATATGAACATAATTGTATTTTGCTAAATTAGCGACAACATTATTGTCTCCAAATTAGCTACAACAATATTGTCGCCAATATCGGTATAGGAACATAAATATATTTTGCTAAATTAGCAACAACAATGTTGTTGCCAAATTAGCTACAACAACGTTGTTGCCAATTAGGTACAACAATGTTGTCCCCAATATTGGTATATGAACAAAATTGTATTTTACTAAATTAGCAACATCATTGTTGTTGCCAAATTAGCTACAACATTGTTGTCGCCAAATTAGCTACAACCATGTTATTGCCAATTAGCTACAATAATGTTGTCGTCAATATAGGTATATAAAAATAATTATTTTTTGCTAAATTAGCGACAACATTGATGTCGCCAAATTAGCTACAACAATGTTGTCGCCAATTAGCTACAACAATGTTGTCACTAATATTGATATATGAACATAATAGTATTTTGGTAAATTAACGATAAAATTATTGTTGCTAATTAACTACAACAATTTTGTCGCTAATTAGCTACAATAATGTTGTCACCAATAGAGCCATATGTACAGAATAGTATGTTTAGCTAAATTAGCGATAGCATTGTTGTCACCAAATTAGCTACAACTTTGTTGTCACTAATTAGCTACAACAATGTTGTTGCCAAATCTGCTTTTGTTGTCGTAATTATTTGTGCCAAATTTTTGGCTCCTGATATTAGCAAAAATAAAAATTTGTTGTCGCTAATTTGTTGTAATATTTATTTTTTCTCCAAATCTTTCATGATTTACGACAAAAGCAATTTTTTGTCTTAATGTTGTCACTATATTGTGCATTTAGCAACAAATTTTATTGTTGTCTCAAATTTTTATCGCTATTCTGCATTTTTTTGTAGTGTATGTACACTATTAAAACTTAACTAGCACTAATCCTCACTACCTAGAATTATTCTTACATGCATGAATAAATCAACTATCCACTCTTGTTCAACTACCATCCTAAGTCATTTAATTCTACCCTATTTGAAACAAGATCGCTTAGAATTTCTCTATTGAGTTATTGCTTTAAAGTTGCTAATAACCCTAAAAGAACTCTTTTATAGGTCACTTCTCTAACTTGCCATTAATTGCTAGGATACTTAATAATACATCTAATATTTGGTTCAAACTAAGAATTAGTATCGCAGGCTTCCTACGTATCCCAAAATTAAAAATTAGAACCACATAGTTCTAACATGCAATTTATGATCTACTTAATTAACAATGACTTATAAACCATACACTTTATATCTTACCAAGCACACATTTATCTTGGATGATCATCATTACATACCTAATTATCACATATTCATCAAGCGTAGTAAATATACACTATAAACACTTTCATAGCCTAGCCTTGATACAACCGTGGATAATCAGGAACACAAGATACCATATAGGTATTAAAGCATTATACTATTACAGTGTCAAAACTTAATACCTGGAGGCATCGAACAACTAGACACCATTAAGGTGCTAAGCCAACACTAGATACCCAAAAGGTATCGAGTCACTATCACACATAAGTCCACGACTATGTCTAAATCAAGTATACGCTAACACTTCACTCACACTTTCACCATTCAATTACATTTATTCTCAACTAGGTCAAAAACACTTCACAATAACTATATAACAATAACATATTCATAATCATAAATTAACTTTACATTTGATACACTAGTGTGACAATAATCACCATTATATCATATTTTAAGATCATATGTCACTATGATTTATACATAAATTCAAGGTAATATAAGAAAATTCACACATATTAAGTCTCATTACACTCTTTTAAATAAGCTCACAAAGCTCTATTATTGTTCAAAAAAGTTCTAAAGACATTCGATAACTTTTAGGTAAGGTTCGACAAAGTTTAGGGATAGCAGGTAGTGTACCCAACTGAGATGGCATTCAAATCAACCAGGTTGGTGTATTCTGCCTATCCAAAAAGCAATAACCCGGTTAAGATGGCTTTCAACCCAGCCAGGTTGATGTAAAACTCATAAATTAGCAAATAAGTTTCCTACGTTCAAATTATACAATGATTTTGACCTAGAAAATTTATGGAAAAACTTTCTCTAAAAAATATTTCACTTCGTCTGTAGTTTACATAAAATAAAAAATCAATAATTTGGACCACTATCCCAAGAGATATACAAAAAACTATGAAGACTATTCCCATTGATAGGAAAATAGCCATTGCATAATTTCAAGCCAAAATTTGATAGTCTTAGAAGCAGAATCTATTCTCAATTTCTTATAAAAATTTTTAAATTTGTCTCAGCTTTCATTTACAACTAGAATCACTCCATTTGGAGCTCTAGAACTCATGCTATTCTTAAAATAGTCTTGATAGGTCCTATAAGTCTTATAACATAATTTCACTCGAACACTATGTTTGCATTCTTTCAACTTATTTGCATGTCTAGACTTCTTATGAAAGTACCCTCACTCAATTTCATTAATATTGATTGTATTCCAATCAATCACTAGCCTATATAACCATTATTATCTCTATTAAAAACACCCTTAACCATGTCATATGCCTACTAGGGTCTTAAATGGGGTGCTATAGTGACTCACAAGCAAGGTAGAATAATTAAACCTTTTAAAAGGTAGACAAACTCCCTTGCCATATGCATCACCATTTAAGGATGCAGATGAGGCCAAACCTCCTAATAATTCTACATAATACTTTTCTAAACAATTAGCACAGCTCATTACTTAGATGTAGATGCTCACCATTCATCATATAGAGGCCCACTCTTTAATAGAGCATATTATTGTCTATCTAGAGTGAGCTTAAAAGGACAAGGCAAGGATTTTCAACAAGATGGATCACATAGAGAGACATAATGAGGAGCTGTAATGTAGATTGGATAGAGTAGAGTCATCCATCAATTTAGCATGCCAAGAGGTGAGTCATTACCATTGGAGTATCTTGGAGCACCTATTTGTGACGTGTTCTAAACTGGATAGCTCTCAGAGGCCACTTTTAGGGTCTAAGACTGGATAAGGTTCACAAAGTTTATAGATTGGCCACTTCATAATAGAAAAAGGATTTGACCCAATTCTATTATTGGTGGTCAGCCTATGATGGCATCTAAGTGGGCCTAAGAGATAGGTATTATGGATTTGCCACCCCAACAAAATGTTAGGAAATGATTTTAACCTTTGATGCCCAGACAAGAGATGGTGTTTGGGACATGACTCTTACTTATACCTAGGTTAGGTGTTGTTTATAAATGAGTTTTTAGAATTAATCCACTATCTCCCTTTCTGTATAATGCATAAATAATAAGTAAATAAATAAACATATCAAGCACATAAAATGACAAAGTAAAAAATAAAAAAAAAATAAAATTGTTACGTAGGTGATCGGTGTTCAACAAGTATACCGAATCAACAAGTAATAAAGTGGGGTATAGTTAAGACTCGTAAATATTGAACCTAAGGGATAAGGGTTGTTTTAAGCTAGATATCTAGAGTTAAGCGAGTTAATCTAAAGATAAATTCCCAAGAGTTTTGATGATTATGCTATGGTTATTTAAAATGAAGACTTTAAATACTAAAATGTGCAATGAGAAGAAATTAAATTCAAACTAGTAGTAATTCAAGTAAGAGCTAAATTATGTGAAATTAACAAGTGTAAAAATCTATATAAGGAGAACATTACTCAGGTTCACTCATCCACCCCATACCCAATGTGAATTAATTTTACCCAAAAGCATACATGAATGAATTTGAGATAACCCTTTTAACCCAAGCATCCCATTCCGGAGCAAGCTACTCCAATTACAAAACATCCCATTCCGAAGCAAGCCCAACAACTAGCCTGAGCACAGGTCTAACATCTTAAGTTCGGTTTACTTTCCATTTCAGAGCCAAACAACCCAAAACCCATCTATTTCACTCCACACTCTAGTTCTAAAACCACAAACACTGCACATCTAGAGTCCCAATTCGGAGCAATCCAAAATAGACAACTTTTATGATATAAAAAATGAGCAAAATCATTCATAACATCCAATCCACTTAAGCTCAATACCCATCAAAGACATATGATGAAAACCATTCATCCATACATGGAAGATAACTTGATAGATTGAAAACCCATGAGATAAAAATAAGTAACAGTGAAATAGACCATTCATTCATGTATAAATCAAAATATGTTCAATATTCACATTATGAGTAGGGGATTCAAAGATCCCCAAGCAACAAAACTACAAATTAAACATAAATAAAGTAAAAAAAGAAAGGAAAGAGGAGACCCATAAAGACATTTGTAGCTTGTAAAGCTCCAATTCAAATCCAAGCCTCCTCCTTCAAAGCTCTAGCAAAATGGAGAACGCAATTTAAAGTAAATGCAAAAAATTAAATCTAACCTTAACTTACATTGGAAATAAATCTAATCTAAGGTTTACATTAAATTAAATCTAACCTACAACATAAAATGAAGGGAAAGCATGAGAAAATTGGAGGAAAAAAACCCTAGATCTAAGTGTGGCGGTTCTCCTTACTTTCCCCTTTCTTTTTTCTACCAAAAAACATAGCTTTTATAAAGATCTGATGATGGCCACGGCTGAGACAAAAGTGTCATAGCTGTGCCTAATCAGGTTAGGCATAGCTGAGACACATTTTCTCAATCATATACATCTTCTGGACTAAAAAACTCAAGTTTTGCATTGGCAACAACTGGGACAAAAAGGTCTCGTCCGTGGCCCTTGAGAGAAGAAAAACTAGTCCCATAAATTTATCAATTTTTGGATATTTAACCATTGGATTGAGCTAAAATTTTAACCATAGCTTCTTAACATCTTGATCTACTTTTCAAAAAATGAAAAGATGCCTATTAGGGATTCTTCAAGGGGCATGGCTGGGACCATTTTGTCTTAGCCATGCGCTAGGCTATTTTTCTGCATAAAAGTCAAAATTACCCCATTAAACCCCCCAAAAAATTATAAATCTCAATAAAATTTCATTTGGCATAAAAAGAGAAAGTTATTACACAAAACATTGAAAATCATGCAAAATAAGACATAGACACGAACAAAAATATACTAAAATTAAATAGTAAAATTAGAGTTATCAATAGGCAAATCATCCAAAGAAATTAAAGAAAATGTCATACATAAATCGAAACATTTATTTAAGATTGGGACCATTGGTTCCCTTATGTATATTTTACAAAAAGTTGAAGAATCCTTGTTAATTTTAGAAAACATAGGATGAGTGATTTTAATTTTATGAAAGCAAGGATTCTTCTTTATTAATAAATTTTGGGTTAAAAATTAGACATTGGTCCATTTTTATTTAAGGCAACCCAATTAATTAGTAAAAAATGATATAAGGGAAATTTATCATTGAATGTGCAATATCATTTTTATTACTAATTATTGCATCCCCAAAAATAAATAAGTCCAACATAAAGAATAAAATACAAAGAAATAAAATAAAATAAAAAATAAATGTAAAAATGAAAGCATCCAAAGGGTGGCTCTCTAGGGCACATTAACCTCGAAACATAAACTCCTAGATGAAGTGAAATTAATAGCTCAAAAAACATGCATAGAAGCAAATCATTAGTATGCAAAAATGAAGTAAAAATAAACAATAAAGTAAAGTAAAATAGATAGACACTCTACATATAAAAGTAAAACATGCTGGACAAAAATGAAAACATGTTAAAAGCATGAAATAGAATAAAAATCACATTGAAAACAAATATAACATACAAATAAATCAAAATATGAAAGAATAACAAGAAATAGGAATAAACCACCCAAAAATAGGCCACAAATGGCCAAACAACATTCACAAATGGCCAGATAAGGTAAGAGAGATAGGATATAAAGAAGGCTTCATGATGTCTCATTGATTGATGTGATCGACGAATGTTTATCGAGGCCTCTTCTCGTCTATCACACACAGAACAGGCAAAAGCAAGTAAAATGCAAATAATCAATCAAATAAAGCATATATTCAATCTAACCATGCATAATTCTATTTCTAATCATGCCAAAAATAAGCCTAAAAACACAATTAAAACACATTAAATAATTAAATTAACACAAAAAATAGAATCTTAATTAAAACAATCAAACATGGATCAATGGTGAAAATCCTAAAGACATGTTTTTCTTACATGATTCTATCACCTTTTACTTAAACATGGCATCATAAAGATTACAGAGGCATAAAAGAAATAAATTAAATAAACAAGAAATAATGTCATTAACAATTAAAATGTGAAAATAAGTCAAAGCATGTATGTTTTCATGGCATGATAAAAATAGAAAATCTGGTCCATAATATTACCCTCAAGAGATATATTACGATTATGGAAACTACACTGAACCCCAATCTATTGATTTCCACATTATTAAGACGGAAAGTATGCTTTTAGTGTTTTTTTTTTGTATGTAAGGAAGATAATGTAAAAGTTACTGTTCTCAAGAAAGTAGAATCTAGTTTTTACTCTTAACAAACAATGGTTGCTCTCTCTAGAATGTGTTTTGTGAGGCCCCAACATATGCCCTGAAAGATCATATGTATAATTAAATGATAATTATAATTAATAAATGTTAAATTAAATAATGAAATACAAGTTAGGGTCTAAAGAGTAATTTGTTTATCTTATATTATGACCAATATGTGTATAATTATAGCATAAAAGATTAAAGGTGTAATTGAAATAAAAAAAAGTGAGACTGGGGATAGAATTAAGAAGTTGAGAAAACAAAGGAGTTCAGTAAAGATTTGTCTAGGGCCCATATTCCACTCATTCCCTCTACAATTTTTACATAAATGGAAGGAGAAAAAAAGGTATACAGGGCTGTATAAATGTCGGTCACCTAAAGGAAGAGAAGCAGACATTTCTCTCTTTCAAACCATGATTTTTTCTCTCTATATATTACATTTAAATTTTGCTAAAGCTTTTGAGAGGAAAAGAATTTGATAATTGAATATCTCAAAGGTAATGGGTTTTTCATCCTCTTCTTCTTCATCTTTTTCTTTGCTTATATTGATGGATTGTAATGGAGAGTATAGTTGGGTATTTATACATGAATTTGTCCTCTGTAGAAGGTGATGCTAGTAAGAGCAAAGGGAAGGAAATTATGAAGGATTGAAGAAGGAATTTTGGATTTTATAAGAGTATGGGACTTAAGTAAAATCTAAGATTTCATGTGCTTGATGTGTTGTTAAATGGATAAAAGTAAATTAAATAATCTCTACATGTGAATATGTTGAGATTGACTTGATTGAAATGGAATAGATTGCCCAAATCAAAGCTTAGAATTATATTGTGTGTAATGCCTAATTGGAAGGAAACCAAATTCAATTGTTTAGGAAGTTTAAGCTTAATTATTTCTTAATGTAATAAAAGAAACCATGTTGAAATCATAGTATTATTCTCATCTTTCTTTAAGAGCATATTGCTCTGTTTTATTGAAATTATTGAATTTAAATGTTTTAACAAGGTGACATTGAGAGTAAATGATATTTAAAAATAAAGAGATACATAGGTCTTAAAGGTATTATGCTCGAAACAAAGTATTACTAAGTTTTTGTTGGCATGCAAGTTCAATTCTGGAATTCTATAGTTGAATTTCTTAGGCAGAATGATGTACACAGCATAGACCATTTGGTCTTAGCTGTGTACATCCTTATGTTTTAAAGAAAAAGGTGCGTACATGGTAGAGACCATTTGGTCTCAGCCATGTACACCTTTTTGTATTGAAATTGCTTTGTTGTACATTGTAGAGATAGATTGTTCTCAGCCATATACATCCTTTGGTACTAAAGATGAGATATGGCACATGGCAAAGACCATTCTGTCTCAGCCTTGTACCTCCACTATTTTCTTTATACATGATATTTTGATAATAAAATGTTATCAATGAGTATTTATACAATTTTAAAGCAATTTGGCTAAGAAATGAAGGCATAACATGTTCTTTAATCACATGAAAGAATGATAGTACTTTGATATATATAGAAAATCAATAAACCTAAAGTTAATTTATTCATATGACTTATACATGAGTAGACATTACTTTAATTGTTTAATTAGGATAGTAATAGTATGCATGAAAGCTTATACCTATATGATGTCATATGGTTGAATATAGTGACAGTATTGTAATATCTATTGATATTTATAAAATTATATGAGATTGTATATGTATATATAATTATACAACAAATGTTTTAAATATGATAAATGAAATGTGTATGAAAATGATTCAATATCTACGGTTAGATTATGGGCATCCACAATTCCCATTATCGACACCTATAGAACTTGGGCAGGCAAATTACAAGAAAAGTATCAAATGTTAAAATACATAATTGTTATTAATAAGTTGTGCATGTTTATATTGTGCTACTAATAATAATATGGTTATGTTCTTTCTTTGTGCTTTCGAACTTTACTTTTATAATTACCATGAATACAATATTATATCTTACGTGTATTGTGTGTTAGGCGATGACCATTGTGAGTGGTAGTTTAATATAATTTGTTCCCCACTAAGCTTTATAGCTTAGCACGGGTGTTTTATTTGTGTAGGTTCTTCAACTAAGACTTTTGCTTAGGGACATAATTTGCATCAGGAAGACTAATAAGAGTTTTAAAAGAAGTTAGAAGTATGACGTTCTTGTTTTGTCTTTCGTATAACTTTTTGTATTAATAATTTTATAAAAGTAAGGATGTACATGTAAATGATAATTTTGCATTGTATAAAACTCACTTTTGAAAAATATAATAGCATGAACAAGTACTTATGATATGTTTCATCTTTTAATGAGGTTTATGCATTGTATTATATATATATATATATGTGTGTGTGTGTGTGTGTGAACGAAAGGCATGTAAGTTTCTTAACAAAGATTGTAAGTGATATTATGTAGATATGCTAGATGGATATATAGGATATGTAATTATGTTATAGTTATGCTAATGAGATATGTATGATGATAGAAATAGGTATTAGTTAGAGGGTGTTACATGCTCTCCTTCGTTTGAAAACCTAGATTTTTTTTTATATATGGAAGAGAAGAGTTCAAGATAATTCTAACTCTTAATCTCTATAAAACTTGCCTCTAATCCCATTGAAAATTCATCCTAGATTTGATGATTAATAACCAAATCCTAACCAAGTCTTTATTTGCTAAAAAATGGGGGAATTTTGAAAAATCCCTATACATAGTCATTTGTCATTCAAATTTGATCTTAAACTCCTAAAAATGCCTTTAAATATGACGTAATGACCTGTGGCTATGACTCGATGATCGATGGCCATCTATCAATGAACCATAGCCATGCTAGGATGGAAAAGATAGGCCATATGCCAGGAGATAACTAGTATGAAAATGGCCATAGATGGCCATTCATCAATGATAGATGGCCATCTGTCATAGAAAGAGACCAGAATTTTAGGTTTTCAAACTCCTTTCAAAATGCTAGGAAATTCAAGGTTAAAACCCATAAAAACATTTTTAGAAAATTATAGAAACCAAGGATGGAGCTTGAAATTTGCATTTTCTATCAAAAGTATGAGTAGTTCTTCCTTATTGAGTAACTTTAATCTAGGCTACCTCACGATGTGATGTCTATAGTTGTCCCCAATTTTGAGAAACTTGTACGCTAGTACTTAAGTAAGACAAAATTTAGACTACAAGGAAAAAGACACATACCTAAGTAAGCCAAAATTTAGACTACAAGGAAAAAGACACATACCTAAGTAAGCCAAAATTTAGACTACAAGGAAAAAGACACATACCTAAGGTAACAAATCTCTGGTTGACTTGATGTAATTAAAGATGTACACCATTTGAGGCACTAAATCTCTTAAAGATGCATACTAAAGTGGTGAATATCTGGTTTTAAGATGTATACCATTTGAGGCAACGAATCTCTAGTTTTGATGTAATTAAAGACACATACCAATTTGAGGCAATGAATCTTTTAAAGATATATGCCATCTGAGGTAGCAAATCTCTTAAAGACACATACCATCTTAGGCAGTGAATCTCTAGTTTTAATGTAATTAACAACATATACCATTTGAGATAGTGAATCTCTTAAAGATGCATACCATCTGAGGTAGCAAATCTCTTGAAGATGCATACCATCTGAGGTAGCGAATATATGGCTTTGATGCAATTAAAGACATGTACCATTTGAGGTAGTGAATCTCTTGAAAATGCATACCATCTAAGGCTGTGAATTTCTTAAAGATGCATACCATCTGCGACAATGAATCTCTGGTTGGGTAGTTACCAGTAGCTTGTCAATGTGTTAACCCTTAGTTGATCATCTGATTAGCGCTAGCTTATCGGCGTGCAAAATATGGATAGATATTGATTTTATCTAATTAGTGCTAGCTTTTAGACATGAAAAATCAGGATAGATGTTGATTGTATCTGATTAGCACCATCTCATTGGCATGTAGCATTAGAGAGGAATTATTGGTTATTTCTTATTAGCGCCAACTTGTCAGCACGAAAAATCAGAGAGGAATTTTTGGTTGGTTGATGCCATCTATTGGCATGTCTTACCTTGATGTGTTGATGTCCATGCTGAAAAGCTCCTAGCACTATAAGGTATATTAACCTTCATCATTCATCCACAAACTTGCAAACATGGCTTTAGGGACCACTGATTTTGCCTCAAGATAATCATTTCCCTTATCATTGGAAAGTAAAACAACCTTCTGGACCACGCTTATTTCGATGTAATTCAGTTTTATATTGTGATCTTGGCTAGGTTTTGCACACTTCCTAATGACTGTGTCACAAATATAAGGAAAACCATCATCACTAAGGCTACTTGTATGAAGATTTTTGCAACTATGTAAAGTGCCTCTTGAGAGGGCTTTGGCAGCTGTGAAATGTGTCAAGTATTAGTGTTAAACTTTGCAAAGGTTCATTTTATTTATGATTTGAGTGATTGAATCTAAAAGATTTGTTATCCTTTTAGTCATTTTTGTCATTATAATTTTGTGTCATTTTCTATCATTTATAGTCCTTGCCTTTTTAAAAAATTTATTATATTCCTTAATCTCAAATCAATTAACACATGAAGAAGCATAAAGACAAATATAAACATAAATACATTGTATACATCAAAATTAATAAAGTTTTAAACTCCTTGAACATACAAACTACAAAGGTCTATTATAATTAAGTGACCCAAGTGGCCTACAAGATGAGGAGGGTCATGATGATGATGAGCATAAGGATGACGGTTGAGAGTGGTGTTGCTATCAAACCACTATCACTAGAGGCTCAAGTGGTGCTAGGAACTAGAATCCTAATATATAATCAACAAGTTGTTGTAAGATCTTCCTGATCACTCCAGCTAGCCTAGTAATCTCGGACCCTAGGCCTATGATCACTAATGTTCACTGGCTTACATAGCCCCTAAGGTTATCTCTCATCCTTTTGATATAGACCTCCAATGCCTCTCTCGTTTATTTCATTTCAACTAATGTCCTAAGGCTAATCCCCTCTATCCTTTTGGTCCGTTGAGTCACCCTGGAAATAGAGGCCTCTATCACCTATAAATGTCTCCATAATAGCTAGCCTTTGTGATAACTCATCTAATATACTGGTGGTGGCACCCTAGAAGTAAAGGCGCTTGGGTCTAGATAGGGTTTGTACCTCTGTGAAGCTTTAAAATGTGAAGGCTATGGAGGTACTAGAGGTAGAGGCATTTCACTAAGTAGCTCATCCACATCCACCCTATGTCTATCCCTATATCTATGTCTTATAGCTCGTGTAATAAAAATACTGGTTGATCTGGATACGCCTAAGATGCTAAGGACTCCTACTTCTTTTGTCCCTTTATTGATACTATTGGGATTGCTAGTAAGCCATATGCTACCTTGGTCTCCAGTACTGTCATCAACCTATACTTCCCTGCATTACTAGTCATTATCACCACCATCCTCATAGTTCAAAAGTAGAGGTCAACAAAAGTCCCCTCATTAAGTGGTGCACCAAAAGTATCCTCATCTGTCCCCAGGTGTAGAAGCAATTGGGTCACCACCCCTCCACCATAAATCTATATTGTCGGCTACATGGCGAGTCCAAATAGGTTAGCTATGATCTTATGGCTAACGTTGATGCACTCCTTTATAGTCATGGCTTATAAATTAAGGATCTCGATTGTATTGACCGAACTCAAGCTACCAGTGCATCCTAGGTAGGAGCTGAAGAGTACCCTCTATATATATCTCAAGACTTCTATTGTCAGCAATGTGTTTTTCATTGTATTTGGATGCTAAGGAGAGTTAAGTACGGCAATCTTAGCCCAATGCTAATGCTTAACACCTCTCTCAGTAGTCAAAACCCTCTCTTCAGTCGGTAATCTCATAGCCTTAGCAAATTTTTGCCAATTGATGTTATAAGTTTGTTGCCAAACTCTAAAGGTAATGACTCCTTCCTTCGTATCAGGCCTCTGAAAGACTCTATACCATAACATATCTAGAAAACTCTCTAATTATATCAAGATAAATTAGGAAAGATGAGGCAAGGAGGTAGGTCCATGTAGCTGCTACTAACAATGTGTTAACATCTTGCAGAATCCGCCATCTGCTACAAGAAATGATGCAACATGAATCAGCTCGCTCAATACTACACCCGGGCTAAAGCCTAATACCTCTATCTCTGATCTATTGTCATCCACTCTAGTGCCAGTAAAGTAGTGGGAGCATGTAGTTGCTTGCATCATAGGGCCATCTGCAAAGAAGTTACAATAGCTGGTTTTGTTGAAATAATTTGAAATGCAAGTTGACACGACCATATACCAACAAAGTCAACAGGCACACACGTCACGAACCAATATCTAGCAAGTGTACTAGATCAGGGGGTCCATTAAAATCTTTTTCAAGCAAATTAACTTCAGCCTATTCTTAGTTAAACTTTTCTTAGTGTTAATCTATCTTTACTAACACATAATTACACCTTAACTCAGAATAGAATCATGCATTAATACTAATAAACTAACCTAAGAGCATACATACCAATAGTTATGCATAAATCAATCATCAACTATTAATTCAAATAAGTCAACAATCAAATTATAAATAACCAAAGGTAAGAATTTTTCCAAAACTAAGAAATAATCAAACTTGCATTGAATTAAAGCTCAAAATAAAGTCATTACAATGAAAATATAAAGGTTCAAGTTTTTCCTAGCAAAAGAAGAAAAACACTATAAGAAAAAGGGGTAGTAGGGACCATAAAATAGGGACCAATCAATTTTTTAGTCCTTAAAAGTATACTAAGAAAGAGCAATTTTTTATATGCTCCATAATTCTCAATTCCCCAATTTTAATAGTAAAAAGATTTAATTTGGTCCCTAATACATATAAAATATGGTCCCTGATGCCTATTGTTAGCGGGATAAAAATGGCCCATTTGAAATTTGGTCCCTGATACCTATTGTGGGATAAAAATGCTCTATTTCACTGAAAAATTAAAAAAAAACAAGTCTACTTACGCCTTTAATTTCTCTGGTTTCTCACGAACAAATCCCTAAAATCAATCTCTTTTTCCCTCAATCGATCGACACTGTCCACTACCGGTCGCCACCAGCCTGCCATTCTCTAATTACAAGTGAGTCGTTTGTTCTACTTTTTTTTTTCTTCATTGAGTTCATCATAAAAGAAACTATAGAAAAAAGAAATGAAAACACTAATGTTTTGGCTAAAACCTATGGTACTAATAACTTTAATTCTTTGTTCTACTTCATCTTCCTATTTTCCCTCTATTCCCATCTTCTGCAAAATGTATAGTGCTAATAAGTTCAATTTTTCAAAATTTTTTAACTTCATTTCTTTGGTTCATTTTTTTAAAACAGAGAAAGATAAATAAGAATTTAATCATAATATACCTTGAGAGCACAAAAAAACTGATATCACCATTCTTGTCTTCATCGGTCTGAATCGAAAATTAAAAATTTCTAGATGCTTGGGTTCTATCCATCACCATAACCAAAAATTCAACAAAACTTCCATTATCTTCCTCTACTTCCCTTATGGGTTTGCCTAAAACCTTCAATTTTACATGTAACTTTGCCGTTGTGGTTAGAGTCCATGGTCCTGTCAATTTCTCTCTGTTTCTTTAGTATTACATATGCTTATTTATCTTTCTCTATGTTTAATTATTTCATGGAACTTGTTTTAGGATCCTAAAGGGTTAAAGATGCCGAGAAATGCTTTTCATCAATACAAGTAAGTGTTTAATATTCAATTTTTGGCTTTCCTTTCCTTTTTTCTGAATGCTTTTAAACGAACTTTTAAAAAAAATTCCCTATGTTTGCGTATACAGTTCTGGGAAGACAACACTTTCAAGTTTCAATATCAATATATGGATAATTAGATTGCTTTTGTTTTTTATGCAATTTTTTTGACTTCTTGTTTGTTATAGGGCCAAACCGAGATGATTTATGGTGCATAGATTGATGTTATGGGAGAGGTGTAAGATAGCAGTATGATGTTCTTAGTTTATTGGTATGATTAGTATTTGGGGCTATTTCCTTATAATATAATTATGGTAATTTGAGTGTGTTGATTTTGAGGAATAGTCAGGGATGCCAAGACTAGATGAGAGGAGCTTGGATGATAGAGCTTCTCATTGATGCACTACCCAATTTATAAGATTGGTGCACATCAGTTACTTTTCTCTTTCTTGAATTTTAAATAAGGTTGTTATATATCTGAGATGAAATTAATTTAATTAGTTTCATAAAATCCTTGAATTCGTAAAGCTTTTTTTTTTTGCTCTGATTGTGTAATATTAAATTTCAAATTGCTTAGTTAGATGCTTTAGTAGATGCCTGTAGTGCTAGTTGTCTACCAACTTAAGCACCATGTGCAACTCATTAATGAATCTTTTTCTTTTCATTTATTCAATCATGTAAAGTTGGCACATAGTTGGTGTTTAATTTTTCTGAGGTTCATTAATATGGTAGGCGTTGGTGATAATTCTTTGATTTTTTTTCTACAGTTTTTGAGGTTCTATAATTCTTTGATTTTAATTCTTTTTTTGTATTAAGAAATGAAAACACCGATGTTTTGGTGAAGTTTAGAGCCTTGTGGCATTTTGGGCATCCTTACTGATTGCTGGTCAGTTATGTTTCTTTGCCTTCAATATTTGAGAACAATTCCTTCCATGTGCTATGCAAACAAAATTACAAAGAGGAAAAAGAGAGTTGAAATTTTGTAAGCTTAAAACTTGTGTCATAAATTGATAGTTTGAAATATTAATTTTTGATAAATAGATACTTGGTGTTGGTGTTCTAAGCAAGAATTCCTACGAGCAAGTGGAGTCTTGAAAAAAAAAATTAATGATATAGCAATTCCTTCCAAAAGTACAAGGAAAATTAACATTACAAGTCCATGTGACTTTGCCCTTTGGCATGCATATTCCACCACAGCCCCCTCTTATTTTTTTATTCTTTTGTTTGAGTACTTAAGGCTTTTTGTCACTTTTGAATAGAATGTTGGAACAACATTTTACTAATTTTTAGGTGATTTATACCTTGAATACATTCATTTGACAATCACTAAATAACCCAAGGAAAAAAGATCTTGCATAAAGCTATTTTACATATGTTATTTTTCGATTGGGAGATTTTTTAGAGATTTGAATCTGCTTTTCTACTGTTAGAACAAAATTGGATTTCATCTATAGAAGCATAGTTATCTATTTAGAAGCAAGTTCATGCTTTGCTTTTAATCCCGTGTTACTAATCCTGCTCATCCTTTTTTCCATTAAAAAAGATTTTGAATTGTTCATAGATGGGTTACTCATCACCTGCTGAATCTGGAATTCAAGATGAGCTTGGCCTTTCTTGAACAGCAGTAAGTATGAAAATTGATTTTATTAATAGCTTTTTATTTAATTTGAATTAATGGTCATATTTATATTGAATTCATAGTGTATGCATTTGCATTGATACTGTCAAGTTCATGGGGTCCTCTATTTAAGTTGCCATCTACCTATATTCAACCAGAATACTAACACTATCCTTTTCTATTTGTGTTGTATTTCTTAATATTATTGTTAAAAAGCAAAGATTTATCATAATACTATAAACAGCTGTATCATAGGCCAATTATATATATATATATATATTTGTCTATTATCCAAAGACAGATGATTTGGTACATAATGAAAAGAAGAAACGGATCAAACTATCTACAAAATAAAAAATTCAAAGAAATTTATATAAAAATGATATGAATTCATCATTGGACAAATTTAAGATGCTGCTTCAAGTTTCTGTTGTATTAATTAGCAGTTGATGAACCCTCATATTTCTACAAAATATTTAGAAGTGAAAATTGGCGACAATCTCCACTTTCAGTATTAGCTATCATATTTGGTATTCAAATATGTGACATATATGTTGATGAATGAATTCAGGTAATTCTTTCTTCCAATATTCTTCTCTCTCTCAATTCAATCTTCTTATTTACTAACCCTCTCTTCCAAAGTAGCCAATTCTTCCTTGCTCTTTACATCACGTAGAAACAGGTGTCCATAAATCTTCAATGCATAGTAATTTTTGTTACCCGACAAATTACATTTCTGATCTCAGTGATATTGTTCAATGACAGGATAATACTATTCATGTAATCAAAATTTTTGAAGCATTACACATTTACGGTCTCTAATGACTATTGGAACATTCTGTAACTCAGAATAAAATCCAAACTCCTAAGTGTGCATCTGTCTTATGATCTTTTTTTGTGCCCAACAATCAAGTTGTAAACTCTCATATAAATTCCACTGTAAGCAATATCCATAACGACAAATTTAATTGAGAACAAAAGTTACTTTATTTATTTATGTATTTATTTATTTCTGATACCAACAACCTGACGAAGATAAAATACTAACTTATTTCTTTGTTTTATTATATCCTATCCGGAAGAACTGGTTCTAATTTAAGTAGGTAAAATTTTTTTCTTCATTCTCTTCATCTAAGATGTACTCTATTTTAGATCATACATTTTTTTAATCGAACACAATCTCTTATAGCATGTGAGAGGTGGTTTCCATTATATCTTCTTCTTCGGTTGTTAGGGATCATAAGATTGTAAGCAAATTCTTACTAATGTTATGTCCCTATATCCATTTATAGACTGAGCCAATAAAAGACTTATGTAAAAATATGTTTATATATATATGACTCAGTCCATTATATACACTTATATTTCATCATAATATATTTATTTTTTTGATATATTTATTTGTCATAAATTCAATTAATTTTTATAACATAATTTTGTTTGCCATATATTAATATAACCACCAATTATGACAAAATATTATTATTGTACAAATTGATTATACTGGTGACAAATTTGTATTTCGGCATAATATATTCATTTTTGTGACATATTTATTTGTCATGAATAAAATTAATGTGATGAAATAATTTTATCGTCACTAATCATGAAATTGTGATAAAAATAATTTATGTCACAAAAAATAAGTATTTTGTGAAGAATTTATATGTCACAAATAGTTATTTTTTGTCGTTAAAATTTTTCCCTTTAAAAGAAAAGGGACTATAAACTTTCCTGCCATATCAAAGGTGACGAACTTGTATTTCATCACAATATATTTATTTTCTATAACACATTTATTTGTCATACATAAAATTATTTTTGGAACTAAAATTTTTCAAAAAAATTAGAATCTTTTTTTTAATCTCTATGTCTTATTTGTGATGAAATAATTTTATCGTCACTAAATTTATCTAATTATGACAAAAATAATTCGTCATAGGAAATAAATATTTTGTGACAAATTTATATGTTACAATAAGTTATTATTTTGTCATTAAAAGTTTTTCCCTCCAAAAAAAAGGTGGGAAATTTTCCCTCCTAAAAATATAATGACGAAATATATTTTTAGTCACAAAATTAACATATTAGTGACGAAAATGTAAAAAAAAGTGATACAAAACAATTTTATCACAGTAATAAATAATATGGTGACGTTTTAACTAATTCATCACGGTAAGTTATAATTAGTGATGAAAATTTATGCGTCATTAAAAAAGTTATCACAAAAAGTATAGTTTCTTGTAGTGATAATTATGCAAATTACCTAATAGAGCTAGTGCAAACTTGCAATGATATAACCGGAACTAGAATAGTAATCTTTTGAATTTGTCACACAAATGTGGACCCAAGATATTTTATGGTAGATGCCGTTGTTATCTTATTCATTTTGCACCTGTTGCTAATTCTATGAGATATGTTTTACAGCACAGAAAAATCGTTGATGGCCTATTTACGAGCTCTAGTTCTTGCAGCCTTGATAATATCACCTGCCTTGTTACTTTATTTAGCTCTTCTACATTATTTTTTGTTGAGATTCTTGTTGTTGCTTATGCTTTATATAGTTCTGGTCATTTTTCATGACCTACTATCTCCTCAATGAACACATGTTCAATAGAATTCCTGTGCTTTTTGGGTTAGCAATTTTGTCACTTGATATTTTCTAATATTAAATCAAACTGATTTGGATTATGCATCACAAACCTGCAAATATTGGATCTTACAGAAATTTTAAGATTCTAATTTTTTCATTGAATCTCATTTATTAAAATCTCTTCTCATTTAAGTGTGAAATCATTCTATAGTCTCTGATGTGTGATGCTGCATTGGTATGCTGCTAGCAGTTTTCTGGCTTGTTAATGTGAGCAGCTTGGCTAATTTATACATATTGAGGATATCTCTTTACAAATGTCTATTTTTAATCCTGATTTGCACTGGTCTAGGTTGAAACATTTATGTATGGACCTACAATTTTGTTAATAGGTTGTATTTATTGAAAATTGAAAAAGATGAACTTAACTTGAATGATATTTCTTGAGCAGTCACAAGGCATGAACATTTTCTTAAGATTAGGCAAGAATTGCCTTTAGTTTCATTCACTTGAGGTATCAAGAAAATAAAAAAATTGTTAAAAAAATATGATAATAGTAGGGCCTGCAATGGAAGATGTCCTTATCTTTAAATCCATCTTCATTACAAAAAAAAAAGAGATTTCATAACATCTCAATTATGAAGCCATGATATACTGTAGCAATTTATAGACATTAAACTCTTTTAGTGTTAGATTTTGTTTACCATTTTCTTTTGCCTGGATTGAATCTAAAGTGATTTTGTCCATGGGGGTTTTCTTTCTTCTCCCTTTCATTCTCTTACATGGGCAGACCTTGCTTAATCATGCATATTTGTATAGATGTTTTTTTTTATTTCTTTTAATTTAATGTAATTAATGGATAGATGGGTCTCTTAAACATTTTTTTATTACTTCGGATGTTTTCTGACTACTTCAAAATATGGCAGTTGAATCTCCATAGAGCTCATCAAATTTTAGGTAATGTGATTGGCAAAACTCGCAAAGATAAGGTAAAATCAGGTTGCTACCACATTGTTGCCAAATTATATTACATTATATATTATGTTCTCACTATTTTGCTTGACAATAAATAGATCTTTAAGAAGTACATTGAGATAGAGTCCAACTAGGTAAATATTGATCATTACCGAAAACTATATGAGAAATACTTGGAATGGTCATCAAAAAATTGTTAGGCTTGGAGCAAATATTTAGAACTAGAGAGATCTGATAATCTTGTTTTTAATGTTTATTTTCTAGATAATTTTGTGTGTTTTAGTGTCTCATCTTGCATGCTTTTAGTGTTTTAATGCTAAAATGTTTTTTCTTATGTTTATTTTAGTCATTTTGATAAATTTAAAGTTTTTGGGCGATTAATTGTCTTAAATTTCATTTTATGCAAGAAATTTTGCTAAAGCACGGCTGAGAAAAAATGTCCCAGCCGTGTCCAATGCAGAAGGCAAAAACTGACCGTTTCACTAATGGCCATGGCTGAGACAAAGTGTCCTAGCCGTGTCCACTATAGGAGTCAAAATGTAACATTTCATCAAAGGTCGCGACTGAGAAAAAATGTCCTAGCCATGGCCATTGCAACCTGTAAATACATTTTTCATCCATAAGCTTACCACGGCTGAGAGAAATTGTCCCAGCCGTGGCCTCTTGGAAAGCTCTATAAAAGTTGCGAAATTTTCTACTTAGAAGAGGTCTTTTTCTAGGGTTTCATGTATATGGTGTTTAGGTAGAGAAAAAAAACACAGTTATTCATATTTTGAGGGTTTTTCATACTTAGTATTAGAGTTTTACTTGTAAAAATCACACTTTTAGTTTAGATTTACTTCAAGAACACAAGGATAGTCATAGTTTTAGTTTCTAGTTTTGAAGATTACAACTTACAATCAAAGTGCCGTTTGGAGAAGAAGAGAAAGAGCTTCATCAACTTCAAATCTTCAGCTCCAAATGGGTTTTATAGTTTTCACTCTTACTTTGTTCATCTTTTACATTATGGATAGTGAATAGTTATCTTTATTGCTTCGGGAAGCTTTGAATTCCCTACTCACAATGTGAATATTAAGCATATTTTGATTTTTACATAAATGAATGGTCTATTTCACTATTACTTATTTATATTTCATGGTTTTTCAATCTATTGAGTTAATTTCCATACATGGATGAATGATGTTCATCATATATCTTTAAATGTATATTGAGTCTAGTGGATTGAAGTCTATGAATAATCTTACTCAGTTTTTCTTTTATGAATGCTACATTATTTTAGATGGTTCCGGAATGGGATTCTAAATGTGTAGTAATTGTGATTTTAGGACTAGAGTTTGGAGTGAAATGGATGAGATTTGTGTTGTTTGGCTCCAGAATAGGAAGGAAAACCAAACTTAGGATGTTAGACCCGTGCGTAGGCTAGTTGTTGGGCTGGCTCCAGAATGGGAGGTTTAGCAACTAGAATAGCTGGCTCCGAAATGGAAAACTTGGGTTAAGAGGGTTATCCCAAATTCGTTCATGTATACTTTAAGATAAAATTAATTAACAGTGGGTATAGGCTAGATGAGTGAACCTAAGCAACGTTTTAATTTCTATACATTTTCATACTTGTTAATTTTTTTGAATTAAATACATACTCAATTTACTATTATTACTCAATTTACTATTATTAGAATTAAATTTCCCTTCGTTGCATATTTTAGTTTTAAAGTTTGCATTATACAAATTAAAAAAGCTCATACACACCAAATTGGGAATTCTTTAGCATATAATTAATTTCCACAGTTTTCACACACATTTCCCTTGGGTTCGATATTTGTGGGTCCTAACTATACCCCATTTTATTACTTGTTGATCTAGTGCACTTGCTAAGGTCGCAACAAGTTTTTGGTGCCATTGCTGGGGAATTTGGCATTGTTAGTAAGCTGTGATTATTGTTTATATGTGTTTTCTTTTCCTTATTTTATTTTTCTTGATTCTTTCCAGGTGAAATTAGTGTATGAACAAAACAAGACAAGAGCAATTACTGCCTTTTGATCCTGAAATCGAGAGGACCCTACACCAAAGAAGGAGAGCTAATAGAGATAACAAGATGGAGCACGATCCCCCTCTTGATGAGTTTCCTCCCGAGAATGATTAAGTGCTGAGGGCATATGAACAAATGCCAGGGGCAAGAAGAGAAAAAATGCATAGGCAAAGAACCATAAGAGACTATGTTGTGCCAAGGTGGAATGAAGATCATCAAACAATTGTATTATCGAGAGGAGTACAATTTGAGCTCAAACCAGCCACCATTACTATGGTATAGAGGAATCAATTCTCTAGTTCAGAAGTAGAAGATCCAGCTCAACATATCAACATATTTCTGAAAGTTAGTGATACTATTTAAATTTCGGGTGTTAGTACAAATGCAATAAGGTTGAAGCTATTTGCATTTACATTGATTGGCAAAGCAAGAGAGTGGCTACAAATGTTACCACGTCAGTCAATATGGTCATAGGATCAGATGCAAGAAAAGTTTCTAATGATATTTTTCCCTACAACAAAGACTGTAAGCATTCAAAATAGCATCATGGGTTTCCATCAAATGAATGAAGAGCCTTTTTACGAGGCCTAGGAGAGGTTTAGGCGATTATTGAGAAGCTATCCACATAATGAGATAGCAGTTTACCAACTGATGACCATCTTTTATGTTGGAGTTACACCTCAAAAACAAGGTCATTATTGGATGCAGCATTAGAAGGATCTTTCTTGAACAAGCTACCTGAGGACGCTTTTTAGTTGTTGGATGAGATGGTGGCAAATGACTCTCAATGGACTGCCCCTAGATCAGTCCCAACTAGAATTGGTAAAGAAGAAGTTGAGTGGCTTGAAAGTTCAAAATGTGGTTGCAGTAAATCAAGGACATAGGTCATATGAAAGTGGGCAAGTTATCCAAGAAGGAGGAGTTGTACAAGATGTAAATACATTAGGCAATTTTAGAAGGAATGATCCCTATAGAAATTCAAATATTTCGAGATGGAAAAATCACACAAATTTCTCTTGGAAGGATGGAAATCAACAACCTTCACCTTCACAACCACAAGCAAGAGCCCCTTACCACTCAAATGCTTATCATAGTCATGCTCATCCCAACCAACCACAAGCCACCAATCCTTACCAAACACCTTATCCACCAAACCACCATTAAGGGAAAAGCTCAAATCATTCCCAACCTCAATCATACCACCCACCGGGATTCCAATCAAGACCACCTATTCAAGAAAAGAAGTCTAACTTAGAAGACATGTTTGCTAGCTTTATGAATAGCCAATAACAATTCATGACAAGTCAAGAATCAAGATGGAAATCTCAAAAGCAATGGAATTGGAACCAAGATGCTTTAATGATAAATTTAGAGACTCAATTGGGTCAACTTGCAACTTCAATATCAAATAGACAACCAAGGACATTTCCTTCAAATGTGGATCGCAATCCCAAGGAAGAGGCCAAAGCAATCACTTTGAGATGTGGCAAGAAAGCAGCACGAGAGGAAGAAAGAGGTAAATCACCAACTTTATCAACTAATTTGGAGGAACTAATACGGAAGGTAAGTATTTCTAACTCTAGAGTAGAGGTAGATGTAAATGCTCCAAGTAATGACAAGGGAAAGAGTATTGTGAATCCGAACATAGAGGATGTTGATATCAATAGGTTGTCATTTACTACTGTAGCTAGGAAGGAGAAAAAAAATGAGAAATTGGCTAGGTTTCTAGAAATGTTTGAGAAATTACATATTAACTTGCCTTTTGCTGAAGCCCTAGCACATATGCCTAATTATGCTAAGTTTATGGAGGAATTTTGTTCTAACAAAAAAAAATTATAAGGGTATGGAACTGTGCAACTCATGAAAAACTGTAGTACAATTATCATGAATAAGATCCCAGAAAAATTGGAAGATCCAGGTAGCTTTACTCTACCTTGTGAAATTGGTGAGACCTTTGAGCTTGCAATTACTCAACCAACCTTAGACATGCAGAGTTATCATCGAAGGTAGTTTTATAAAATTCCATTGTATGATTAAAGACCATACATCTTTATGTTTTTGTCCACGTCCCTTTTTCCACTTTTAAACTTGAATTCCTATTTACTTCTCTTTTTAAGTATATCATGTCTTTATCCTAAGAATGTTTAAGTTATTGATTTGTCTATGGTTCTGAATTATTAACATTAAAAGGATTAGTAGCTTTAAGATTGTTTTAGCTTATAGATTTACTATAGGAAAGTTGGTCATGCTCGAATCTAGTTCTCTTTTTATGGGCTGAAAGTAGTTTTTCACCTTGAAAATGTTCCCTGCAACATACTCCAATCCCAACTTGAAATTAAAACCATGCACGTCCTCATTTATTTTGCTGGCGGTTTCTTTTTCTAGATGCTAACATTCTGTCCCAGACCCCTTCACATTTTATGGCACTTATAGTAGGTTTTGAGTCCATATGGCTACTTCCATATATTTTATGCTCTATCTAGATTTAGGAACTTAATATTTGAATTATATAAGAAATAGCATGGAATATCAAATTATATTCTATATAACTTGTCAACCAAATTCATAATTGTAAGTGCAATTATTTGAATATGATATATTCATTTTTACTGTTCTAATTTTGTTTTGCATGTATTTTGTAGCCCCACACTTATGGAATTAGAATATTTTTTGGGTGAGTTGTTAAATCATTTTTAGATTCAACTAGTTATTATTAATAGATCTATATATATTTTTCACTAAATCATTTTATTTTCTTATTGTACTTTGTCGCAGTAACAAAATACAGTATATAATTGACAATGAAAGTTTGAAAGCTTTATGCAAATGTTGATGGCCATTTTCTTAGGAAATTGTAGAGATGTAAATCATCTTATTTTGCTAGTTATTAATTTTTTTGATAAGGGGCTGTATAAACAATATTTTTGTTCATATGATGGTTTATTTTTTAGATGTTAACTCGACATTTGTATTCATTACAATATATATATATATATATATATATGAAATGTTTGGATTATTATTTATATATGTATCTATTAATTATGAATTATATAATACAATTAAATTTACAAGATTAAAAAATTTATTTATTTTGTAATCAATATGAATTATATACCTTTTGGTGACTAGTGATAAGTGTGAATTATACTATATTTTTAGGTGTTTATTTGAGTGAATTTAGTCTTAATTAGTTGGTTTTTGGTTTAATTATTTAGCTTATGAGTTTTTAGGACTAATTATTAATTTTTGTGTTTTTCAAGGCCAAAATGAAGAAAAAAGGGAAATATGGCTTTCACTCAAGGGGAGCAGCCATGAATCACTTGGCTGAGTGATTCCTTAACTCAGCTAAGTGATTTGGCACTTTCCAGAGTGAGTTTTTCACTCAGCCAAGCAAGGTTTACGTAAAATGCAGTAGATTTTCACTCTTCTGAGCATGAATTTCACTCTCTCGAGTGCAAGGCTCACTCTCCCGAGCATCAAAATCACTCTCCCAAGTGATTAATAAGGAAACACGATAAAATACTTCCTGTTTAAGATGAATTCTTCCACAATTTTGGTTTAGGAAGTTTACAAAGGCAAAACGTCTTCTTTTGGCAACATAATTTGACTATAAAAGCACCAAAGGACCAGAATATAGGGTAGCGAGGCAAAAATTACAAATTTTGTTCTTTGTTTAGTTTAAGTTTTCTTTAATTAATTCTACATTAGTTTTAGCTTAGTTTTATTTTAGTTTTCTTATTTTCTTAGTTTACAATTCTCTAAAAGACTCAAGTTTTCTATTGAAGTCGTCAAGAATAAAGTTTGGAGCTTCATGAGCATTGTATCTCTTTACTTTAATTGTTCATTTAGTTTTTATCATGTTTGGTAAGTAGTTTTTCTTCTTTTGCTAGGGAAAACTTGAACCCTTATACTTTTATTGTAATGACTTTATCCTGAGTTTTAATTCAATGCAAGTTTGATTATTTCTTAGTTTTAAACAAATTCTTACCTTTGGTTATATATGATTGTTGACTTATTTGAATTAATAGTTGATTATTGATTTATGCATAGTTATTGGTATGCATGCTCTTGGGTTAGTTCATTAGTATTAATGCATGATTTTATTCTAAGTTAAGGTGTAATTATGTGTTAGTAAGGATAGATTAACACTAAGAAAAGTTTAACTAAGAATAGGTTAAATTTAATTTGCTTGAAAAAGATTTTAATGGATGTCTAGGAGTTTAAAACTGGATTTTTATGCTAAGTGTTAGATTTATCTATGAGTTTAATACTTAGAATGATATTCTTGCATAAGATATCTGGCTTTATTATTGGTTTTTTCATAATCACTTGTGCTAATTTTGTTTGAGTCATTGTAATGAAAGTTACGGTGGATAGTTCCTTTAGCAAAAGAATTTTAGCTATTGTTTTGTGTTTAATTTTTGTTAGTTTAATTTTAGTTTTTGTTTTACTTTATTGTCTATTTAGTTTAGTTCTTGCCTTTAAATCAAAAACTTGGGAATCAATCTTAGATTAATTTAATTCATACATAGATATTATTCTTAATAATCCATGTTCCCTTGGATACGATATTTGGGGTCTTAATCTATATTTTTCTATATTACTAGCCGATCTAGTAAACTTGCTAGACACCGATCAAGTTTTTATCGCCATTACCGGGGTACATCGATTTTGTTTTTGTTTAGTATCTTTGGTTGAATTAGTTTGAGATTTTTATTTTGTTTTTAATTTGGTGATTTTTCTTTGTAGGAGAAATTTGATCCATTTTTCAAGATGATACAAGATTATGTACAAGGTCATACATTGTTCCTTTTACAATAGCAATTGAATTATTTAAAGTGAGAAAATAGAGGAGTTCATGAGTACATATGCACCAAGTCCTTATTCACCACCATCCTTTGTTTAAAAGTCTTGTTCTTCATAGGTTTTGGGATAACAAATGGAAGAATTGAAGAGAGAGATTCAAGAATTACAATATTCAAAAGAGGCTTGTAACTCAAAAAATCAATTTCTTCATGACTTGCTTTTGCGCAATGATAAGAAATTTTTAGCTGACAGAGATGAGTGGGAGGCTATATTTAGAAGTCAAAAGAAAAAGTTAAGAAGTCAAGAGGAGAACTTTAGACTTCAAGAGGAGAAGTTAAGAATCCAAGAGGAGAAGTTAAGGATTCAAGAGGAAAAGTTTAGAATTCAAGAAGAGAAGTTAAGGACTTATGAGGAAACAATCAAGAATCAAGAGAGTTTATTGAGGGATAAAGAAGAAGGAATTAAGAGAATGGAATCTAAACTAGAACTCTTAAGTGTTTCATTGAAATTTCAAGGTGATGGTGGTAAGGAGGAGGAAACAAATCATTCATTAATAATGGATAGGGAAAATTGTAGTTTTGAGGAGCATAAGGAAGAAAAAGGAACAATTCATATATGAAGACAAGCCTTGTATTCATTTGGAAGGTATATTGGAACCTCTTGTGAAGAATTTATCACCAAAGGAGCAAAAAGTGTTCAACCCCCAAGTGGAATTATTGAATTTAGTCTATTTGAAGAATTTATTTAGGTTAGAAGAATAAGTAGAGTTCATTTTTGAAGAGCTAAATGAGGAGTCGTATTTTATTAAGGATATGAAATTTTCAGCTTTGGTAAACTTTGAATAGTGTCTCCTACTAAAGGAAGAAAATGAGGAGCAAAGTCTAGAGAGACCAATATTCGGATCACAAACTCGGCCTTTAGAGAGTAACATGAGGCGAGCCGGGTCTCAATAAACCAGAACTCCTCCAACCCTTCTCTTTAAATTTTCATTAATTTTTTTTATGAGTTGTGTGTTATTTTTGATAAGTTGTTTTCTTATTTTTAGTTTATTTTGCTTTCTCAAGTCTTTTATGTGTGTCACTCATGAGTTTAAGAATTAAAAAGGCTTATTCTAAGGATATTTGTGCTTAATTATTACATTTTGAAATGTGCTTCTAGGGTCATTAAAGAGTTAATATTGTTTTTGAGTGTCAACAAAGGGGGAATTAGAATTTAGTTGAACCTAAGGAGGATTTATGCTTTTTTAGTATGTCTTTGTTTCATTGGTGAGGTATAATCTTTTGTTATTTTTATGTGTTTCATGAACCTAGGGAGAGTATACTAAACTTTTGAATTTACTTTGATTTATTTGAATGCTCCTTTAGTTTGTTTTCATTGTTTAAGTGTGAGTCTGATTCTATTTGTTTGAGGTTTTATGAACTAAAGGGAAAATTATTCATTTGCTGAGTTGAGAGTGAATTGATATGTAATTCAACTAGATTTTAGGCTTGCATATTGTTTTGGCATGGTTTTGAGTAAAAGAAGATTGATTGTTCAAGGTAGAACTTTAAGTGAGTTATGATTTATGGTACAGTTGAGATGTTCTGTAATGAGTTTATAAGATTTATAATTTTATACATGGTTTTAAACCAACTTTGAGTGAGAATTGATTCATTTGAGTGAGTTGTAAATCATAACTTGATGATGTTTTAGGTGGTTTGCTTAAGAGATTAAAGGTTTGAACCCTCATACTTTTATTGTAATGACTTTATCCTGAGCTTTAATTTAATGCAAGTTTGATTATTTCTTAGTTTTGGATAAATTCTTACCTTTGGATATATATAATTTGATTGTTGACTTATTTGAATTAATAGTTGATGATTGATTTATGCATAACTATTGGTATGCATGCTCTTGGGTTAGTTCATTAGTATTAATGCATGATTCTATTCTAAGTTAAGGTGTAATTTTGTGTTAGTAAGAATAGATTAACACTAAGAAAAGTTTAACTAAGAATAGGTTAAATTTAATTTTCTTGAAAAAGATTTTAATGGATGTCTAGGAATTTAAAATTGGATTTTTATGCTAAGTATTATATTTGTCTATAAGTTTAATATTTAGAATGATATTCTTTCATAAGATATCTGGCTTTATTACAGGTTTTTTCATTATTACAGGTTAATTTTGTTTGAGTCATTGCAATGAAAGTTAAGGTGGATAGTTCCTTTAGCAAAAGAATTTCAGTTATTGTTTTGTGTTTAATTCATGTTAGTTTAATTTTAGTTTTTGTTTTACTTTGTTGTCTATTTAGTTTAGTTCTTGCCTTTAAATCAAAAACTTAGGAATCAAAGTTAGATTAATTTAATTCATACATAAATATTATTCTTAACAATGCATGTTCCTTTGGATACGGTATTTGGGGTCTTAATCTATATTTTCCTATATTACTAGCCGATCTAGTACACTTGCTAGACATCAGTCAACTAGATTAGAGGCTAAAATATTGGTGTTTTGTTAACCTTTTAGTAACCATATTACAGTGGTACTTAAAAGTTGGTCTCAAAACAAAATAGCGACGGGATAAAATTTGTCCTCTTTGAATTTTACGGATCAGATTTTTTGTGATTAAAAAAGTTTGATTAGTCATGTAAGCTAATTATTTGGGACAAGAAATTTGGTCTTTAATACTTTTTAAGGACCAATTATTTTCAATCCTTAAATTTTTTTAGGGACCAGATTTTTGGTCCCTATAGGTTGTATGGGTCACGTAAGGTGAATTAATTAGGACAAGAAATCTAGTCCTTAATATTTTTTAGGGATCAGAATTTTTCTATTCCTTAACAACTTTTAATGACTAAATGCCAAATTTGGTCCTTTTTAGTCATTACCGGCGAAGCCTTTAAGGACCAGATTTTTGGTTCCTATTGACCTTTAATAAACAGTTTTGTACCTTAAAGACCAGATTTCTTGTCCTTAAAGGTCATTTTTCTTTTAGTGAGACTACTTACCAAACATGATGAAAACTAAATGAATAATTTAAGTAAAGAGATACAATACTCATGAAGCTCCAAACTTTGTTCTTTATGACTTCAATAGAAAGCTTAAGTCTTTTAGAGAATTGTAAACTAAGAAAATAATAAAACTAAACTAAAGATAAGTTAAAACTAATGTACAATTAATTAAAGAAAACTAAAACTAAACAAAGAACAAAATTCGTAATTCTTGCTCCTTCAGTCTTGATGTCTTCAACCCCTTTATAGCCTCTTAGTAAAGAGTTTATACCTCCCGTGACTTCCTATCTTGGAAGAATTCATGTTGAATTGAAATAGGAATCTTTTAATAACCTAATTAGGACATTTACTCAGGAGAGTGAATCTTGTGCTCGGGAGAGTGACCATTGTACTCAGGAGAGTGGCCATTATGCTCGAGAGAGTGGTTTTCTACTGTAAATCATGTAACTTTGCTTGGGTGAGTGCCAATTTCACTCTAGAGAGTGCCAAATCACTTAGTCAAGTGAGGAAATTACTTAGCCGAGTGGTTCATGGCTGCCTCCCATGAATGAAAGCCATAATTCTCCTTAATTCCATTTCTACCCTTAACTTTCTCCTTTTTGCACTTTAGCCCTTTTTCTCTTCAATTTGGCCTTGAAAAATATCAAAATTAACAATTAGTCCTAAAAACACATAAACTAACTAATTAAACCTAAAACTACCTAAATTAAGATTAACTTGACTCAATTAGACATATGAAAATACACTAAAAACATAGTATAATTCACACTTATCTGTCACTTGTCACTCAATCATACCATTGCTCAAATCAATCATTTACTAAGCAAAGAATGACAGAGAAGTCTCACTCTTATATGCTTAAAACTTGTATATAATAGATATGATCATCTTAATCAAAAGCATAAATACATATATAAGAGGTTAAGTTACACGTTTGAGGGCTTTAATGGTATGCAAAAAATTATTTCAAATAAACAACATACTAGTGAAACACTAGACCTCTATATTATGCCTAATGATAACTCGACATAACCTAGCCTATATGGTTGTCCTAACTCCTAAAATTTGCCAAACTGCAGTAACACATAATCGAGTAAGCATAAAAGAAAGAAAACAAAGGTAATATACATAATTAAAATCAATGACTAACTATATGAGGTAACTATATAAGAATACTAGATTACCACTCTCATTATATACTCTTTACAGTTGTAGAATTGTTTTGTTAAAAGGCATATAGCTTTGGTTTATAACTCATTTCAAATAAGTGGCACTTTGTCAAAAATAATGTTTAATTCCATTTTACAAATATAGTACTGAAGACGCTCCATTGTAGTATCGAATAGAAAAGGAATGATTGTCCTTAAACCATAATACAGAAGGTGTCGTAACTCCACTTTCAGAAGACACCATAGTGTTATCAACATGCTCATTCTTTTAAGAAGTCCAAACTTGCAAACAAAAGATTTAGGATCCTTAATGTCATTCATTCTAGATTTGGGCTCAAGAATTTCGTAGCTACCTATTAATACCTTAATAAGTAAACACATTTTCAGAGTTTTTAAACTAAGTCCCAAATAAAACTCCAAGATTTAAAACATCTATTACTATCTAGCATAAATCTTGCCCATAGGTCACCCATGAACTTATAACATTTTAGAAACAAGAAGTTAAATTTAGAGTGCAAAGCAAAGAGTGCAAAAGAGGAGGGAAGCTAAAACAGAGAGAACTAAGGACAAGATAAGTGACCATGCTGGGACTTGGGGTGTCTCAGCTGAGTTGATTGCTACTAGATGGAAATCACCTAAGTGACTCAGCTGAGCTGATGGTGTCTTATCCTGGTTAGATGCTTCTGCCTTAAAATTTAACAAATGACCCGACTGGGATAAAGTTGTATTGGCTGGGTCAATCATTTCCCTCAAAATTTGCTCCATGATTCTCAACTAGATAACTACAATTCTCCAGCCACACAAAAAAAAATCTTCTTCACTCATCTTACTTATATAATCTCTAACATCACTCAAGTCTGGAAGTCATAAGTTCATTCATTTATATCTATATGCATAAATTAAGTTTGTACCATACAAAAACCACTTAAACCTGTAACAACCAACCTATCATATTTAATTTACAATAAATTTCATTCTTAACTTCTTTTGATTTTTATCAGACATTCCAGCTTCTAAATTTTATCTTGCTTATTTTCAAAATCTAACATATCTTAAGAAGTGAGCAACCCCTAAGCTACTTAAACACAATTCCATCTAACAAAGAAACATGTAGTTGAATTTATAAGACCTGAATTTCTGAGGTGTGCTTAATTATCATTACAAGTTTATTTCTAGTCATCTACATAAATATTAATAGCAGTTCCATAGTTTGAACTCTAATTAAACATGAAATTTCTTATTCTCTTACCTTAAAACAAAGCTGCAACCAATGGGTAGATCTTTTATTTCAATTAGACCCTTAAGTTAAAAATATTTCTCAACTTAAAATTTGTAAAATTTAATTAAATTTTGGAAACAAACTCAAAAATATCATTTACAACCCTGATCCTATTAAGACATCTTTGGGGCCTTACACAATTAAAATATGAAAAAATTTGGCAGCATTTTGGCTTATGCCAAAATGAGTAACCCTGTACAAAAATGCATGTTGAGTGTTACACAACAATAATAAACAACCTAAAACCATCAATGGGCCCTTTAGCAATCACGCATATCAATTGAATTAAAAAAATATATTTATTAGTTTAAAGAATTTTGATAAAATTTCGATAGCATTTTGGTTAGAAATGCATATATCCCCCTTACAAAGATAAAATAATTTGATAGGAAACACAGGCCGAAGGCCATCAATTCAGTTCAATTAATTTTTTTTCTTAATTTAATTCAAACCAAATAGGTGCTTTTTTGTTCACTTAGTTATTCTACTGCATTCCACATCATTCCTTTTTATGACTCTATAAATGCAAATTCTTTTTTATTATGCATTTGAATAAAAGTGACAAAAACAAGAACAATTAAACTAAGGCTACATTTATCTCAAAAGGGACATTCTATTTTTTCAAGCTACTGTGTCTAAAAAATCACTAAGCAATTCTAAATCTACTAAAAAAAAATAATTCTTTCTTTTTTCCATTTTATTTATCTTTCACTTTTTTTAGTGTATCTAAAAATTACAGAAAAAGTAATTTTAATCTATAGTACAATAATATCATTTTTTCTATTGTATTGCACTTAACAATTTAAAAGAAATCAATAATTCCATTATCATAGTCTAAATTTTATCCACACTAGTCTAATAACATAAAAAAAATGAAATTGAAAGAAAGAATAAGAAGTTTACTAACCTTGATGCCAAAATGGGAACTCTAAAAAACTCTAAAAAAAACTTGAAAAAAAATACAACCTTGAAGAGCACATTGATCTCAAGAGCAATTGGGTGCAAACAAAAAAAATAAGCAAAGAAAGAGGGAGAAATGCTAGAAAATTTGAGATGAAAATTGTGTGGAGAGAGAGAAATGGCAATTACGGAGGAAAAAGATGAAAAGGGTATTTTTCAAAAATCAATATGACAGGAAGTTCATCGATCACAGTAAGTAACGGGTCTAGGCTCCGTCTCTTCTATCACTCAAAAGTTGAATTTTAAAAAAAATTTGCACCAAAACTCAACACAAACAGTTTTAAATGGTATTATTTATATTTCAATTCCTAAAAGTTATTTCTAAGCATTAGTTAATCCTCTTAATTATTTTTTAGTGTGGACATCTCTTTTTTTCTTTTCTTTTCCTCCATTTTTACTAAATACTTCCTGAATTATACTCCTTGAATTTCGAACCCTTAATGAGCTTTGACGGTGTCAACAGTTCTCTTTTTTTTCTTTTCTTGCAAAAATGCACATAACATATGCAATGGAAATGTATGTGCAATGCATAAGCCATGCATAATGTAAAAAAATCAATCTAGGTGATCCAGGGGTGATTGAAGACTAACCAGTGACTCATTCCATAGAGACAACCATCTGTCAAGGCACTCTTAAATAGGCTTGGTTCTTTTGGTTTTTATGCCTTGGCTCCTCACCTATTCAACCAACCTTCTTAACCATGGCCTTAAGTAGATTGTATAGGCTCTTACATGACCCAAAGATAGAGGAAAATCCTATTTTGACCCCTTACTCTAACTTGAGATTTCTGAGGAGACTAACACTAAATACCACCATAATTTTATCTGTTGCTCGATATTGGGACCCGAGGCTCTATGTTTTTTGATTTACACACTAGCAACTATGCCCTCTAATCGAAGAATTTGTTGAGATTATATGTGTGAGATTTCCTCCTGGTACACAGCCATGCATGCCCAACTGTGCACTTAATTACCCGAGGGAAGTAGCATAAGCTTTAGCCATTCCTCCTTCAACTATCACCCAATTAGTAACTCGAGGAGACTTATTCCTATTGGATGTCCCAATTGGTGCTTTAAATAACTTTTTCAACATTTTTGCATATCATGCCAATGTCATTCTGCTGTGTTGTTTTGCCCTGTATCAAATGATGACTTTAAATGGTTTGACTGGCGATTATCATCTATTTCACATCATATAGGGTGTACGTGATGGACTAACCCCATTCTCATTGATCTTGATAGAGTCTTTTCTTGGCTTGGGCGTTGTTTATTCTGATCCCACTGCTTTTCTCACCAGTAACCCCTTATTATTTTAGTTATTATTTTAGGTAAGTCCTTATTTTTAAGGTAGTATGCCCCTTGTAGGTTTCCACAATAGCTTTTCTTGGTGGAAAGTGTATCCTTTCGGATTTTTGCACATTTCTTTGCTTTATTTTTACCTGAGATGAATCCAACTCACCCTAATAATTCTTTTTATTTTTTTAGGTTTGGTTGCAAGAGAAGTTGAAGCTATTGATAGACCCCCCTCCTTAAGTGATCAGCATTTACTCTTCGAGGTTCCCCAAATAGAGGTTGTATGACTTTTACTCACCTCATAAGTGAGCTATTTATCTAGCCACTATAACAAATGGCGACATTAGCTTTAGGTACCTATGGTTGGCCATCTGTTCTATGACTCGAGATGGTTTTTATGGCTGCATCCCACTATATGGACTACATTAGGCCACCTTTTGTGTTGTTGCCTGCTATGCTCAATAGTTCGGGGAGAGACAAGATATTGTTAAATGCCCTATGTCTTTCTATGGTGGCACTCTTTCTACTAGATTCTTATTAGGCTATCATCAACTTTTGACATAGTTATTTATTAAAACCATCATATCTGAGATTGGCAATTGAGACTTCACTAATACTACAAAAAAATGAGATGGGTTACTAGTCTTGCGATCAATAATAGAGTACGTTGGCTGAAACACCGTGAGAGCAAGAGAAGCTAAGCATAAATAGGAAATTAGATGTAATAAAAGAATATGTTTTGCTTTTATTATAACTATGCAACTTTGAGAAAGCAAAAAAGGATAACTTTAAATACATTAATAATCGTTACATACAAATGTGACATTTCTGTCTAATTTCATTACACATGATCATCATTTGACACAAAATTTGAAAATACAAAATTCATTTAATCTCATGATGAAACTCTGAAAGCATCAAAACTCCTGTTATCAATCAACCCTCTTAGATTTTCTTGATTGAATATTTTCTTTCAGCCTGTAATTTTTGCCCATGATGCAATTTTTTAGTTTTCACCCTGACGGAGCACTTAATTTTGGCAAGGCCATCGTATTTTTTAGTTTTCAACCTGTGGGGCTTCTAATCTCTTTTTTTATTTTTGTTTTTGCCATGGAACCTCTTTAATCTATCGATGTTGACTAACTCTTTGAATTCATTTTCATCGCTATTAATCAAGATAGTTACTCCTTTTGACAAAAACTTCTTGAGTAAAAAAGGTCTTTCCTAGGTAGGTCTGAACTTGCCACAAATATCAGGAACTCATAGCCTCATTTGCTTGAAAACCAAATCCCCCTCCTTCAGAGGATGCTTTCTAACCTTTTTCCCAAATGATTGAGCTAGCCTTTTCTGTTAAATTTGATTGTGATAGTAGGCTCACATCCTATCTTTATTAAGAAAATTAAGCTGTAGTAACCTCTATAGTGCCCATTCTATTTCTAGAAATTCAGCTTCTAAAACTACCCTTAAAGACTAATGTTCAATCTATATGGGCACTATAGCTTTTATCCCATAGACTAAAGAAATTAAAGTGGCTCCTATTGAAGTTCTAGCAGTAACCCTGTAACCCTATAATGTAAAAGATAGTTTCTCAGCCCAGTCTTTATAAGTTTGTACCATTTTAGATGAAATCCTCTTAACATTCTTGTTACCTGCTTTAACAACCCCATTTGCCTGAGGTTAATAAGGTAAAGACTTATGATGTTGAATGCCATATTTCTAAGCATTTACTTCATTTTGGCTTGAAATTGCACCTCATTATCTAAAATTATATGGTGAGGAAGGTCATATCTATATATCAAATTTCTTTTAATAAACCTAGCTATTTCTCTAACACCTCATTTCTTGAAAGATTCTACCTCTAGCCACTTTGTGAAGTAGTTGATAACAACTACAATAAACCTATGTCTATTTGATGCCATCGGATGCGTCTACCCCATAATGTATATACTTTATGCAGTAAATGGTTGTGGTGATGTGCGATTACACAACTCTGAAACCAGTAAGTGCCTTAAATCTGCATACTATTGGCACCATTAGCACCTCTTCACATACTTGGAACAATCCATAACTACTGTAAGCTAAAAGAAACCTTGGCACATAATTTTCTTTGCTAAAGCTAACCCATTCATCTGAGCACCATAAACACCAATGTACACCTCCTCTACAACCTTCTCAGCTTACTTCTCATCTAAGCACCTTAGCTGGATACCATTTGGCTATCTCTTGTAAAGCACATTACCCATACTAATAAACTAAGTAGACAACTTTCGATTCATTCTCTAATCCTTCTTAGTGGCTTCTTTCAAAAATACATACCTTTCTAAGTAATTCTAAATGTCATGGTATTAAGACTTCCTATCATTAACTTTAGTATCCATCACTTGCTTAGTCTTAAAATATGGCTTGTTGGAACTAGCAATCGGTACTGGCTTTATGCTTACTCTCTTCGGATTATCCCACATCAAAACCAATGTAGCTAAAGCATCAGCCAACTAGTTTTCATCATTAGGTACATACCTAAAAGTGAAAACCTTAAATTGAGTGCTCGGTGCCTTCAAACACTAAATGTAGGGTAAAAGTCATTCCTCCTTAACTAACCATTCTCCCTCCACTTAGTACACTACAAAAGATAAATTCCTGAAAACTTTTGAAGGCTTTGCCCCCACAGTTAGTCCTCATTCCATAAAGCCAATAAGTCATATGAAATGGCTTTTAATAGTCCTCATTCCATATGACTTATTGGTTCTTCAAGTAGCTTAAAGATAGGCTTGCAAATCGATGTACGTTTGGCAATGAATCTACTAATGTACTGGAGCCTTTTAAGAAACCCTCTGACTTCCTTCTCTTTCTATGACATAGGCATCTCTCTAATAGCTCTCACCTTGTTTGGGTCAACTACTATTCCTCTTTGGCTCACTACGTGCCCTAGCAACTTACCTGAGGTAACCCTAAATATGCACTTTTTTAGGTTGAGGCAAAGATTATACTTGTCTATCCTTTGAAAAAACTTCTCCAAAGCCTCAAAATGACCTTCTTGGGTAGCCAACTTGATCATCATATCGTCCATAGACACTTCTACCTTTTTATTGATCAAGTTATCTAAAACCCTAGTAGGCATTATATGGTAGGTGGCGCCTACACTTTTAAGTATAAATGGCATGACTTGATAGGCATAAGTACCCCATTCAATAACAAAGGTTGTCTTAATTCTATCTATAATCTTGTTGAGGATCTGATTGTACCTAACATACCTATTAACAAAACTATAGATAGCATAAGCTGTAACACTATCCACTAAGAGATGTATGTTGGCTAAATAGAAGTCAACCTTGGGACAAGCCATGTTTAGATCCCTATAGTCTACACAAACTCTAACCCTCTCATCTTTCTTAGATACAGTGATTACATTAGCTAACTAGGTTGGGTATTGAACCTCTACTAGGAACTTAGCTTTAATCTATTTCCTCACTTCCTCTTTAACCTTCTCAGCCCATTCTGGCCTAAGTCTCTTAGGTTTCTACTTGACTGGATTATACCCTGAGTAGGTAGGAATGGCATGTTCAGTGATTTCTCGATCAATTCCTAGCATATCCTCATAGGTCTAGGTGTAGACTTTTTTTATACTTTCTTAAAATTCTCTCAAAATTTTCCTTCTTTTTAGGGGTTATATCTGATGCTATCAAGATTTCTTTTGGATATTCTTTAAAGCCGAGATTAAATGAACATGTATTAGTTGAGTTATATATATATATATATATAATGTCAAATATGAATGATTCATGCTCATGATTATGTATATTAAAATCAGTAGGCACATCACACAAGTAAGCAAAATTGTTCATCTTATTAATATAATTAAAGGAAAAAAACATTATAATCATTAAAAAGTTTTAGAGCATAAACAATATCAGTGCAAACATCATTATCTTTTGTCTCTGGTGTAGCCATAAATGTCTCTCCAGCTTTTTTCTCTAGCTCTGGTGCTGATGCTTTCACTCTTACTTTCTCTTTACCCTTAATTTGGGTGGCAAGTAAATTTAAAGTAACAACCTCTTTAAGAATTTCATAGTCCTAAGCTGTGATTTATTAGGATCTCCTCATCCAAAAAACCCTCTCCTAGCTTGATTATACTATTCTTCCAGTCAAACACTTTATTAAATAGCTTGAAACTGGGTATAATTCTATCTCCCACAAACTAAGGCTCATCTTCCCCACAATAACTATGCACTGCTAAAGCTAGCATAGAATTCTTGGAAATATGAGGAACTTCACCTAACATTACCTTAGTTTTGCCTTTCTTCTCTAATCCAATATAGCCTAAACCCCTCCTATTATTTTGCCTCATAATGGTGACTGTAGCTTGAGGCTTTTGGGACTTTTTCCCCAATCTAGCACTTACCAAGAAGTGCATCTTTTCAACATTTTAATCACTTAGGGTAGTCAACTGAACTCCCTTCATTCTTGTCCATGATCATAGACATATGGAATCCACTAAAAGGCTGGTTAGAAATTGCTAGCATTGATATTTGATTCTCTCTAACTGCCTTGATAGTGGCCACTTGAACATCATGAGAAATCTTGATCATTTGGTGCAAGGGGGAGGGTAATCCTCCCAGCTTATGAAACCATGGCCTTTTTAGCAGCACAAAAAAATTATTAGGAGTAGGTAATACCACAAATTTAGCTTCAGTCTTAGCTGGCATAATCTTCACTACTACCTTAAAGGTCCCTATAGCCTATCTTTTTAAGTTATCATAGGCATATATAGTTAAGTCAGACTTACTTAGCATTGATTCGTTTAGCCTAAATGTAGGAATAGCCACTAAAGGACATGTATTGATTGAAGGCCCATCCTTCACCATAATGCAAGTAGTGTGCTTGCCATTAAACTAGGCTTTAATATAGAGATGTCTATTATGATTCCTACCCTCAGTTGGTAGGTCAACATCTAAGTATACCACTCTCTCTTTGGTGCCTCCCTTCGCTAAATCCAAGAGCATTGATGGTGAAATGGTGGTGGCCAACATGAACTCACACAAAACTTTAGCTAACTTTTTCTTATGTGATGGCAACTATCTGAGTAAGTCTTAAATTAAGATTTGGGCTTATGTCTTCTATAGTTGCTTAACTATTTGACTTTCTCCTAATTCCTTTTTTGCAAACACAATCACTAGGGCCTATTGTTTCTTAACTTTAGGCACCACCCTACCACTTCTGGTGATTGCCTTTACCCTCTTGTCTTTCTCTTTGTATTCACTCTCACTCCCCGTACTCTACACATCAATTGGCTCTGTTGTTTCCTCTCCTTCACTTTCGCTGGTTGAATCCCAGCAGTCAATCATAGTCACTAGCTGATTTTTCTTAACTTCCTCTAGTGCTTTCATTTCTGACATGGAACAAGTAATAGCCATGTACTCATTCCTATAAAGGTCTTTCATGACATACCACTCTAGTAGACTAGATCTGATCATGAACACTAAAGGCGGCACTGCATTATAGCTTCCTTTTTTTTCTCTATCTTTTTTTAGGATTTGAAATATGTTTTTTATCCATCAGATCGTAAATTCTGTTCTTTAATGTGCAGTAATAATCTATCAGATACCCTATGTGCTGATGGTAAGTATAGTACTAGTCCTCTCTATGGTGGGGTACCCCTTAACTCTTAGCAGGTCTAGGCTATAACAGCTATAATTTCCCCTCATTCATCAGTCGGTCTAACACCAAAGACAAAAACTTTCCTAAATTAGAGTGGTGCCTTTGGTTAACTTCTATAGCAAACACATTTGCTATCTTCTCATTTCTATTTGCACCACTACTACTCCCTGCAGACTTATTTCTGCCAAAATTCCTCTTAGCACCTTTATTACTGGCCTTTTTGGCCAAGTACTCTCTTTTTGCCTTTATAGAAATATCCTTTGGAGACTCCCAATCCTTAAGTCCTTTCATCTTTAACCTATCCCTCAAATAGGGACTTATATTCCTAATGAACAACTTGATATAATAAGTAATATTGGGTTTTCTTTTCATTTTTATCACACGATTCCTCCACCTAGTTAAGTACTCATGGAACGACTCATCATACTTCTGCTAAAGCAATTTTAGGCCTTTCAAATTGATCTCCATTTGTATGTTATAGTCATACTACTTCATAAATTCTTTAGTAAGCAAGTCTCAATCCTTTTTAGTCCTCATATCCAACCTATGGTACCAATCTATTATCGGCCCCACCAAACTAAGGTATAAATACTCCACCTTCTGCTTCTTTATTAAGGTGGTTCCCTTTATCACCAATGTATATTGCTTCACATGCGTAGAGCTGTGCCATCAAATTTTGGTAGGTAGGGCATCTTAAATCTCTAGGGCAACAATTACTGATAAGTGTGAATGATACAATATTTTAGTGCATTTTTAGGTGTTTAATTGAGTCAAATTAGTGTTAATTAGTTGGTTTTTGGTTTAATTACTTAGTTTATGTGTTTTTAGGACTAATTGTTAATTTTGGTGTTTTTTAGGTCCAAATTGAGGGAAAAGGGCTTAAAGTGCAAAAAGGAGAAAGTTAGGGGAAAATGGAATTAAAGTGAAATATGGCTTTCACTTAAGGGAGGCAGCTAAGAATCACTCGGCTTAGTGATTTGGCACTCTTCAGAGTGAAATTTTCACTCACCCATGCAAGGATTACGTAAAAGGCAATAGAATTTCACTTTCTCGAGCAAGAATTCCACTCTCTCGAGTATGAGTTTCACTCTTCCGAGCATCAAAGTTACTCTCTCGAGTGCAAGGCCCACTCTCTCGAGCATAAGTTTTACTCTCTCGAGTGCAAGGCCCACTCTCCCAAGCAAATCTCCTATTTAAGAGATTAAAGTCTTCCTATTTCAATTAAATGTAAATTCTTCTAAGAGAGGAAGCCACAGGAGACGTAGACTATTCTCGAGGAGGCTATATAAAAAGTTGAAGATGTCAAGAGAAGAAGACTTTGAACCTTATGAAATTTTCCTTCATCAATATTCATTAGCTTAGGTTTAATTTTGTATCAACTTTATTCTACTTTGTTCTAGCTTTTAATATGAAGTGCGAGTAGTTTTCTTTAACTTTTGCTAAAGGATACTTAAATCCTTAATCTTGTATTGTAATGACCTAATTTTTGTTTAATGTGATACAAGTTGATTATTTCTTGGTTTTCTGCAAATTCTTACCTTTGATCATCTATAATTTGATTGTTAACTTATTTGAATTATAGTTGACAATTTGTTTATGCATGATTATTGGTTTGCATGTTCTTAGATTAATTTTATTTGTCTTAATGCATGATTATGTCCTAAGTTAAGGTATGGTGGTGTGTTGGTCATAATAGATAAAGATTAAGAAAGGTTAAAACCAATAATAGATGAAAGTTAAAGTTACTTGCAAAATAATTTAATAGATATCTAAGAGGTGAAAATCAGATATTTATGCTATGTATTGAATTATTCTGAAAAGAAAGTTTAATGCTTATGAATGATAATCTTGATGTAAGTTATCTTGCCTTATTTATCTAATTTCTTCATAATCACTTGTGTCCCTTTTTTTTTTGTTAAGTCATTGCAATATAAGGTTAAGGTGGGTAGTCCTTTAGCATAAGTTGCCCCTAGTATTGACTTTTACCAACTTTAATTGATTGCTTTGTTTAATTTGTTTAAGTTTTATTTATTAAATCTTATATCACCATTACAACTTGGGATTTCTTTTATTATTTGCACATGTTTTTCACTCTATAATCTGAAACAAGTTGCATCATCATAGTTTTCCTTGGGTACGATATTTGGGGTCTTAAATTATATTTTTCTATATTACTAGCTGATCTAGTAAACTTACTAGACACCGATCAACTACTCCCCCTCTAGTTCTCTGTCCTCCGGGGTTTATTCCTCTACCAGTAGATAATAAATGGGCTATAGCCTTGACCTTTTCCTCTATTTTCTTAAATGCAACATCTTCGACACTGGGCCCTTTTTTCCTTACTATCACTACTAGAGGCTCATTCTCTTCACCTTTAACATAGTCTTCTTGAGAAGCTTGTATTCTTCCTCTCCTCTACTATATCTATTGGATTTTAACGGTTACATGCATCACATAAATGAGCAGAATTTTAAAAATTTTTAACCATTAGATCTGATCTTGCCATGAATACACAATATAACTATATGAGAATAAGAAAAATCACCTTTGATTTTTGTTGAACAGTTGATTTTACTTCGCACCGGGTTGTTGCAAACCACAGTGTCCAAAATCGAACACCTCCAATGAGTAATCCACACTAGAGAGGGATAAATTGAACAAACAAAATTGGTGTTTAACTAGGGCTAGCCGAAATTCCAAGAAGCTAGCTTGGAGTTTGCACAAAAAGGAGAGAGATTAGAGAAAAAGACTTTCTTTTTGTTTTAATCACTTAACCCTAATTTCTCATTAGTTAGCCTTTTATAGTTAGGTTAAAATTCCAACTCCTTAATGAGATTGGGCTCTTCAAAATTGTTGGAGAATTATTAATTGGGCCTCTGGAATTAATTATAATCATTTGGGCTTAATTAAATCCAATTTAAACCTTTTCATAAAAGACTATGCACAAAACCCACAAACTAGACCCTTTGTGCAACTAATTGGATTTAAATACCCAAATGGATTCCAAATCCAACCAAATTAAATATGTGAGTTCCATAACACTTATGTAACATATATAAATTAATTTGGTGCATGAAATATGCCATTAAGTCCTTCTGTTCTGGACTTGGCATGTGGCCCTTACAGAAGGGCTTTCGCCAACTACTTCATTCCTCTGGCCCTTAATAATTCTTCCAATGGACTTATTAATTATTATACCAGTCCTATAACACTTATATTAGTCCTATAACACTTATAAGATAATAATAATTAATCATGAAATACATTATTTCAATTAGGTCCAATTTACAAAACATTTCTCAAAAGTTTTGCGGACAATTTTATTTGATCATAATTAATCAAACTCTTTAATTAATTATTATCATATTCACTTCTCTACCTTTATAATAATATCAAATATTATTATCCTTGTCATTTTACCATTTTACCCTTTTCTCTATATGTGTGTGACCTATTGGGTTCCTGTCCATGTTGGCAGTATAATATGTAATTGTGAGTTCTATTCAAAACTCACATGATTTAAACTCCTTTAAATCATTTTATCAATCTCTATTGATATTTTGATACATCATTATACAAGTCATGATTGGCCTCTAGCTAGGTATCATGACTACCCAAATGTCAGGAAAGTCATGTGGTTTGACTGTACCCTTCCATAGAAACAGTTACCGTGCAATTACTCCTTTCACCACTCTTATCTCAATTAGATTCTGAGTATGGATTTATGTCAACTCATATAAATCTAATTATGTATGTTCTATTAATTTAACCATTGTTCCCAAAATTCCCTCTATGGATCTCTATCCATCTTGGCATTTTACTCTGGCCAGAGATTCTTTGAACAAGGTAATTATAGAATCATGCGAGATAACTTCCCTTATTAAATCTGGGATGATGAATCCTTTTTCAATCACTCAACTATCTCCAAGTAGGTCATGATATACCCAATCTCCTAACTATGTTCACTCCCAGTTGGAAGTAATCAGTTATGGAGTCAAAGTATACCACTTGCTACTTAAGATAACTTTGGTGATCTCAAGTCTAAGGATACTTGCACAACCACTATGAAGAGATTACTCACTAACATAGATTTAATATCCATGTGAGGATTCTCTTTGCAGGTCTCCAATGAACTTGTTCTTCTAACAAGCATCCATATGTTAGCTTTTATTATCTTCCATAATCACTGTTATGAGAACCACTGCTTGAACCATTCAAGAAGCATAACATGTGCTAGTTTGTCCGAATTAACAATGTCCTATCTTGTTAATTCTATGACTAGAGATATTTAGATATTAACACATTTGCATGCAATAGATATCTCACATCATGAACACCTTCATGATTGCCTTTGCATTGTGTTTATAATATCTAAGACTTCATTTATTAATTTAAGATTTACAAACTCATGTATTTAAACATAGCATTAATAAATGAATGATGCCTTATATTAAGAATATAAATTTTATACATATGAAAAACATCCCTATTACATGGGCTCTAAGGCATACTCTCTAACAATCTCCCACTTGTACTAGAGCTAATCACTCATTTGTCTCTAACCCATGCTATTTATATGGTGATCATGCTTAATCTAGGAAAGTGCTTTAGTGAGGGGATCCGCCACATTGTCATCTGTGGGAACCCTTTCTATTTTCACATCATTTCTAGCTACTATTTCCCTTATGAAATGGTAGCGTCTGAGAACATGCTTGGGTCGCTAATGAGACTGTGGTTCCTTTGCTTGCGCAATCCATTGTTGTCACAATATAAAGGAATCGGATCAACAATGCTAGGCACCACTCCTAGTTCAGTTATGAACTTTTTGATCCAGACTGCTTCTTTGGATGCTTATGAAGTAGCAATGTACTCAACTTCCATTGTGGAATCAACAGTTGTTTCTTGTTTGGAACTTTTCCAACTAACTGCTCCTCCTCCCATTATGAACACATAACCAGACTGTGATTTACAATCATCTTTGTCAGATTGGAAGCTAGCATCTGTATACCCATTTACTTCCAAACTGCCCTCTCCATATACCAAGAATATATCCTTAGTCATTCTCAAGTACTTAAGGATATTCTTGACAGCTGCCCAGTGTTCCTCTCCATAATTGGATTGGAATCTACCTATGACACTCAAAGCAAATGCTACATCTGGATGTGTACATAACATAGCATACATGATAGAACCAATTGCAGATGCATATGGTATTCTATTCATGCTCTCTCTATCCTCTAGTGTCCACGAACACATAGACTTAGAAAGGTATTTCCCATGCACCATGGGTATAAACCCTTCTTAGAGAGATCCATATTGAACCTCTTCAATACTTTATCTATATATGTACTCTGAGAAAGACCTAGCAACCTATTGGATCTATCTCTATAGATCCGTATTCCCAGAATATAGGATGCTTCTCCAAGGTCTTTCATGGTGAATTGCTTGGATAACCATATTTTAATAGATTGGAGAAGAAAAATGTCATTTCCCATGATCAATATGCCATCTACATATAGAACTATGAAGACAATTGCACTCCCACTGACCCTTTTATACACACAATGTTCATCTTCATTCTATGAGAAACCAAACTCTTTAATTGTCTCATTGAATCGTATGTTCCAGCTCCTAGAGGCTTGCTTCAATCCATAAATGGATCTTTAAAGCTTGCATACCTTTTCGCCATTTCCTGAAGTGAACCCTTCTGGTTGTGTCATATACACATCCTCACTAAGATTTCCATTAAAGAAAGTTATCTTCACATCCATTTGCCAAATCTCATAATCATAATGAGCTGCAATGGCTAAAAGTATTCTTATAAACTTAAGCATCGCTACAGGAGAAAAAGTTTCGTCGTAGTCAATAACTTCTTTTTGACGATAACCTTTTGCTACTAAGCGAGCTTTGTAGGTAACTATATTACCTTCCATGTCGGTCTTCTTTTTGAAGACCCATTTACACCCTATGGGTTTTATCCCTTCAAGTGGTTGAGTTAAAGTCCATACTTTGTTCTTATACATGGAGTCCATTTCAAACTGCATAGTCTTAAGCCATAAATCATGTTCTGAACTGTTTAAAACTTCTTGATAGCTTGTAGGCTCATTTTCCTTTACTACAGTTATGCCTCTATCCGAATCAATGTGAAATCCATATCTCATAGGGATAGACCGCCTCCTAGTAGATCTTTTAGAATTTTGTGTATAATCAGGTTCAACTATAATCTCATCATTATGAAATTCAGTTTCGGGTTCAATCGGTTGATCATCTTCTATTTGTGGGTCTTGAACTTCACCAAGTTCAATTTTACTCCCACTATCCTCTCGTAGGAGAAATTCTCTTTCCAAGAAGACAACATGCCTTGAAAAAACACCTTTTGTTCTAAGGGATGATAGAAATAATATCCAAACGTTTCTTTTAGATATCCCACAAATAAACATTTGTCAGACTTAACATCCAGTGTGTTTGACATTGTCCTCTTCACATAAGCAGGACAACCCCATACTTTCATATGAGAAAGCGTGCGTTTCTTGTTATTCCACATCTCATATGGAGTAACATCAACCAATTTACTAGGAACTCTGTTTAACACATAAACAGTAGTTTTTAGTGCATATCCCCAAAAGGACTTAGGCAAGTCCGCTCGGCTCATCATTGATCGAACCATATCTAATAGTGTTCGATTTCTCCTTTCAGATACACCATTGTGTTGTGGTGTATATGGTGGAGTCCATTGAGATAAAATCCCATTATCTCTAAGATAATCCTGAAACTCTTGACTTAAGTATTCTCCACCTCGATCTGATCTAAGTGTTTTAATACTTTTGCCAAGTTGTTTCTCTACTTCATTTCTGAACTCTTTGAACTTTTCAAATGCTTCAGACTTATATTTCATTAGATAGATGTATCCAAACCTGAAATAATCATTTATGAAAGTAATGAAGTAGGAGTAACCTCCTTTGGCATGAGTAGTCATTGGACCACATACATCTGAATGTATTAAGTCCAAAACCATTTTAGCTTGTTCTCCTTTACCAATAAAGGGAGCTTTTGTCATTTTTCCCAATAAATAAGATTCACATGTATCAAATAATTCATAATCAAATGATCCCAAATCACCTGACTTGTGTAATTTGGTCATACATTTTTCATTTATATGGCTTAAACGACAATGCCATAAGTATGAGGTATTTAGATTATCATGTTTCAATCTCTTGGTATCCATATTATGTACTTCTTTAATTAAATCAAGAACAAATATACCATTCTCAATGATAGCTTTTGCATAAAACATATTGTTGTTAAAAATGTAACAACATTTGTCCTTTAAAGAAATATCATAATCGTTCATCAAACAACTAAAAGAAATAATACTTTTGGACAAAGATGGAACATAATAATAATTATTCAATTCTAGTACTAATCCACTAGGAAGAGGCAAATAGTAAGTCCCCACAACTGTTGTAGAGATATTCTGTCCAGTAGCTGACTGCAAACATATCTCTGCCTTTCCAACTCTTCTAAAGCTTCTAAGCCTCTGTAGATCATTACATAAGTGAGATCCACATCTGGTATCTAATACCCAAGATTGTTTTGAAGCAATAGAATAAGTATTAATTTCAATCATATGAATACCTAAAGTAGAAGCATCAGCTTGCTTCTTCTCCTTGAGAGAATCTAGATAGGCCTTGCAGTTACGCTTCCAATGACCATCCTTTCCACAATGAAAGCAAGTTCCTTTGGGATTCTCTTTCTTGGCAACCTTCTTCTTGAAGATCCCACCATTCTTTGGTTGCACCTTGGTTATCTTCTTCTTCTTCTTCTTCTTCTTCTTTTGCTTCTTGCCTTTAGCAGAAGTGACAACCATGACACTTTTTGGATACTTTCTTAAATGATCCATCAGCTGTCTTAAGCATATTGATTAACTCAGGAATGGATACTTGGATCTAGTTCATGTTGAAGTTAAGCACGAAAAATGCATAACTTGGAGCCAACGAGTACAAGATTAAATCTATGTATAGATCATTATCCATAACATAGCCAAGTCTACTCAAATGCTCAATATACCCATACATCTTCAATGCATGAGCAGCAGCTGAAGTGCCTTCCACCATTTTGCAGCTAAATAGAGCTCGAGCAATCTCATATTGCTCAGTTCTAGCCTGAGAAGAATAAAGCTCCTCTAGATGCAAAAAGATGGTTCTAGCATCCATCATCTCATGTTGCTTCTGAAGCTCCGAGGACATAGCACCCAGCATCAGACATGCTGCTGCTTCACTATCCTCCATGTATTTTCGATAAATGCCTTTGATCTCATCAACAACATCATCTGATGGAAGTGGTGGTGGATCTTTATCCAAGACATAATGGATCTTTTCAACTCTGAGAACAATTCTTACTTGCCTAATCCAGTTAGAATAGTTGTTGCCAACCAGCTTGTTATCCAAGATTGATCGTATATTAATGTTTGATGTGCTCATGATGATGACCTAGATGTAAAAAAGAAAAGATATGAGAGTATGTTCATGTATATGCATGCATTAATAAGGTCTTTAATTAATCCATTTACTTCCACTATTTTATTGCGAATTAATAGCCCTCACTATATAATTCAAGAAAACCCGATGGTTTTCTTAGTGGGCCAATATCCAATCCTTGATATGTAATTTGACCTTGACTGTGGTCAACAAGCCAAATAACATATCCTTAAAAGGTAGGTATCTATCTACCAATTGTGTCTCTACACAACTATTGGATCATTAGGTTATCAACTCTTGATGCATGCATATCGTATATGCATTCCCTAATCTTGCCTTTAGAACCATTAGCCTTGACTATGGTCAACAAACTAATGGGCTAGCTAAGATGACCCAATTAATTAGATTTGAACATATTCGATATAATGTGAGCTTGACTGTGGTCAACAACCCACACTATAAAGAACTCTGGTTCTCCTCAAATTAATGGAAGGCTTATATACCTTAGTATTTGTTTGAGGGTTTTAGTTAATTAAGTCTCATCATACATGGTTGGCCTACATTGGTATGCATCCTATATCTATCACATAAATATAAGCATACAAATATGGTATAGTTATGGACTTCACTACATTGATTTCCCTGAGCCAAGAGGGAAATCAAAAGGTCACACCTAGGTAGTATGCATGATTCAAACAAGAAAAATAATTACATTATCTTCAAGCTTGTTAGATCTCCATCCGGCCCATCTTGCTCCTTGAAAATGGTCTCCATCACTATTTCTAATTCTAATCTAAGTAATCTAATTACATATTACAACTTGAAAAGAAATACAAACCAAAAACAAGTGGCTGGGACATGAAAGTCCTCATTGGGCCAAAACATGCATAATGCTCAATCACATTGGGCTCTATCCATAACTATCTATCATGCCAATCATACGCCCTTATATGCCTTTCTAATGCACAAAGAAATGTATTACTAACTTTGTTTCAACCTTTGAAACAATATTTTGAGTTATTTTAATGATGTGATCAAATTAGAAAACTTTTTCCATTTAGGAAACCTTTTTGCATGCATGTGTTCTTGCCTTAATAATCAATCCAATTGATTATTAATTAATTATAAATTGATTATTTAATTAATTAATCATATTAAATAATTAAAAGAGTCAATTTTGGGCTTATAATCAAGTGTAGGCCGAAACCCACAAAAGAAAACCCTAAATGTGTTCACACACAAACTAGTTTTGTGTCTTTTAGACCATTTGGGCCTTTTGGAATGAGCCAAGCCCACTTCAGCCCTTAAAACCCATTAATAAACTTAATTAATTTTTATAATATTTAATTTAAATTAGCTCCTTGGGCCCACCAAGTCATTCATTAATTTAAACCAAGTCCGTAAATATAATTAAGCCCATTAATTGGTTTTAATGAATTAAAATTAATCAAATTAATTTAAGGCCCATTTTAATTAATCCAATTATTTAAAAACACTTTAATATATCATATATATAAGATTTAGAAGATTAAAAATCGTTCTAACCAAGAACACATCAAGAACATATGAAGAACACCAATTTATCGAACTTTTCGACTAAACTAGTTTTCATGCAAAACTTGTTCGATCTTAATTTCGTTCGATCTTACGGCTTAATATCCCATATTAAACACATAAAATATCATCTAAATGATGTTTTAATTGATCCATAAGAAATTAAATTAGAACAGCCCCTTAAATCACCTAGGGTTTCAAGCCAAACCCTAATGGTTTTCACGCCAAACCCTAATCACAATCCTTCAAAAGTTTCGTTTTTGTTTCCACCAAATTTATTTGATCACACATACAACCAGAAATCAATATTTCTCATTCATGAACAATCAAATCTAATATATTAAAGTTCATGAAATAAATAACTCAAAACAAAACAAAACTTATTCAGCAAAAAAATATAGAATTGTATATCCATGGCAAAACCGAGGCTCTGATACCATGTTGGATTTTAACGGTTACATGCATCACATACATGAGCGAAATTTTAAAATTTTTTAACCATTAGATCTGATCTTGCCATGAATACACAATATAACTATATGAGAATAAGAAAAATCACCTTTGATTTTTGTTGAACAGTTGATTTTACTTTGCACCGGGTTGTCACAAAACACAGTATCCAAAATCGAACACCTCCAATGAGTAATCCACACTAGAGAGGGATAAATTGAACCAAAAAAATTGGTGTTTAACTAGGGCTGGCCGAAATTCCATGAAGCTAGCTTGGAGTTGGCGCAAAAAGGAGAGAGAGATTAGAGAAAAAGACTTTCTTTTTGTTTTAATCACTTAACCCTAATTTCTCATTAGTTGGCCTTTTATAGTTAGGTTAAAATTCCAACTCCTTAATGAGATTGGGCTCTTCAAAATTGATGGAGAATTATTAATTGGGCCTCTGGAATTAATTATAATCATTTGGGCTTAATTAAATCCAATTTAAACCTTTTCATAAAAGACTATGCACAAAACCCACAAACTAGGCCCTTTGTGCAACTAATTGGATTTAAATACCCAAATGGATTCCAAATCCAACCAACTTTAATATCTGAGTTCCATAACACTTATGTAACATATATAAATTAATTTGGTGCATGAAATAGGCCATTAAATCCTTCTGTTCTAGACTTGGCATGTGGCCCTTATAGAAGGGCTTTCGCCAACTGCTTCATTCCTCTGGCCCTTAATAATTCTTCCAATGGACTTATTAATTATTATACCAGTCCTATAACACTTATAGTTGTCCTATAACACTTATAAGACAATAATAATTAATCATGAAATACATTATTTCAATTAGGTCCAATTTACAAAACATTTTTCAAAAGTTTCGCGGACAATTTTATTTGATCATAATTAATCAAACTCTTTAATTAATTAATATCATATTCACTTCTCTACCTTCATAATAATATCAAATATTATTATTCTTGTCATTTTACTATTTTACCCTTTTCTCTATATGTGTGTGACCTATTGGGTTCCTGTCCATGTTGGCAGTATAATATGTAATTCTGAGTTCTATTTAAAACTCACATGATTTAAACTCCTTTAAATCATTTTATCAATCTCTATTGATATTTTGATACATCATTATACAATTCATGATTGGCCTCTAGCTAGGCATCATGACTACCCAAATGTCAGGAAAGTCATGTGGTTTGACTGTACCCTTCCATAGAAACAGTTACCGTGCAATTACTCCTTTCACCACTCTTATCTCAATTAGATTCTAAGTATAGATTTCTGTCAACTCATATAAATCTAATTATGTATGTTCTATTAATTTAACCATTGTTCCCAAAATTTCCTTCATGGGTCTCTATCCATTTTGGCATTTTACTCTGGCCAGAGATTCTCTAAACAAGGTAATTATAGAATCATGCGAGATAACTTTCCTTATTAAATCTGGGATGGTGAATCCTTTATTAATCACTCAGCTATCGTCAAGTAGGTTATGATATACCCAATCTCCTAACTATGTTCACTCTCAGTTGGAAGTAATCAGTTATGGAGTCAAAGTATACCACTTGCTACTTAAGATAACTTTGGTGATCTCAAGTCTGAGGATACTTGCACAACCGCTATAAAGACATTCCTCACTGACATAGATTTAATATCCATGTGAGGATTCTCTTTGCAGGTCTTCAGTGAACTTGTTCTTCTAACAAGCATCCATATGTTAGCTTTGATTATCTTCTATAATCACAGTTATGAGAACCACTGCTTGAACCATTCAAGAAGCATAACGTATGCTAGTCTGTCCGAATTAACAATATCCTATCTTGTTAATTCTATGACTAGTGATATTTACACTACAAAAAAAATACAGAATAGCGATGAAAATTAGCGAGGACAATAAAATTTGTTGCTAAATGCACAATTTAGCGACAACATTGCGACGAAAAATGATTTTTGTCGCAAATGTTGTTAGCTGTGAGTGGGAAAACAGATTTTGCGACGATTTAGCGAGCAATAATTTTTTTTGTAGCTAATTTTGGGCGCCAAATTTTTGGCGCAAAAAATAGAGACGACTTTGCGAGCAAAGACCCCTCGCTAAATCTTAATTCACGGCTAGAATGATAAATTAACCATTTAGCGAGGACTTAATCCTCGCTAATTTTGCGAGGAATAAATCCTTGCTAAATTAGCGAGGACAAATTCCTCGCTAACGGTTTAATAGTTTAGCATTTGGTATATTAACCATTTAGCGAGGACTTAATCCTCGCTAATTTTGCGAGGAATAAATCCTCGCTAAATTAGCGAGGACAATTTCCTCGCTAACGGTTTAATAGTTTAGCATTTGGTATATTAACAATTTAGCGAGGACTTAATCCTCGCTAATTTTGCGAGGACAATTTCCTCGCTAACTGTTTAATAATTTAGCATTTGGTATATTAACAATTTAGCGAGGACTTAATCCTCGCTAATTTTGCGAGGAACAAATCCTCGCTAAATTAGCGAGGACAATTTCCTCGCTAACGGTTTACTAGTTTAGCATTTGGTATATTAACCATTTAGCGAGGACTTAATCCTCGCTAATTTTGCGAGGAATAAATCCTCGCTAAATTAGCGAGGACAATTTCCTCGCTAACGGTTTAATAGTTTAGCATTTGGTATATTAACAATTTAGCGAGGACTTAATCCTCGCTAATTTTGCGAGGACAATTTCCTCGCTAACTGTTTAATAATTTAGCATTTGGTATATTAACAATTTAGCGAGGACTTAATCCTCGCTAATTTTGCGAGGAACAAATCCTCGCTAAATTAGCGAGGACAATTTCCTCGCTAACGGTTTACTAGTTTAGCATTTGGTATATTAACAATTTAGCGAGGACTTAATCCTCGCTAATTTTGCGAGGAACAAATTCCTCGCTAACGGTTTAATAGTTTAGCATTTGGTATATTAACAATTTAGCGAGGACTTAATCCTCGCTAATTTTGCGAGGAACAAATCCTCGCTAAATTAGCGAGGACAATTTCCTCGCTAACGGTTTAATAGTTTAGCATTTGGTATATTAACAATTTAGCGAGGACTTAATCCTCGCTAATTTTGCGAGGAACAAATCCTCGCTAAATTAGCGAGGACAATTTCCTCGCTAACGGTTTAATAGTTTAGCATTTGGTATATTAATAATTTAGCGAGGACTTAATCCTCGCTAATTTTGCGAGGAATAACTCCTCGCTAAATTAGCGAGGACAATTTCCTCGCTAACGGGGAATAACTCCTTGCAAAATAAGCTGGATTAGCTAGGATATTTTCCCTAGCAAATATTGTCCTAGCTAAATAAAGTTACCAAATTTTATTATAGGGCGCCATTATATACAAAACTCCCTCCAATTTGTATTATTTCCCATCCTCACTTTCCCTCCTCATCGTTTTTCTTTCCCTCTCTTTCTAATAACCATAAGAAAACCCTAGCCGTCCACCACCTTCGCTGCTCCCTTGCCACTTTACTGCTACATAAAATGGATACCTTTCCATCTATTAATCATTTTTCTTCGACTATTTCTACTCAGGGATCTTAAACCTCACAACCTATTGATGGATAGAAAGACAACGATGCTTAAGATTGCAGATCTCGGACTAGCTCAAGCATTTACTCTACCTATATAGAAGTATACTCATGAGGTAATGCAGATCTCGGACTAGCTCGAGCATTTACTGCTTTCTTTTATATTTTTTTATCTATTTTTTGAGCTTTGAGATTCCCTCTTTCTTTGTCTGTGGTGATGGATGTTATTTGTCAGGAAAGTTGTGTGGTTGAGCGATGTTGATAGGGCAAAAGGCTATGCGGTTGATTTCTTGTCTCTGTCGCTTCACGCAGTTTCGAGAGATCCTGAGGCTTATCCCTCTCCTTGCATTTACACTCAGGTAAGTTCTTCACCTCATTCATGTTTAAGTGGATTGCAGTTATTTAAATGGAAAGTAGACTTTCAAATTAAGAATTTAGGCATAGGCATACTTGAGTGTTAGTAAAATATTGAAAAATATGTGGATTTTTATTTTTTTTTAACTTAGCTTTTACGTTTAGATTTTCGTAGTTTATCCCTAGTAAGTGCCCAAGGCAGACTCTTTTCTGCAGGGGTTTTGCCTTAGGGTTGTCTTTTTTCAATTTTTCTGTTTCTGTTTACTTTGCATCTAATATTCATCATCTTCAAATAGCTCTAAAGATCATTTCGGTATCTAAATCAGAAATGTCTTTTAATTTATTCTTTTCAGCGGTCCTCTCCTCTTTTAAACATTCTTGCCGCTTCTTTGTTAATTGCTTTATTGTTCAAGATATAATTTTTTTTTTGGGTTACAGTGGATACTCTGTTTTAGATTTTCTGCCAGTGTGCTGAGATGAATCCTGAACCAGTTGATGGTAGAAACTATCTCTTTGTTAGAATGGCTTTTATGGATTGATTCTTTTCTTTATTTTATGTACCAATGTTTGTTGTCCTAATTGCCATTGACTTAATTTTATTTAGAGGATGAAGTAGAGCACAATTGGGTATTCAGTGCTGATCAGATGGCAAATGATGCTGGAGGTATTGAATTATCCAACTAACATAGTTACCTTCTAAATTCACATTATAACATGTTCTTTTTGGTAATTTTGCAACTTATTGCTGTCCGCAGAGGAGGAAGATTCTGAATATCTTTTCTCTCAAAATAGAACAAGCTCAATTGGATTGGTCCGTGATATGCAAGTATGTGTTAAACCAAGCTCATGAAAAATTTTACGGACCAAATCAGTAAAAATCAGCCATGCATGACAAATCTTTTTCATTAGATTGGTCCGTGATATGCAAGTATGTGTTGTCATTTGTATGTGACCATAATATTTTATTTCATCTTGAACACTACCTTGTAAGGGGGTTAAACCCATCTCAGTGAGTTTAAAGTTCAAGAGCTAAGGAAAAAGTGCGACTAAATGAATTTTGTTGACTGGCTGAATAAGTGGATTAAGCAGAAAAGAATGATTCACATTTAGTAAATCTGAGCTATATAATTCTGCTCAGGCCGTGTATTTTATTTGTTCTTGTGACCATTACTAAATTAAGTTTCTTATTTTTTTTGGCAGATCACAACATTCGGTTTATGCTTCTCATTGTGCAATCCCAGGGACATCAGTTAGTAAATCTTTGTGTTGGTCAGGTGGTAGGATACATGTGCTGCTAATGGGTTTCCTAAAATAGCTTCAGGTAATCAAGATACTGGTTGTTCAATTTAAATACAATAGAGACTAACCTTCCCAAATTTTATGAATCTATCCCTGAACAAATCTCTTGACCATTTATTTATAAAGCTCGACTCTTAAAGTGGATTCGGTTATTTTGAAATCTCTTGAACGAAGCTGACGAGAAACTTTCAACATTTTAATATCGTTGGACTCTTTGGCCTTTGCTTATATAAATAGGCAAGAGTAGAAACTGAAATTCTATGCGTCTATATTTATGCTGTAGGCCTATTTAGTCTTTGATTTTCAGCCAAAAGATCCTGAAAAATATATATATACAGCACTTGCAGTTTTATCTGGGAGAGCAGTGCCAGGTGAGGGAACAAATAGGTGCAACTTCAGCCTGATGTCTGTCGAGTATTTGGTGTTGTTGCCTTATAGGAGGGGAATGAAAGGGACTAGCCATCCTCATTTTCCCTTCCCGTCGTAGCCAAACAAAATGAGGTGATTCCCTTTTATTTAATATCTATCCATGTCCAATGTAAAAGATTAAAGCCAATGAATGTTGGTAGTTTTTCATTACTAGCAGCAATTATTATTATTATTATTATTAATATTATTATTATTATTACTATTATTATTATTAAAATATTTAATAATCAGAAATCCAATGGTTGGTAATTTTAGTTGAGGATACATGAGTCAAAACACTAAACTAGAAGAAAGCTTTATTATTATTATTATTAAATAAAAAAGAAAAGTGCTAATAATTCTCGTCCAAAGTAGAAATGTCCCCAACATATCATAATCATGGTTTCCACCAAACGAGATTTTTGTTTTGCACCGAACACTAATATTTCTTTATTATTTTATATTTATTTATCTATCTATCAAGATGAAGGAAAGAATTATTGGTTAATAAAATATTATATTTTCAATTTCTTCTTCTTTTTTTTTCTTTATCTAATTATATTTCAAATCTTATGTCTAGTAGGTAAAGTGCATGTACGATCTATTTTAATTAGCCATAATTTTTAGGGGGGGATTTTGTATTAGGTCTTTATCAACTCTAATCCTACCTATGTTGATGAATTAGAAAAATAAATTAAAATCTTGCATAATTATCTCCATTGGAGATAGATTATTTATGGATGAGAAAATGAAGGAAGATGGAAGTGTTAGACATCGACCCTTCTTATTTCATTCTGAAAAGCTTTTTATTTAACTTACGATTGATGGTGGGACAGCTTTGAATGTTGGTAGTTTTTCATTACTGGCAGCAATTTGCCAGTGATGAGATGATGATGGCAGAGATGATGGTACATTGTATATTATTTCATGCTATTTGTATCGAGTATTGGGTGGAAAATATTTTGTCAAGTTAGTTGAAGCTTGTTTGGAAATTATAGCATTGAAAAATAATTGTTCTTAAACTAATGTTCAGGGAGATCTTTGTGCATTCTTGAAAAGAAAAGGAGCATTAAGATCGGGAAGAGCTATGAGATGACTTGCTGAAATGACACAGAGACTAATTACATTTGTTTTAAAGTTAGACAATAAACAATTGATCGATTATGGTTTAGTTTAAATTGAACCAAAAGGTTTGTTTAATTTTTTTTTCTAAAAGCATATAGTATAATTTATCAATGTGCTTTTTATATTCTTTCTGAATTTAAATTTAAATCTTTGCTATATTTACTTCAAAAAACTATTACACTTAATTATATTTGTAAAGGTTTGATGCAGGTACCTTTGAAAGTTTGAGGTGTTGTTTATTCAGTTGGCAATAAAGATCCGAAGTTTTCTTTGCCTACATGTGGCTGTGAGTATCTAAACAAACCTGGCGCCATTCTAGAACTACAAAGGTATGCATCACTCTCCCCTTTTTTTCAAATTCCTTTTAGAATCTAAGCTTGCAATTTGCTAGCATACAAGTAGAGTAAATTGGCTATTTTCATGCTTTTAGTCAGTTTTCATTGTGAATGTTGATGTTGTTGTGAGGTTTATTTACTCTGGAATTCAGAAATTTTTGCTGCTCAACTTTAGGTGTTTTAACAAATTGGCCCCTACAATATTAAACTGACTTGATAATGAAGCCAGTTGAGAGTTGAGACACGGTATGCATTGGAACGTGGACATTCAGGAATAAAGCGCATACGAGGATTTGTCAAATTAAGAATAACTTTAGGCTATAATAAACATTTTATGAATTGTTTATGACTTTTCGTTGTTACTGTTATATATGCATGTATCATTTTAGATATATTATTAGCAATATTATACATTTGTAAATAATAATTTATTCATTAATATATATATTTTTATATTAAATATTGAGTAAATATAAATTTTTTATTTTATTGTTTAAATAATGAAATTTTCATATTAAATTAATAAAAATAAGTTTATATCAACATTTAGCGAAGATAAATCTTATATTTGTAAAATCCTAGCTGAATTTAGCGAGGATATCAGTCGTTGCCAATTTTTGCAAGGATTTTGCGAGGATTTAGTCATCGCTAATTTTGCGAGGATTTAGTCCTCGCTAAATTTTGCGAGGGTAATGCAAAAGTTAGCGAGGGCTAATTCCTCGCAAATGTTAGCGAGGATTAAATCCTCGCAAAATATAGCGAGGACTAAATCCTCGCAAAATTAGCGAGGAATAAATCCTCGCTAATTTTGCGAGGATTTAGTCCTCGCTAATTTCATCGCAAAAATTAGCGACGATTAAAGTCCTCGCTAAATTCAGCTAGGATGACTTTTGTTACAAAATTTTTTTCCTCGCTAAATCCTCGCTAAACTGATTTAGCTACGAAAAATCATCATTTAGCGAGGACATTTTTCCTCGCTATTTTGCGTTTTTCTTGTAGTGTTAGATATTAACACATTTGCATGCAATAGACATCTCACATCATGAACACCTTCATGATTGCCTTTGTACTGTGTTTATAATATCTAGGACTTTTTTTATTAATTTAAGATTTACAAACTCATGTATTTAAACATAGCATTAATAAATGAATGATGCCTTTTATTAAGAATATAAATTTTATACATATGAAAAACATCCATATTACATGGGCTCTAGGGAATACTCTCTAACAATATCGATGGGACTCAAAGCTCTATGGCAATTATCGTGGGAGCATCCTCAATGCTAGTTGACTCTATTGGTGCTCGAGATGGCACTGTAGGATGAGATCTTAGAAGTGGTCTTGGAGATGAAATCAACCCACCAATCATGACCAATTACCTCTTTTCAAACTCCTAGAACCTTTTATCTAACCTTCTATCCAATTCATCAAGTACTTGTAAGGCAAGAGGAGGTATCAAAGTGGAAGTCATTCTTCCTTCTATAGCCAACATTCTCCTTTCTAAATCATTTTTTCCCTTTCCTAATTTTTATTGTGTCTATTGTGTTTCCTTAGCCATCTCTACTTCTGATATAGTTTTTAAACTGTCCTTAGAGAATTCACCCAAAGTGTATTCTGAACTTGACTCAGAACTTGACTCTAACCCCACCTCCGGCCCAAGTTTTGGTTGTCCAACCACTAACTCTCAAATTAGGTGACTGTTTGGACCCTTGAACCACCTGAGTGAATCTATAATTGTTGTAAAATTTAGATGGTACGATGATGCATGATGGTGATGTATATATATGATATACAGATGATACATGATGTATGAATGTGTTAGGCGATAATCATAACTACATACAAGTAAATGATAGCCTTTTAACCCTAGCCTTAGCCAATGGCTTAACGGGGAACTCAATAGAAGCGTATGGTGTACAATGAAAACTCGACAACATAACCTCTCTTAATTAAAAGTGTAGACATATAGGTTTTGGCCATTATACATTTAAATAATTTAAATATATCGAGTTAGGCCCATCGATGCATGGCAACCTTTAATGAGTGACCACATAATCTAGTTAAATTTGTTCAATACATGATAGCCCACATAACAAGAAAAAGTATTAAGGTCATACAACCTAAAAGATGTAGCTATTGTCATTACATGGGCTTGTAGTCGGGTGGTAAAACTTTAGGGCTACCCAAGCATTATCCCTACCAATAGGTCTAGCTCATAACGAGCATAATCACCATTTTATATACCAATTAGTACGAGACTTGGGCTGGTGCTTCTCCTTGACACCTCCCTACATTGAGTGAATGTAAGGCATTGTTCAAGATTACAGCGAAGCTAAAATAGGGACACTTAACATAACTCTAAGGCTTTAGCATGAATGCAAAAATGCAATTTCAAAAAAAGATAGATTTAATATTAAAAACTCAATTATAAAAACTTAACTGAGATACTTTAGGAGCAAGGTCTCTTAAGCCCCTAGCTGAGTCACCATTGTGATGTGCATCGAACCTTGCTCTTATTTAGATGGCTCTTAGAGGCTCGCATTTAAGGTCCAAGACCGGGAAAAGTTCACAAAGTTCATATATTGGCCACTTCACAATAGGAAAGGTATTTAACCTAATTTTATTATTGGTGGTTAACCTATGATGACGTTTAAGTAGGCCAATAAGGTAGGTATCATTGAGTCACCACCTAACAAAACATTGGAAAATGATTCTAACCTTTGATGCCCAGACCAAAGATGGTGTTCGAGTCATCACTCTTACTTATACCTTAGTTAGGTGTTGTTTATAAATGAGCTTTTAGAATTAATCCACTATCTCCTTTCTCACATGATGCATAAATAATAAGTAAATAAATAAAAATATCAAGCATATAAAATGATAAAGTAAATAAATAAAAGAAATAAAATTATTACATAAGCAAATGATATATAGAAAATAAATAAAATGTCATACATAAATTGAAACATTTATTTAAGATTGGAAACCTTGGTTTCCTACTGCATATTTTACAAAAAGGTGAAGAATCCTTATTAATTTTTGAAAATGTCGGACGAGTGATCCTAATTTTATGAAAGCAAAGATTCTTCTTTATTGATCAATTTTGGGTTAAAAATTGGACATTGGTCCATTTTTATTTAAGGAAAACCTAATTAACTAGTAAAAATGATTTAAGTGAAATTTATCATTGAATATGCAAAAATCATTTTTATTACTAACTATTACATCCCCAAAAATAAATAAGTCTAACATAAAAAATAAAATACAAATTAATAAATGAGTGTAGAAATGAAACATTCTAAGGGGTGGCTCTCTAGGGCACATTAACCTTGAAACAAAAACTCCTCAATATAGCAAAATTAATAGCTTAAAAAATATATGCACATAAGCAAATCATTAGTATGCAAAAATGAAGTAAAAATAAACAATAAAGTAAAGTAAAATAGATAGACATTCTTGAAATAAAAGTAAGACATGCTGGACAGAAATGAAAATGTGATAGAAGCATGAAATAGAATAAAAATCACATTAAAAACAAATATAACATGCAAATAAATCAAAACATGAAAGAATAACAATAAATAGGAATAAAACACCCAAAAAATAGGCCACAAATGGCCAAACAAGGTAAGGGAGATGGGATAGAAAGAAGGCTATGTGATGTCCCTGCGGTTGATATGACTAACGAGCATCTGTTAAGGCTTTTTTCCCATCTATCACATACAAAATAGACAGAAGCAAGCATAATACAAATCATCATTCAAATCAAGTATATATTCAATCTAATCATGCATAATTCTACTTCTAATTTTGCCAAAAATAATTATAATCCTAAAAACACAGCTAAAACACACTAAAAAATTAAATTAACACAAAAAATAAAATTTCAATTAAAATAATCAAACTTGGATCAATGGTGAAAATCCTAAAGACATACTTTTCTAACATTATTTTATCACCTTTTAAGTGAACATGGCATCATAAAGATTACAGAGGCATAAAAAATTAAATAAATAAACAAGAAATCATGTCATTAACATCAAATATGTGAAATTAAGTCAAAGCATGTATATTTTCATAGAATGATAAAAATAGAAAATCGGGCCCAGAATATTACCCTTAGGGGATATATTACGATTATGGAAATTGTACTTAAACTTTAATCCATTGATTTCCACGTTATTGGAATAAAAATTATGCTTTTGGTATTTTGTTCGAATGTAAGGAAGAGAATACAAAAGTTATTGTTCTCAAGAAAGTAAAAATCTATGTTTTACTCTTAAGGAACAATGGCTGCTCTTCCTAAAATATGTTCTCCTTCTTTTGAAAATCCTAGATTTTTATTTATACATAGAAGAGAAAAGTTCAAGATAATTCCAACTCTCAATCCCCATAAAATATGCCTTTAATCCCTTTAAAAATTTTCCCAAATCTGATAATTAATAACCTAATCTTGATCAAGTCTTCAGCTATTAGAAAATGTGGGAATTACTGAAAAATCCCCACAATGACAAATGGTGGGCAGTCAAAACTAATATTGAACTCCCAAAAATACCTTTGAATCTAACCTAATGACCTGTGGTCGTGACTTGATGACCATAGTCGTCTATCATAGAGCCATGAGCAGGCCAAGATAGCCAATATAGGCCATCTACTAAGAGATGGCCAAGAAAAAAATGGCCATAGACAGTCATCCATCCATGATAGATAGCCCTTTATGACAGAAAAAGGCCAGAATTTATAGTTTTTCAAACTTTTTTCAAAACTTTAAGAAATGCAAGGTTAAAACCCATAAAAATATTTTTAGAAAATTTTGAAAACTAAGGACATAACTTGAAATTTGCTCTTTCCGTCTGAAGTATGAAGAGTTCTTTCTGATCGGGTAACTCTAATCTAAGTTCTATGGGCTGTCATTTGAAGGTAAAATATTGGGTTGGGTTTTATTGATCTTAGGGAATCTAATTTCTAAGGTTGATGTGTGAGTGTAATAATAAATGGTTGTTGTTTGTGATTAAGGGGTAGATTGTTAATTGGCACCTAATATGTTTAGTTTATTACGTACAAGTATATATTGAGTTAATTTTGAAAGAAAGACAAAATTAGATGACCTAAGTATCTTTAAAATCTTAATTGGCTAGATATTTTTACAAGTGAATTTGAATAATAATGAAGCAAATCTAGTCAACTATACAAAAATATAAGTTTAGGTTACTTGGTTATGATAGAAAAAAATTGTCATACATTTAGTTTGAATAAGTAAATAGTTGCATAGTTATCTTAGCTCATAAATGTTAAGGCCTTTAAAGAAAGGAACTAGCCTAGTTTCTTTGATCTTAGCTTATAATGATAATTTTTGTATAAAAAGTTTTAACATCTTTTGAAATTAATCAAGTTTAATGGAATTTAGGTGGCAATTAGTACTATGAAGTTGGGTGGTTCTATTTTTAGCATAGGTTATGGCTAGTTTTCTTTGGTAGACCTTATCCTTTCTTGAAAGCTAATTACATTAGGCTAACATCACAATCAAAATGTAAGACCTAATGATTTGTGGTTGTGTGTTGTGTCATTTAGTGGAGATAACCTTTATGGCTCTAATACTAAAGGAGAGTCCTATAATATATCTTGAGTGTCAAGTGCAAAACTGTTGGTGCATTATATACTAGATTACTTGTTTGATTTCTAAATTATGCTAGATGTTTTGTTTCTTTGGAAATTCTAAGCTTAAAATTTTTTCCTAGCACACACATATTGAAACTTATTTGTATGCTTCTATGTAAAACCACTTTGAATTAGAAAGATTCATTAAGTGGCATTCACTAATTGTTGTCTATATGCATTTGAATACTTTAATTCTAAATTAGAGTTTGGAAGTTTTGAGAATTAATTTTATTCATGATTGCTTAATGTTGAGCAAAAGCTAAGTTTAGAGTTATTCATAATTCCAAATTGTATTCTATTTCGAGTCCATTTTCCTTAAATTTTGAGCCCATTTAGTCTACTTTACTATGTTTTAGTTAGAAATAATTAAATTAAGGTGTGAGAATGAATTGCCATAAAGTACTCCTATTTTTCTAGAAAATTGATGGTTCACAGCTAGCAATCACTATGTGATAGCCATGAGGGTTAACACAAAGAAGCAAAAGCAAAAGAGTTTTCAACATAATTGTCACAGAAATTGTAATGATGTCATGATAAGGCACATAACTATCAAGAATAGTGTGACAGTCATGAGGTAATTATAATTTAAAGGCAAAATCTATAGAAGATTTCAACACTATTATTAGGATTCACACTGTTGTATGAAGTCTGTGATAGCCATAGCCTTGGCCAAAAAACATCTTTTTAACTAGGAACTCGTGGGTGTTACTTTTACTTGACAACTATGGCACCATCATACTATATATAGTTATAATTTCAATTTTTCTTTATATTTTCTTTTTCTTTTTGGGTAACCTTACAAACCCATTTACTTTTTGTAGGGATTTTGCTTAAATAGTTATAAATCATTCTTTTTTGTTTATATATTCTAGGGTTTTATTTTAAAACTTTAGATTTTCTTTTATGCTTCAACTGAAGAAAAACCTAAGGGATTTTTGAAGATCTGAAATTCCAGAGGATCTTCCATGAGTATCACAATCTCTCCTCATCTTTGTTTCTTAATTCATAAAAGGAATAGTGGGTAATCTATTTATTGTTAAAGGTGTTAGAGAGTATGCCCTAGAGCCCATGTAAAAGGGATGAATTTTATATGTATGAATTTATATTCTTAATAAAAGGCATTATTTATTTATTAATTCTATGTTTAAATACATGAGCTTGTAAATCTTAAATCAATAAATGAAGTCTTTGATATTATAAACACAGTGCAAAGACAATCATGAAAGTGTTCATGATATGAGGTGTCTATTGCATGCAAATGTGTTAATATCTAAATATCCCTAATCATAGAATTAACAAGATAAGACATTGTTAATTCGGACAGACTAGCACATGTTATGCTTATTGAATGGTTCAAGCAGTGATTCTCATAACTATGATTATGGAAGATAGTCAAAGCTAACATGTGGATGCTTGTTAGAAGAACAAGTTCATTGGAGACCTGCATAGAGAATCCTCATATGGATATTAAATCTATGTCAATGAGGAATCTCTTCATAGCAGTTGTGCAAGTATCCTTAGACTTGAGATCACCAAAGTTATCTTAAGTAGCAAGTGGCATATTTTGACTCCATAACTGATTACTTCCAACTGGGAGTGAACATAGTTAGGAGATTGGGTATATCATGACCTACTTGAAGATAGTTGAGTGATTGACAAAGGATTCACCATCCCAGATTTAATAAGGGAAGTTATCTCGCATGATTCTATAATTGCCATGTTTAGAGAATCTTTGGCCAGAGTGATATGCCAAGATGGATAGAGATCCATGGAGGGAATTTTGGCAACAATGGTTAAATTAATAGAACATACATAATTAGATTTATATGAGTTGCCAGAAATCCAAACTCAGAATCTAATTGAGATAAGAGCGGTGAAAGGAGTAATTGCACGGTAACTGTTTATATGGAAGGGTATAGTCAAACCACATGACTTTCTTGACATTTAGGTAGTCATGATGCCTATTTAGAGTACAATCATGACTTGTATAATAATGTATCAAGAATATCAATGGGGATTGATAAAAATGATTTAAAGGAGTTTAAATCATATAAGTTTTGAATAGAAATCACAATTACATATTATACTGCTAATATAGAAAGGAACCCAATAGGTCACACACATATAGAGAAAAATGATAAAATGGTAAACGATAAGGATAATAACATTTGATATTATTATGGAAATAGAGAAGTGAATAAGAGAATAATTAATTAAAGAGTTTAATTAATTATGATCAAGTAAAATTGTTCACGGAACTTTTGAGAAATGTTTTGTAAAATTAGACCTAATTGAAATAATGTATTTCATAATTAATTATTATTGGACTATAAGTGTTATATGGCTGATATAATAATTAATAGATCCATTGGAGGAATTACAGAGGCCCAAAGAAGTGAAGTTGGCGCAAAAACCATCAAGAAGAAGGGCCACACGCCAACTCCAAATAGAAGGCCTTAGAGGCCTATTTCTTGGACCAAAATAAATTAAATATGTTACATAAGTGTTATGGAGCCTGCATATTTAATTTTGTTGGATTTAAAATTCATTAGGGTAATTAAATCCAAGTATATGTACAGAGGGCCTAGTTTGTGAGTTTTATGCATAGTCTTTTGTGAAAGGGCTTAAATTTGTTTTAATTGAGCCCAAATAATTATAAATAATTCCAGAAGCCTAATTAATAATTCTCCAATAATTTTAAATAGCCCAATCCCATTTCGAAGTTGGATTTTTAACCTAACTATAAAAATCCAAGTGATAGGGAATTAGGGTTAAGAGTGTGTGAACACTTAAGAAACGTTTCATCTCTTTTTCTCTCTACCCTAGCCGCCACTCCCAAAGCTAGCTTCTAGGGTTTTTGGCAAGCCCTTGTTTTCTACCAATTTTTGGTTCATTCTATCATTCTCTAGTGTGGATTACTCATTCGAGGTGTTCGATTTTGGACACTGTGGTTTGTGACAACCCGGTGCAAAGGAAAATCAACTGTACAACAAAAATCAAAGGTGATTTTTCTTATTCTTATTAATATGTATATTGTAAATTCATGGCAAGATCAGATATATTGATTAAAAATTTTAAATTCAGCTTATGTATGAGATGTATGTAACCTATAATTCCCAACATAGTATCAGAGCCAGGTTTTTCCATGAATATACAATTCTATATTTTTCTGTGGAATAAGTTTTATTTTTTGAGTTATTTATTTCATAAACTTTAAAATATCAGATTTGATTGTTCATGAATGAGAAATATTGATTTCTGGATATAAGTGTGATCAAATATATAAAACGGAAATAAAAACGATTCTTTTGAGAAAAGAATTTTTGGTTTTTGCGTGAATAGCTTTTATTTTTAGGGGCTGTTCTAAATTAATTTTTTATAGATCCATTATAAGATCATTTAGATAATAATTTATGTGTTTAATATGTTATATTAAGCCATAGGATCAAACGAAATTAAAATCGAACAAGTTTTGCATGAAAACTAGTTTAGTCGAAAAGTTCGATAAATTGGTGTTCTTGGTGTGTTCTTGATGTGTTCTTATTTAGAACGATTTTTAATCTTCTAAATCTAATATATCTGATATATTAAAGTGTTTTTAATAAATTGGATTAATTAAAATGGGCCTTAAATTAATTGGATTAATTTTAATTCATTAAAACCACTTAATGGGCTTAATTATGTTTATGGACTTGGTTTAAATTAGTGAATGACTTGGTGGGCCCAAGGAGTTGATTTAAATTAAATATTATAAACAATAATTAAGTTTATTAATGGGTTTTAAGGGCAAGAGTGGGCTTGGCTCATTCTAAAAGGCCCAAATGGTCCAATAGACACAAAACTAGTTTGTGTGTGAACACATTTAGGATTTAATTTGGTGGGTTTCGGCCTACCCTTTATCTTAATCCCAAAATTAATTATTTTAATTATTTAATATGATTAATTAATTAAATAATCAATTAATAATTAATTAATAATCAATTGGATTGATTATTAAGGCAAGAACACATACATGCAAAAAGGTTTCCTAAAATGAAAGTTTCCAAAATGAAAAAGTTTCCTAATTTGATCACATTATTAAAATAACTCAAAAGAATGTTTTAAGAGTTGAAAAAAAGTTAATAATCCATTACTTTATGCATTAAAAATGCATATAAGGGTGTATGATTGGCATGATGGATAGTTATGGACAAGACCCAATGTGATTGAGCATTATGCATGTTTTGGCTCAATGAGGACTTTCATGTCCCGGCCTCTTATTTTTGGTTTGTATTTCTTTTTAAATTGTAATATGTAATTAGATTACTTAGATTAGAATTAGAAATAGAGATGGAGACCACTATCAAGGAGCACGATGGGCCTGATAGAGATCCAATAAGCTTGAAGATAATGTAATTATTTTTTTTCTTGTTTGAATCATGCATACTACCTAGGTGTGACCTTTTGATTTCCCTCTTGGCTAGGGGAATCAATGTAGGGCCAGTTTGGCAAAACTTATGAAAATAGCTTTTTCAATTGATAAAAGTTATATTCCAAAAAGTTATATCCCAAAAAGTAGATAATTGTTTGGTAAATAAAATTCAAAATGACTTATAAATTTAAAGGCTGTTTGGTAAATTATATGATTAAAAATAACTTTTTACAATAAATGTTTAAATTATTATTTTATAATTTTTTTTATTTATCTTGACTCAACAGTAAATATCCTTTATATTATTTCTTTTTTATATTAGATATAATTGTCATTATAAAATAAAATAAAGGGTATTTTTGTCAAAAAGAAATTTTAAAATAGCTACCCTTAAAAGCTAAAATTCAGCTTTTCTGAAAAGCTTCAATTTCTAGCTTTTTTCAATATGAGGTTTTTTCACTTTTTACAAAATTGATTTTTCAAAAATCAGCATTTACCAAACACATATTTTTATATCATAATCAATTTTTTATCCAATAATCAGCTTTTTATCCTTTCAAAAGCAATACCAAACACGCTCGTAGTAAAGTTCATAACTATACCATATTTGTATGCTTATATTTATGTGATATATATAGGATGCATACCAATGTATGCCAACCATGTATGATGAGACTTAATTAACTAAAACCCTTAAACAAATACTAAGGTATATAAGCCTTCCATTAATTTGAGGAGAATCAGAGTTCTTTATAGTGTGGGTTGTTGACCACAGTCAAGCTTACATTATATAGAATATGTTCAAATCTAATTAAATGGGTCATCTTAGCTAGCCCATTAGCTTGTTGACCACAGTCAAGGCTAATAGTTCTAAAGGTAAGATTAGGGAATGCATATATGATATGCATACATCAAGAGTTGATAATCTAATGATCTAATAGTTGTGTAGAGACACAATTGGTATAGAGATACCTACCTATCAAGGGTATAGAGTTTGCCTTGTTGACCACAGTCAAGGTCTAATTGCATATCAAGGATTGGATATTGTCCCACTAGGAAAACCATCGGGTTTTCTCGAATTATATAGTAAGGGCTATTAATTCGCAATAAAATAGTGGGAGTAAATGGATTAATTAAAGACCTTATTAATGCATACTTATATATGAACATACTCTCATAGTTTTTTTTCACATCTAGATCATCATTATGAGCACATCAAACATTAATATACGATCAATCTTGGATAACAAGGTGGTTGGCAACAACTATTCTAACTGGATCAAGCAAGTAGAATTGTTCTCGGAGCTGAAAAGATCCATTATGTCATGGATAAATATCCACCACCACTTCCATTAGATGATGCCATTAATGAGATCAAAGGCACTTATTAAAAATACATGGAGGATAGTGAAGCGGCAGCATGTCTGATGCTGGGTGTTATGTCCTCGGAGCTTCAGAAGTAACATGAGATGATGGATGCTAAAACCATCATTTTGCATCTAGAGGAGCTTTATTCTTCTCAGGCTAGAACTGAGCAATATGAGATTGCTAGAGCTCTATTTAGCTACAAAATGGTGGAAGGCACTTCAGGTGCTACTCATGCATTGAAGATGTATGGGTATATTGAGCATTTGAGTAGACCTGGCTATGTTATGGATAATGATCTATACATATATTTAATCTTATACTCATTGGCTCCAAGTTATGCACCTTTCGTGCTTAACTTCAACATGAACAAGATCCAAGTAACCATTGCTGAGTTAATCAACATGCTCAAGACAGCTGATGGATCTTTTAAGAAGGATCCAAAAAGTGTCATGGTTGTCACTTCTGCTAAAGGCAAGAAGCAAAAGAAGAAGAAGATAACCATGGTGCAGCCAAATAATGGTGGGATCTCCAAGAAGAAGGTTGCCAAGAAAGAGAATCCCAAAAGAACTACAAGGCCTATCTAGATTCTCTCAAGGAGAAGAAGCAAGCTGATGCTTCTACTTCAGGTATTCATATGATTGAAATTAATACTTATTCTATTGCTTCAAAACAATCTTGGGTATTAGATACCAATGTGGATCTCATTTGTATAATGATCTATAGGGGCTTAGAAGCTTTAGAAGAGTTGGAAAGGCAGAGATATGTTTGCAATTAGCTACTGGACAAAACATCTCTACAACGGTTGTGGGGACTTACCATTTGCCTCTTCCAAATGGATTAGTACTGGAATTAAATAATTGTTATTATGTTCCAGCTTTATCCAAGAGTATTATTTCTTTCAGTTATTTATTGAATGATTATGATATTTTTTGAAGGACAAGTGTTGTTACATTTTTAAGAACAATATGTTTTATGCAAAAGCTATCATTGAGAATGGTATATTTGGGATCATTTGATTATGAATCATTTGATACATACGAATCTTTTTTATTGGGAAAAATGATAAGCTCCCTTTATTGGTAAAAGGGAAAGAGCTAAAATTATTTTGGACTTAATACATTCAGATGTATATGGTCCAATGACTACACATGCCAGAGGAGGTTACTCCTACTTCATTACTTTCATAGATGATTATTCCAGGTTTGGATACACTTATCTAATGAAATATAAATCAGAAGCATTTGAAAAGTTCAAAGAATTCAGAAATGAAGTAGAGAAACAACTTGGCAAGAGTATTAAAACACTTAGATCAGTTAAAGGTGGAGAATACTTAAGCTAAGAATTTTAGGATTATCTTAGAGATAATGGGATTTTATCTCAATGGACTCCACCATATACACCACAACACAATGGTGTATCTAAAAGGAGAAATCGAACACTATTAGATATTGTTCGATCAATGATGAGCCGAGCATACTTGTGGGATATCCAAAAGAAACGTTTGGATATTATTTCTATAATCCCTTAGAACAAAAGGTATTTGTTTCAAGGCATGCTGTCTTCTTGGAAAGAGAATTTCTCCTACAAGAGGACAGTGGGAGTAAAATTGAACTTGGTGAAGTTCAAAACCCACAAATACAAGAATATCAACCGATTGAACCTGAAACTTAATTTCATAATGATGAGTTGCAGTTGAACCTAATTATACACAAAATCCTAGAAGATCTACTAGGATGCATTCTATCCCTGTGAGATATAGATTTCACATTAATTCGGATAGAGGCATAACTGTAGTAGAGGACAATAAGCCTACAAGCTATCAAGAAGTTTTGAACAGTTCAGAATGTGATTTATGGCTTAAGGCTATACAGTCTGAAATGGACTCCATGTATGAGAATAAAGAATGGACTTTAACTTAACCACTTGAAGGGATAAAACCCATAGGGCGCAAATGGGTCTTCAAAAAGAAGACCGACATGGAAGGTAATGTAGTTACCTATAAAGTTCGCTTACTAGCAAAGGGTTATCGTCAAAAGAAAGGTATTGACTATGATGAAACCTTTTCTCCTGTGGCGATGCTTAAGTCTATAAGAATACTTTTAGCATTTGCAGCTCATATGATTATGAGATTTGGCAAATGGATGTGAAGATAGCTTTCCTAAATGGAAATATGACTGAGGATGTGTATATGACACAACCAGAAGGGTTCACATTAGGAAATGGCAAAAAGGTATGCAAGCTTCAAAGATGCATTTATGGATTGAAGCAAGCCTCTAGGAACTGGAACATACGATTTAATGAGACAATCAAAAAGTTTGGTTTCTCACAGAATGAAGATGAACCTTGTGTGTATAAAAGGGTCAGTGGGAGTGCAATTGTCTTCCTAGTTCTATATGTAGATGACATATTGATCATGGGAAATGACATTCTCTTCTCCAATCTGTTAAAATACGGTTATCAATACAATTCTTCATGAAAGACCTTGGAGAAGCATCTTACATTATGGGAATAAGGATCTATAGAGATAGTTCCAATAGGTTGCTAGGTCTTTCTCAAAGTACATATATAGATAAAGTATTAAAGAGGTTCAATATGGATCTCTCTAAGAAAGGGTTTATACGCATAGTGCATGGGAAACACCTTTCTAAGTCTATGTGTCTGCAGACACTAAAGGATAGAGAGAGCATGAATAGAATACCATATGCATCTATAATTGGTTCTATCATGTATGTTATGTTATCTACACGTCCAGATGTAGCATTTGCTTTGAGTGTCACAAGCAGATTCCAATCCAATTTTGGAGAGGAACACTGGGCAGTTGTCAAGAATATCTTTAAGTACTTGAGAAGGACTAAGGATATATTCTTGGTATATGAAGAGGGCAGTTTGGAAGTAAATGGGTATACAAATGCCAGCTTCCAATATGACAAAGATGATTGTAAATCACAATCTGGTTATGTGTTCATAATGGGAGGAGCAGTTAGTTGGAAGAGTTAAATTAATAGAACATGCATAATTAGATTTATATGAGTTAAAAAAAATCCATACTCAAAATCTAATTGAGATAAGAGTGGTGAAAGGAGTAATTGCACGGTAACTGTTTATATGAAAGGGTATAGTCAAACCACTTGACCTTCCTAACATTTGGGTAGTCATAATACCTAGCTAGAGCCCAATTATGACTTTTATAATAGTTTATCATAAATATCTATAGGGATTGATAAAATTATTTAAAGAAGTTTAAATCATGTGAGTTAAATAAAGCTCACAATTACATATTATACTGTTAATATGGAAAGGAACCCAATAGGTCACACACATATAAAGAAAAAGGATAAAATGGTAAAATGAAAAGGATAATAATATTTGATATTATTATGGGAATAGAGAAGTGAATAAGAGAATAATTAATTAAAGAGTTTAATTAATTATGATGAAGTAAAATTATTCGCATAACTTTTGAGAAATGTTCTGTAAAATTGGACCTAATTGAAATAATATATTTTATAATTAATTATTATTGGACTACAAGTTTTATAGGGCTGATATAATAATTAATAGATCCATTGGAGGAATTACAGAGGCCCAGAGAAGTGAAGTTGGCGCAGAAACCCTCTAGAAGAAGGGCCATATGCCAACTCTAAACAGAAGGCCTTAGAGGCCTATTTCTTGGACCAAAATAAATTAAATATGTTACATAAGTGTTATGAAGCCTATATATTTAATTTGGTTGCATTTGGAATTCATTTGGGTAATTAAATCCAAGTATATGTACAAAAGGCCTAGTTTGTGGGTTTTGTGCATAGTCTTTTGTGAAAGGGCTTAAATTGGTTTTAATTGAGCCCAAATAATTATAAATAATTGTAGAAGCCCAATTAATAATTCTCCAAAAATTTTAATGAGCCTAATCCCATTATGAAGTTTGATTTTTAACATAACTATAAAAATCCAAGTGATGGGGAATTAGGGTTAAGAGTGTGTGAATACTTAAGAAAAGTTTCTTCTCTTTTTCTACCAATTGTTGGTTCATTCTATCATTCTCTAGTGTGGATTACTCATTAGAGGTGTTCGATTTTGGACATTGTGGTTTGCGACAACCCGATGCGAAGGAAAATCAATTGTACAATAAAAATCAAAAGTGATTTTTCTTATTCTAATTTATATGTATATTGTAAATTCATGGCAAGATCAGATATATTGGTTAAAAATTTTAAATTTCACTTATGTATGAGATGCATATAACCGATAATTCCCAACAAAATGAACTTTGAATCCCTCATTTTTATGTAAAGACTTCCAATTTTCAACATAATCTCTATTGTTTTTATATCTTGATCTTAATTTTATTGTATCAGAATGATGGTTAATCTTAGTTCAAAATAGTTGATTATACATATATATGCCCTGTTCATATTTTTCTCTACATCTTGATTTCTTAATGTTGTCGAAATGGTAGTTTTGATTTGTGGATGTTAAGTTATTTGGTTCAAAAGTGTTTAGGAGATATGATTAGTTCATGGATAGATGAAGCTAGGATGGTAATCTATCCTAACTCAAGGATAGTTTTACCCGCACATATGCTAGATATTAGGCTGACTCAGAAAGGGAATCTTAAGATCTACAGTAGTTTTCCCCAAAGGAAACTTAGGTGTTTGGCCTGTCCATAGGTGAGTTATGCATTGTTTGTTTGGAGTCTTTTGACTTGAAAATAGGGGGAGGATGAGTTTTCCCTTAGCATCTTATCCTTGATTTAACTCATACTATCTTTAATCTTAATTTATCGCTAAATTGTTATTTAACATTTCAATTATTTTGCTTCCTTATTTTGTGTTTTTTTATTGCTTCATTCATTTATTCATCATTTGATGCTTTTATATATAACACTAACAACTTTTGACAAATATGACAACCCAAATAATAATTAATCTTTACACAAGCAATTGTAAAAACCAATCCCTTCGGTACAATGACTTGAGGGTCTTAACCATATATCCCACTTTATTACTTATCGATCTAGTAAACTTTCTAGAGAATGGTCACACTAAAATATTCCAAGATAGTAGAAAACCAACCCATAAAATAACTCATAAATACCACATGCAATTGACTAAGAAATGTTACTCCTACAGGCCTTATCTACATTAAGAGCAACCAAGTTTAAAGGAGGAGCAGGCCAATAGATTAAAACCTCTCTTCTGCTTTTATCAATTTATTACAACTTACAAGCACATTAAAAGCATCAGTACAAATCTAAATAGAGCTGCTAATATAGGAGAATTTAGAAAAGAAAGGAATAAAATCATTATTAAAAATTCTCTCATTACAACAAATCCAAACCTGCTAGCAAATAAAACCAAATAACATAGCCCAATAGTAATGCCCTTTTGCATTATAAATGCCATTTAGATTTTCCAAAATCTAGCTTTGCAAATTATCTTGAAAGAAATATCCATAGTCCTTAGAATTAAGAAAATAAATCAAGAAAATAAAGCCAAACCATCTTTACTTGAAAGCAATCTCTTAACACATGTAAAATAGTTTCATCAAAATAGTTGCAAAGAGTACTAGTAGAATCGACTTGGTGTTGACAAACATGTTCAACACTAGTTAGAATTTTGGATTGATAATAGAGCCAAAGAAAAGCTTCAATTTTTTATAGACCTCACCAAGACCAAATGCACTGCCAATCTTTGGAAAAAGGAGAATAAGCATCAATAACTTATTCATAAGTAGATGCAATAGTGAATAAACCATCAGAAGAATGACACCAAAATTTAAAATCTAGGCCAATACCTTGACAAGGAGGACAATAACTTATAATGTGATCTATAACCAATGTTATTAAAATTGGACTCGAGCAATATAATTACGAATTGTATAGCTGGTATGATTTGATTTCATGTACAAGACTAGAATGATAAAAGACTAAAAGGAACCTATATGAACCATAAAAGAACCAATTGAACCATAAAAAAGTAGAATAAAAATTAGGTTGAACTAGAAAAACTAGTTTGAATAGAAAAAACTAGTTTTTGTCCTAAATATCCATATAACATTTTTTTTCTAAAAAATAAAATATAAATATAAATATGAAAGAATTAGAATTTCAAAATAAAAAATATAATTTGTATTTGATGAATTCTTTTAGATATTTTTAACTTATTATATTTATTTAAAATTTTTGTTATAAATGTTGAATGACTTGAAAATAATGTATTAAAATTAATTTTTGATGATGAATGTGTTTTCGTAAAGTATTTTTATTTTTTTATATAGCGATATTTTTATGACATTTATTAAATATTAAAAATGATATTATTAAAAATAAAGAAAAAACCCAATTGAACCACAACTCCTTTGCCTCTTCGATTTTTTATCTGGTCTAATTTTAATAATATTGTCCACAACCCATTAAGGCAAAATATTGAAGGGAAAAGAGATTCCAAGAACCATCATAATTTTTTATTTTTCATTAATTTATATTGATTTGTTATCATCATAATTTTGTGATCAATTCTGCATTAATAGCAATAAATGATAAAAACAATTTGAGCATTAAATCTCATAAATAAAATTAAATTTCCTGAATAGAAAAAAGTCCTTTTTTAATTCATCTATGCTACATATTCATTGTAAAATTTACAATGACAACTATCGACAAGCCAACACATTATGATTCTTTCTTTCAATTTTTTTTATAAAATGCTAGTAGACTAAATAAAGTTAAGTAAACTAGAAAGAGATGCTAGCAAAAATTTATACATACGTTTTATTTTTCCAAATTATATAAACATATGTTACCTTTAAAATTAAATAATAATAGAAAAGAATTTTAATGGGTAAGGATGGACATGAACTGGTTAGCCAGTTTGTAATCAATTTTTTAAGTGCAGTCCATCAAAGTTGATTTTTCAAAATCAAAGTACAAATACAATCTATTAACAACTACTTAATCGCTAAATATAACCAGTTAACCATTAACAGTTAAAAAAATTAAATATAAATTTTATAAAAAAATTTCAATCTATCCATGAAATTAAAATATAAATTTCCCAAATTTTAAATATAAAGTACAAATCATTCTAATTTAATAACCACAAAATAAAATTATATAAATATTAATTTATTAGTTATCTAATTTTTAATATTAAGAAAAAAATGGATACATGTATAAATTACCTTTATATCCATATATCTATGTAAACTTATACATAAATCAATTAACCATTAACCAATAGGTTAACCAGATACTTAAGTCTAAGTTTAAGTCTATTAACCATAATTTTAAAAATTTAAGTTAACATCTGCATTCAATTAGACTGATTAATCAGTAAAGTCGGTTTAAACTCGATTTTTTAAATCGGTTCAATGGTTTTTTAATTTTTTTTATCCATCCCTACTAATGGATGTTGGAAAGAAGGGAATGAAGATATACAAAGGATGGTTATGGATTATTTTTCAAAGCTATCTTTAAACTCATCACCATTTGATTTTAGTGCAAAATCTTAATAAATTTAATGCTCATATGCTAAACGCTCCTTTTGTAGAAAAAGAGATTGTGGTTTTTATTTTAATTTTAGCTCCCAAATTAAAAAAAACTAACCAAATTAATCCTCAATCTTTTATAATTTTTTAAAATCCAACCATATGTTAAGTTTTCCATCCAAAACATAATAAAATAATATTTAGTGAGGATTTTTAGTAACAGACTAAAATATGTCGCTAAATACAAAATATAACAATGGATTAGCGACATATCTCATAATTCATCACTAAAAATATTTAAAAAAAATAAAAAAAAAATATTACAAATAAATATGCAGTTTTTATTGATAAATTATAATTAGTGTCTGTTTTTCTTTGTATTTCTTGTGTTAATATTAACATTAAAGAAAATAAAGTGTCTAAGGCTCCAAAATATACCTTAATAGCATTATGGTATACTGGGTGGATTAGAAAGTAAATATAAAAGGTTAAGGGATATAGATGGAAATTTTGTAATTAGTTTTGATTGTAATGCTATTGAATAAATAAATAAAAGACTTAGGTTAGGTAGAATTACTTGCTAGTGTATGATTAGAGGAAGATTTGGGTTGGAATTATAATTATATAAACTCAAAAACTCTTGGCCAAAAGAAAGTTTACATTTGTATATTATAGAATAATGAAGAAATTACTAAAGAAGGAAGGGAAAGAGTGGCCATCCATATGGGAAGAAAAATTTTTGAATTTCCCCACCTATATTCCTCACCAAAACACATATACTTGAATCCTTAAGGGATATTTAGAAGGAGAAAGGAAGTCATACAAATTCAAGGCTTAACTAAGGTAAGTTAGTATGTAAATAACTAGTTAATGGTGTAAGAATTTAGCCCTTCTATCATCTTTTCTATTCTTTAGGGTTAAGGGGTATATGCTATGTGATATATATAAGAATTATTTGTGTATACATTGTGTTTTATTGGAAGAACAAATCAAGGAGAAAGGTAGGGGCAAGAGTTAAAGGCCAAAAAAGCAAGATTTGCAAGGTTTAGGAATTTTGCCACTTTTGTGTATGTGCATGAGACATGCATAATCTATATGTTTATATAAAGTGTAAAGGATGTATAATTGTTGATTATCTATTGAAATGAGGTTGATTGATTGATTTGGGGGGTGAACAAGTTTAGGCCAAACCTAACATGCTTAAAATAAAAGTGTATACAAATGGTATAATTAAGTATTTTGACCAATCTAACTATATGGGACACCTTCTAATATGTATTTATGTATATTTATAGCCTTGAAATAAATTGATCACATTTCTAAGGAATGGGAACCTATTAAGGCCAAACTTATGGTGGAAATAAGGAAGGGTATACCAAGGGTATACATTAGATATACCAATCGTATACCTAACCTATATTTTAGAATTTCCTTTATGGAAGCTCTTATATTATGCCTATATGAACTTTCATGACCCTAGAATAAATTTAGGGTATTTGGAATGTGATGTTACATATAGAGGCCAAAACATTGTATTTTGGTTTTTATGGTGCAATGGTGTACTATGGTGGCACACCTTAGCTAGATGAGCAAATAAAATTCATAGATAATCTTATGCCATGTATTTAAGCATGTTTAACACCTCAAAAAAATTTTATATCTCTATTTGTGAAATGATCTCTCCAAGGTCGAAGCTAGCAAAGGTGGAAAGATTTGGTATATACAATGTATATATAACTTAGGTATTTAGGTCTTATACATTAATGAATATATTTGTGTCAATTATGTATGAACTCTAGGAGAAGAATGTGCCTAAATGCATGAATATATGATGGCTACAAAGGGTTTCTATGTGATGGATAAATACTTACAATTTAAAAGTGAGCATGTAACACATATACTAGTTTCAAATATAAACTTTGGAATATTGTTAATATGACTATGTTTAATCTAGATGCCAAGTATGGTATGAATTCTATTTATGAATTATATACGTTGAGTTAAGAAAACTTAAAGAATGTGTTATCACCTTTAAATATGGGTTAAAGATTATGTGCATACCTATCTAAGGCTTATGATCAGTAATTGACTGCATTATGTTGCTTGTTATGCTATGGTGGAAGTATATATCCTACTAGAGTCTTAGATATGGGTAAATAGACATACCTAAAAAGGTTTGTGTAATTGCTTCTATGACACTATTGTGCCTTCTATTAATGTGATTTATGTCCCTTCTGTCAACATTTAAATGTTCCTTTTAAATTATATATGTTGAGTCAAGAAAACTTAAAGAATGTGTTATCACCTTTAAATATGGGTTAAAGATTATATGTATACCTTTCTAAGGCTTATGATCAATAATTGACTGCCTTATGTTGCTTATTATGCTATGGTGGAAGTATATAGCCTACTAGAGTCTTAGATATGGGTAAATAGACATGCCTAAAAGGGTTTGTGTAGCTGCTTCTGTGACACTATTGTGCCTTCTATTAATGCAATTTATGTCCCTTCTATCAACATTTAAATGTTCCTTTTGACTGGTATTATAGTACTTTTTTTATTTATTGGTTGTTTTGAGGCTCATGCCACTTCTATTGATAGCTTAGGGTATCTTCAACTAATACCTGATAGGGGTATCTTCTACAAACCTTTTTTTGAACTTTTCTTCATATGTATAATTAATTAAACTCTTTAATTAATTATTTTCCTATTTATTTTTCTTCTCCCATAATAATATAAAATATTATTATCCTTGTCATTTTACCATTTTGTCCCTTACTCTATAGGTGCGTGACCTATTGGGTCTTATCCATGTTAGAAGTATAATATGTAACTAAGAGTTCTAGTAGTCAAATTGTGACTCTTATAAATTATCAATCCTCAATTGATATTCACTTTTACGTTATGTATCCAAGATTCCTAGTAGAACTATGACTCTTAACCTAGAGTCTTAGTTGAACTAGGACTCTTCACCTGTAGTCCTAGTTGAACTGGAACTCTTTACTAAGAATTCTAGTTGAACCATGACTCTTTTGATTTAAACACTTTAAACTATTTTATCAATTTCTAATTTATATTCATGATACATTATTATAAAATACATAAGAGGCCTCTAGCTAAGCATCATGACCACCTAAATGCCAGGAAAGTCAAATAGTTTTAACTATACCCTTCCATAAAACAGTTACCTTGCAATTACTCCTTTCACCACACTTATCTCATTTAGGTTCAGAATATGGATTTATGTCAATTCATATGAACCTAAACATGTATTTTCTATTAATTTAACCATTATTCCCAAAATACCCCTTGTGGATCCCTATCCACCTTGGCATCCTACTCTGGTCAGAAATTCTCTAAAGAAGACAATTATATAATCATACGAAATAATATCCATTAATAAATTTGGGATAGTAAATCCTTTATTGATTACTCAACTACCTTCAATTAGGTTATGATATACCTAACCTCCTAACTATATTCACCCCTAGTTACAGGTAAGCAATTATAAAGTCAAAGTGTACCACTCACTACTTAAGATAACTTTTATGATCTCAAGTGCGATGATATTTGTACCACTGCTATAAAGAGATTCCTCAATAACATAGATTTAATATCCATGTGAGGATTCTCTTAGCAGGTCTCCAATGAACTTGTTCATCTAATAAGCATCCACATGTTAACTTTGATCATCTCCTATGATCATAGTTATGAGAACCGCTGCTTGAACCTTTTAAGAAGCATAACATATGCTAGTATATCTATATTAATAATGTCTTGTCATGTTAATACTATGACTAGGAATAATTAGGTATTAACACATTTACATACAACAAACATCTCCCATCATGAACTATTTTATGATTGTCTTTACACTGTATTTATAATACTAATGACTTTATTTATTAATTTAAGATTAAATAAACACATGTAATTAAACATAGCATTAATAAATGAATGTTGCCTTCTCATAAATAAAATGAGTTCATATATATGAAATACGTCCCTATCTACATAGGCTCTATGGCATACTCTCTACCAATCTCCCACTTGCACTATAGCTAATCACTTATGTATTTTAAGCCCATATTATTTATATAATGATTGTACTTGTTCTGGGAAAGTGCTTTAGTGAGGCAAGCTGCCACATTATCATATGTAAATACCCTTTTCTGTCATTACATCATTTTTAGCTATTATCTCCCTAATGAGATGGTAGCGCCTAATAAGATGCTAAGATCACTAATGAGACAGTGGTTCTCTTGCTTGTGCTATATAAGGGTATTGGGTTAATAATGTTAAGTACCACTCCTAGCTTAGATATAAACTTCTTGATCCATATTGCTTCTTTGGCTGCCTCTGAAGCAGTAATGTACTCAGCTTCTGTCGTGAAATCAACCGTTGTTTTTTGTTTGAAACTCTTCTAACTAACTGCTCCTCCTCCCATTATAATCACAAAGCCAGACTGTGATTGATAGTCATCCTTGTCTGATTAAAAACTGGCATTATTATATCCACTTACCTATAAATCACCCTTCTATACACTAGGAATACATCCTTAGTCCTTCTTAAGTACTTAAGGATATTATTAACTGTTGCCTAGTGTTCCTCTCTAAAATTGGATTGGAATATGCTTATGACACTCAAAGCAAATGCTACATTTAGACTTCTATATAAAATAACATACATGATAAAATCAATTATAGATGCATATGGTATTTTATCCATGCTCTCTCTATCCTCTAGTGTATATGGACACATAAATTTAGAATGGTGCTTTCTATGTATCATGAGTGTAAATGCTTTCTTAGAGAGATCCATATTAAACCTCTTCAATACTTTATCTATGTATGTACTTTGAGAAAGACTTAGCAATCTATTGGATCTATCTTTATAGATCCTAATTCCTAAAATGTAGGATGCTTCTCTAAGGTCTTTCATGAAGAATTGCTTGGATAGCCATATTTTAATTAACTGAAGAAGAGAGATGTCATTTTCTATGATCAATATGCCATCCATATATAGAACTAAGAAGACTATGGCACTCCCACTAATGTTCTTATATGCACAAGGTTCATCCTCATTCCATGAGAAATCAAACTCTTTGATTATCTCATTAAATTAGATGTTCCAGCTCCTAGAAGCTTCCTTCAATCCATAGATGGATTTTTAAAGCTTGCATACCTTTTTGCTAGTCCCTGATGTGAACCCTTCAAGTTGAGTCATGTAGACATCCTCAATCAGATTTCCATTAAGGAAAGTTGTCTTCACATCTATTTACCGAATCTCATAATCATAATGAGCAGCAATGGCTAAAAGTATTCTTATGGACTTAAGCATCACTATAGGAGAAAAGGTTTCATCAAAGTCGATTCCTTCTTTTTTACAATAGCCTTTTGCTACTAAGCTAGCTTTATAGGTAACTACATTACCTTTCATGTCGATCTTTTTCTTAAAGACTTATTTACACCCTATGGGTTTTATCCCTTCAAGTGGTTGAGTCAAAGTCCATACTTTGTTCTCATATATGGAGTCCATTTTGGAGTGCATAGCCTTAAGCCATAAATTACATTTTGAACTATTCAGAACTTTTTGATAGTCTGTAGGCTCATCATCCTCTACTACAGTTACGTTCCTATCCGAGTCAATGTGAAATCCATATCTCATAGGGATAGAACATATCCTAGTAGATCTTCTAGGAAGTTGTGTATAATTAGGTTCAACTGTAATCTCATCATTATGAGATTCAATCTTGTGTTCAATCAGTTGATCTGCTTCTATTTATAAATTTTGAATTTCACCAATTTTAATTTTAATCCCACTATCCTATCATAAAAGGAACTCTTCTCTAAGAAGACAACATGCCTTAAAATAAATACCTTTTTTTAAGGGATGGTAGAAGTAATACCCAAATATTTCTTTTGGATATCCTACAAATAAGTATTTGTCAAACTTAGCATCCAGCTTGTCTAACATTATCCTCTTCACATAAGTAGGACAACCCCATACATTCATATAAGAAAGTGTGGGTTTCTTGTTATTCCATATCTCATATAGAGTAACATCACCTGACTTACTAGGAACTTTGTTTAAAGCATAAATAATAGTTTTGAATGCACATCCCTAAAAAGACTTAGGCAATTTTGCTCGGCTTACCATGGATCAAACCATATCTAATAGTATTTGATTTCTCCTCTCAGATGCACCATTATGTTGTGGTATATATGGCAGAGTCCATTGAGATAAAATCTCAATATCTCTAAGATAATATTGAATTCTTTTGCCAAGTTGTTTCTCTACTTCATTTCTGAATTCTTTGACCTTTTCAAAGGCTTTAAATTTATATTTAATTAGATAGATATATCCAAACCTGGAGTAATCATCTATGAAAGTAATGAAGTATAAGTAACCTCCTCTAGCATATGTAGTCATTAGACCACATACATCTGAATGCATTAAGTCCAATGTCTCGCTATCTTGTACTCCTTTACTAGTAAAGGGTACTTTAGTCATTTTTCCTAATAAATAAGATTCACATGTATCAAATGATTCATAATCAAATGATCCTAAATCACCTGACTTGTGTAATTTGGCCATGCATTTCTCATTTATATGGCCTAAATAACAATGCTATAAATATGAGGTGTCTAGATTATCTTGTTTTATTCTCTCAGTATCCACATTATGTACTTTTTTATTTAAATCAAGAACAAATATACCATTCTCAATGATATCATTAGCATAAAATATATTATTCTTAAAAATGGGACAATTTTTGTCTTTATTAAAAGAAATATCATAATCATTTAATAATTAACTAAAAGAAATAATACTCCTAGATAATGCTAGAACATAATAAAAATTATTTAACTCCAGTATCAATCCACTTGGAAGAGGCAAATGATAAGTCCCTATAACTGTTGTAGAGATGTTTTGTCCAGTATCTAACTGTAGACATATCTCTGCCTTTCTAACTCTTTTACTGCTTATAAACACTTGTAGATCATTACATAAATGAGATTCAAATCCGGTATCTAATACCCAAGATTGCCTAGAAGTAATTAAATAAGTATTAATTTCAATCATATGAATACTTAAAGTAGAAGCATTAGCTTGCTTCTTCTCTTTGAGAGAATCTAGATAAGCCTTGCAGTTATGCTTCTAATGGCCATCTTTCCTATAGTGGAAGCAAGTCACCTTAGGATTCTCCTTTTTTGCAACCTTCTTCTTTGAAATCCCATCATGTTTTGGTTATGCCTTGGTTGCCTTCTTCCTTTGCTCCTTCCTTTTAGTAGATGTGACAACCATGATGCCCTTTGGATCCTTCTTAAAAGATCCATCAACTATTTTGAGCATATTAATTAGCTTAGGAATGGTTGTTTGGATCATATTCATGTTGAAGTTGAGCATGAAAGGTATAAAACTTGGAGCTAATGAGTACAAGATCAAGTCTATGTATAGATTATTATCTATAACATAGCCAAGCCTACCAAAATGCTCAATGTACCCATACATGTTTAATGCATAAGTAGCAGCTGAAGTGCCCTCTACCATTTTACAACTAAAGAGAGATCGAGCAATCTAATATTGCTTATTCCTATCTTGAGAAGCATAAAGCTCCTCTAGATGTAAAATATGGTTCTAGCATCCATCATCTCATGCTACTTCTGAAGCTCTGAGGACATAGCACCCAACATCATACATGTTGTTGTCTTACTATCCTCCATGTATTTACGATAAATGCCTTTGATCTCATCAGTGGCATCATCTGATCGAAATGGTGGTGGATCTTTATCCAAGACATAATGCATCTTTTTATCCTTGAGAACAATTCTCACTTGCTTAATCCAATTAGAATAATTGCTGCTAACCAGCTTGTTATCCAAGACTGAACGTAAGTTTATGTTCAATGTGCTTATGATGATGACCTAGATGTAAAGAAAGAAAATGTATTAGAGTATGTTCATGTATATGCATACATTAATTAGCTCTTTAATTAATCCATTTACTCCAACTATTTTATTAGGAATCAATAGCCCTCACTATAAGATCCAAAAAAATCGATAATTTTCTTAGTGAGCCAATATCCAATCCTTGATATAAAATTTGACCTTGACTGTGGTCAATAAATCAAACTCCATACCCTTGAAAGGTAGGTATCTTTATACCAATTGTGTCTCTACACAACTATTACATCATTGAGTTATTAACTCTTGATATGTGCATATTATATATGCATTCTCCAATCTTGCCTTTAAAACCATTAGCCTTGATTGTGGTCCGCAAGCTAATGGGCTAGTTAAGATGACCCATTTAATTGGATTCAAACATATTCCATATAATATGGGCTTGATTGTGGTCAATAACCCATACTATAAAGAACTTTGGTTCTCCTCTAATTAATAGAAGGTTTATATACCTTAGTATTAGTTTGAGGGATTTTGTTAAGTAAGTCTCATCATACATGGTTGGCATACATTGGTATGCATCCTATATCTATCGCATAAATATAAGCATACAAATATGGCATAGTTATTGAATTTGCTACATTGACCTCCCTGAGCCAAAAGGGAGATCAAAAGGTCAAACCGAGGTAATGTATGATTTAAACAAATATACATAGATACATTATCTTCTATCTTGTTGGATCTCTATCTAGCCTATATTGCTCTTTACTTATTGTCTTCCTTTTTACTTTTAACTCTAATCTAATTAATATAATTACATATTACAATTTCAAAAGAAAATACAAGTGGTCGGGATATGAAAGTCCTCATTGGGCAGAAAAATGCATTATACTTAATCACATTGGTCTTTGTCCATAACTATCCATCATGCCAATCATACACCATTATATGCAATTATAATGCATAAATATAGAGTCTAACTATGGAATACTAACTTTGTTTCAACTCTTGAAACTTACTTTTGAGTTATTGTAATAGTGTGATCAAATTAGAAAACTATCCAAATTAGGAAACTTTTCTATTTTGGAAACTATCCATTTTAGAAAACTTTTTGGATGCATGTGTTCTTGTCTTGATTATCAATCTAATTATTATTAATTAATTATTTAATCAATAAATCATATTAAATATTTAAAGAATCAATGTTGGGTTTAAAACTATGGGTGGGCCGAAACCTACTCATAAAACCCTAAAGCGTGTTCACACACAAACTAGTTTTGTGTGTTTTGGGTCATTTGGGCTTTGGGAATAGGCCAAACGTTTATTGAGCCCACTCCAACCCTTAAAATCAATTAATAAACTTAATTAGAGTTTGTAATTTTAATTTAAATTAGCTTGTTGGACCCACCAAATCATTTACTAATTTAAACCAAGCGACTCAATTAATACCATTAAGTGGCTTTAATTAATTAAATTGAACCCAATTAATTTAAGACCCATTTTAATTAATCCAATTAATTAAAAACACTTTAATATATCATATATATCAGATTTAGAAGATCAAAAGTCATTCTAATCATGAATAAACTAAGAACACATGAAAAATACTAATTTATCGAAATTTTCGATAAGAGTAGTTTTTATACAAAACATGTTCAAATTCAATTTTGTTTAATCCTATAGCTTAATATCACATATTAAACAAATAAAATATCATCAAAATAATTTTATCATGGATCTAATAAAAATTAATTTAGAACAGCCCCTTTTTCTCCTTAGAGAAAATTTCTCTGCGCTTACACAATAATTCTTTTGCACAGAGAACTTTTCTTTGCACAAAAAAAAATTGTTTTGTCCTTTTTTTTTAATCACACATATAAAGAAATCAAAATTTATCATTCATAAATATCAAAATCCAATTTTTTAAAATTCATGAAATAAATAACTCAAAAATAGAAAAGTATTATGCGAAAACATAAAATTGTAGATTCATGGCAAAATCAGGCTCTGATACCATGTTGGAGTACTAACTAGTTACATGCATCTTATATATATATATGAAATTTAAAATTTTTAAACAATTATTAGGATCTTGCCATGAATTTACAATATTTATCTAAGAGAATTAAGAAAAAATAACCTATGAGAGTTGTTGAATAGTTGATTTTCCTTCACACCAAGTTGTCACAAACCAAAATGTCCAAACTATAACACCTCTAGCTGTGATCCACATTGGATAGGGACTAAATGAACCAATCTAATTGGAAAAACAATATCGCCAAAATTCCCTAGAAGTTAGTATGAGAATACGGCTAGGGAAGAAGAAAAAGATGAAAATAAGACTTCTACCCTAATCCTGCTTGTGTTAAGCATTTATACCTAGGTTAAAAGCACAATTCTAATAGGATTAGGATACTTAAAATTCTAGAGAACTACTAAATGGGCTGCTAGAATTTAATTAATTAATTTGGACCTAATTGAAATCCAGTCTAGACCCTTTCATAAAGGACCTTGCACAAAAGCCTGCAAAATGGGTCCTATGCAGACTTGGATTTAATTACCCAAATCAATTTCAAATTACACCAAATTAAATATGTGGAGTCTATAACACTTATGAAACACATTTAATTCGGTTTGGTCCAAAAACTAGCCCTATAAGGCCTTCTATTTGGGTTCTGCGTAGAAGCCTTCCTCCAAAAGGCTTTTGCACAAAAACCAAATTTTTTGGGCCAATAGTTATTTCTCCAATGGACCCATTAACATTAGTGGCAGTAGTAATGGTGGCGGCGGGTGTGGTGGTAGTGTGGTAGTTGTGGCAATGAAGATGGGGGCGACAGCAGCTGTGGCAGTGGTGGCGACAGCAGCTGTGGCAGCGGCTATAGTGCTAGGGTGGTGGTGGTCATGGTCGTGGTGGTAATGGTGGCGGTAGTGTGGTGGTGGTGGCGGTGGTGATGGTGGCGGTGGTGTAGGGGCGATGGTCGTAGAAGCGGTAGCGGTGATAGTGGCAGCTATGGATGTGGTGTAACGGTGGTCATGGCAGCGACGGTGTGGTGGTGGTAATGGCAGCGGCGGTGGTGGTCATGGCAGAGATCTAGCCACAACTCAAACAAACGATGGAGAGTTTTTTTCTAATATGATTTATACCGTATTACACAAATTTAGTGGTTCATGGTATATTAAATTATACATAGTATTAAGTATAAGAAACATTATCATGTATTATATTATTACCATATTAATTTTTTAAAAAAATTTACCAAATGTTGTATTCGTATTAGCCTGTATTATATTACATTATCTCATATATAATACTGTGAAACAAACGTGGCCTCAACGTATAATTTTTTAGCAATAAAGTTTAAAATGTTTTTCTTTTTCATTAAATCAAAGTTAAAGTCTAATTTTAAATTTGTGGATAATATTTTGCGGATGAATCGATTTATTTCAGAAGTTATAAATTTGGCATAGATAAAACAAAATTAGGGTTAGGTGCATAGGTGAGCTTGGTAGATGAAGGAACGTCAATCCAAGGACTGCATCTTTGTGATTAGGTATCAAATCCGGCCGTGATTTTTCTCATTTTACTGTTAAAATACCTAAAATTTCAATTATATAATCTTTTAGGTTTGACCACAAAATCTAGACTTCAAGTCTACATGTAATAGCTCTCAAATAACATAAATTCCCACCCTAATTTGATAGTTTTTGGGAGATTTTTTACTCGATTTATAATTATATAAATAACTATATAAAACATAAAATAAATTGACCACAAACCATATAAAATATACATAAACTATATAAAATATGCCAATACTATAATATTATTATATTATTTATAATATCAAATAATATAGAAAATAAATTCTAAAAAAATAGAATATAAAATATAAGAAAAATAGAATATCCTATAAAATAAAAATGTTATAAAGATTTAATTATAAAATAATTATAAATTAGAATATTGTAAAGTAAATCATTCTAATCTCTAATCTAATGTTAATTTAGAAAAATTTTTGAATTTTAAAATTAATTCTAATTATAAAGTTTCACTCAACTTAACAAATTTTTTAATTCAATTTTACCTTTTTATTATTTATTATCATATTATAATTTTTTAACAATATATTCCTCTACAAGCTCATATACTAAAAAATTTCATTAAATACAGAAAATAAAAATAGTATGTCAAAGCACACTGTTAATAGTTTGATGTTGAAAACTCATCATAAACTCTCGGTGAATGTACATATTTTCATATATTTTTTTGTGAAAATAATTCATTGTAGTTGCAAACTAATGGAGTGAGAGCAAGTGAGTTAACGAAAGAGTCACTTTGAAATTGAAAATAAAAATAAATAGATTATTCTTCCATTAACTTTATATATTCGCTCTTAATATTAAAAAAAATTAGTAAAAAGGTATTTAGATAAATTGAAATGATAAAAATTATAAAATTGAGCTAAATTAATTATTTCTTAATATTAAAAAAATTAGTAAGATGGTATTTAGGTAAATTGAAATTAAAATGTTATGAAATTGAGGGAAATTAATTATTTTTTTAATTTGTGTGGCGAGCACAAAGTTATCAAATTAGGCAAAACGAGAGAAGTATATCAGTTAGATAATTTTTATATTAATTGTCGACGGGAATAAAATGAATTTATAAATAATAATTCAAATTTTATCAGTTTCAACACAAAATCAAATTTTATCATTAATCCAAAATATTAAACATTAAAATATGAAACTGTCTAATAAACCCAATATATATATATATATATATATATATATATATATATATATATATATATATATATATATATATATATATATATTCTAATTTTAATAATACACAAAAAGAATGAGATTCAAATTCCAATAAAATAAAAAATTAATCAAATTATCAACTATTTGAGTTGCATGTGATTAGGAGAGAGTATGGACAGATTAACCAGTTCATTAATAATTTTATTTAAACTGAGCTATTAATTTCAATTAACTGCTATATCGGTTTCAATTTTTAACTCTATTTTTCGGATCAATTTATTGGTTAACCAATAAAAATTTTAATATATAAATTTAATAAATTATATAATTTGTAATATTATTTTTAATAGTTAAAAATACTTTAAAAATAAAAAAATACAAATTAAATCGAATATCCATTAAAAGAATCAAAAATAAATTTGTATAATTAATTATAAAAATTAAATATATTCAATATTAAATTATCAATACAGTGCTAATAATAATAATAATAATAATAATAATAATAATAATAATAATAATAATAAGATAATTTTAATGTTTATTTGCTAAAAATATGTATTATAATAATATTTTAGAAAGTTATATATCATAATATTTATAAATTACACAAATATTAAAAAATATAAGTGTAAAATTTGAAATATAATTTATAAAATACATATAAATCGGTTAACTATTAGTCAATAGTTAACTGCAAATTTTTAAAAGTAAAAACTTTAAATATAAATTTTGGATTCAATTAACTTAAAAATTAATTTTATTTTAAATAAATTTTTCGATTAATCAAAATTTCAATTTTTTTTTACCTCTACATTTGATTTCCTTATTTCTCAAAAATACCATCAACTTGTACAAACTGATGATTTCTCTCGCTCCACCCAACGCCACATCATTGACTTGGTTAGGTGCTTTTATAATCATTATTATTATTAAGTCAATTTTTATTTATGAAAACTAGGAGTGAGAAAAAAAAAATCGAAATTTTAGTTAATCAAAAAATCGATCTGAAATTGAATTAATTTTTAGATTAATCAAACCAAAATTTTAGATTTACGATATTTATTTTTAAAAATATATTTTAAATATTACACTTATATTTTTTAATAAAATATATTTTAAATATTACACTTATATTTTTTAATATTTGTATAATTTGTATATATTATGATATATAAATTTGTAAAATATTATTAAAATACATATTTTTAATATATAAACATTATTATTATTATTATTATTATTATTATTATTATTGTTATTATTATTATTATTATTATTATAATTATAATTATTATTATTATTATTATTATTATTATATGTCTATAATTAACACTCTATTGTTAGTTTCATATTGAATATATTTAATTTTTATAATTAATTATGAAAACTTTATTTATATTTTGATTTTTTAATGGATATTTTATTTAATTTGTATTTTTTTTATTTTTAAAGCATTTTTAACTATTAAAAATAATATTACAAATTGTATAATTTATTAAATTTATATATTAAAATTTTTTAGTGGTTAACCATTAAATCAATTTGAAAATAGAGTTAAAAATCAAAATTAATATAACGGTTAATCGAAATTAATAAATTAGTTTAATAAAATTATTAATGAACCGGTTAACCGGTTTATTCTCACCTCTAATGAAAGCTCAAATTATCGCAAAAAGCAATCATCTCGGTTATATTGTTTTGCAATAAAATTAAGCATGATTAACTTCCAAATTTATAGAGCTATACAATACGAATTCCTTCCAAACTAGTTTTCTTATTTTTCTTTTGACATAGAGAGAAAAAAGGCAGACTTAAAAAGACGAGAAAGAATGTGTGTTCACAAATATTTTTTTCTTTAACCTGTAAAATTGAGATGGCCATGTCAGGGTACCACATGACAAAGCAAATTCTCATATATGATGTTGTTGTATATTTGCCCATATATTTTGGTAAGTTGTTACCTATTCTTGTAAATATCTCGTGAACAATAGTACATGAAATAAACACAATTTTTTTTATTTGATAAGCGATTTCGAGTAATCAAAGATTGCAAAAGTCATTCCCAATTTGAAAAAGATTTAATGGTTTGAGATAGCTATGATTCAGAATGACCAACTATCCGAATGGTATAACACACCGTCAGATACGAATCAACTCGAAATTTTGTAGGCAATCTTTTCATAAATATCTTTTTATCTAAAAGCCCAAAGGTGCATTTTTGCCCCTCATATTTGGCAAAAACTGCAACTTTGCCCTTAATGTTTAAATTGAGAGATTTGCGCCCCTCATGTAATGAAAAAAGGAGAAAAATACCACTATCGTCCAATCCTATCAAAGTTTATCAAACTTCTATCAATTAACGTCTGATATGGTAACTTTTGCCATGTATCAACATGTCATTGGACACGTCATTGAACACGTGGTAGTGTGTGATGAGCATGTGAAAGGTAATTTGTTTTTACTTTTTTTTTCTTTTCCCTCTCTTGGTAACGATTCTGTCTTCTACCTCTCAGCCAGCTTCTTCATTGCCTTCCTTATCTAGCAAGATCCATTTAACTCCATTCCACCCAAAAGATAGATCACTCAGATCTGATAGTGTACAAATCCCTAATAATACAAAATCCGAGTAGACTAAAAGGAGTAGAAGAAGATGGCGCCAGATTATTCAAGCTCCGTTAGTTCTTTGATCCACTCAAGACAATGGGAAAGCAAAAATTTCAAAAATGAAGGGCTAAAAGTTAGATGTTTATGTGGGAAGAGAGCTATAATACTTGAGTTATGGAGTATAAGCAACCCAAGTAGAAGATACTATAGCCTCCCCCATACTGGAGTACGAATTTTTTTTTGTTTTTTTTCATATTCTCCATCTCTGTCATAAGCTAAGGTTGATTTATTTTTCCTTACTTTGTATTGTTACTACTATTAGGGCAAGGAGTAAAATTTTTTTGCTTGGTTTGATTCTTTGGCTGTAATAAAGGAAAGGTTGCAGATGTTGTATGAAATGCAAGAAGAGAATTTACAGCTATAACAAGAGATATTGAGGTTGAATAGAAGGATAAAAGGCTAACGATTGTCTTCAAATTTTAAAAAGAATGAAGATTTATTTGAGATAGAGAGGAAGTATGGTACGAAAGTGGCTGTGAATTTAGGAAAAAATGATGAAGGGCTGTGTCATTTTTTTATTTTTCCTTGGTTTGTATTGTTAATGCTATTAGGGCAGGGAATGCAATTTTTTTGCTTGGTTTGATTGTTTGGCTGCAATAAAGGAAAGGTCACGGATGTTGTTGTATAAAATGCATAGGAAGAATTTACAACTACAACAAGAGATATTGAAGTTGAATAGAAGGACAGAAGGCCAACAATTGTCTTCGAATTTTGAAGAGAATGAAGATTTATCTTAGATAGAGAGGAAGTATGGTACAAAAGTGGTTGTGAATTCAGGAAAAAATGATGAAGGGTTGTGTCATTTGTGGTTGTTGAAGGTTGTGTGTGTTGTGTTTATTGCCTAGGTTTGTTAGGCAATCAACAAGGGCAATACATAGTTCAATAGGATGAAGGGCTATGTCATTTGTAGTCAAGTTAATGCATATGTTGCAGAATTTTGTAATGTAAAATTATTTACATTCTTGTAACTTTTGCAAACGTTCAATATGAAGTTAATTGTACTTGTAATCCTGTGATATATGTTGTTTAATATAATAAATATGATGGAATAGAATTAAAGTTATAAAATAACAACAACCAAATTATAAAGTTAATGAAATGTAACTGGTCATTAACAAAAGAATTTAAGTTACACAATGTTTGAGGTAGTAGGTTGAAATACACCCAAATTACAAAATATTGTTCATGGAAGTATAATCTTTAACATAATCACCTTTGCAAAATCAGTTACAATATATGTAACCTATAACTAATTTTAATTTTTTGTCATTTGCCTCCTGCTTTTCTACTTCTCCAAGTCAGTTAGCAATAGTAATTTTTTCCTTGGTGGCTAAAATGGCAATGTTGATGGCAAGGAAACTTCATATCCATTTCCTTTAAAATTTATCATTCTTGAACCGATAGGGACATGATTAGTCTTTCTTACGCTTGTTATGACATCTTTTTCATTGGGGATTGGAAATTTTTTCTTCGGATTAGCTTCATGGTTAGGCATGACAGGTGCCGGATCCTCATCTTTGGTACTTTGATTTTCATCTCTATATGAACTAACAATATATGTTGATGCTGTTGGATTTTAACGGTTACATGATTCAAATACATGAGCGAAATTTTAAAATTTTTTAACCATTAGATCTGATCTTGCCATGAATACACAATATAACTATATGAGAATAAGAAAAATCACCTTTGATTTTTATTGAACAATTGATTTTACTTCGCATCGGGTTTTTGCAAACCACAGTGTCCAAAATCGAACACCTCCAATGAGTAATCCACACTAAAGAGGGATAAATTGAACCAACAAATTGGTGTTTAACTAGGGCTGGCTAAAATTCCAAGAAGCTAGCTTGGAGTTGGCGCAAAAAGAAAAGAGATTATTGAAAAAGACTTTCTTTTTGTTTTAATCACTTAACCCTAATTCCTCATTAGTTGGCCTTTTAAAGTTAGGTTAAAATTCTAACTCCTTAATGAGATTGGGCTCTTTAAAATTGCTGGAGAAATATTAATTGGGCCTCTGGAATTAATTATAATCATTTGGGCTTAATTAAATCCAATTTAAACCTTTTCATAAAAGACTATGCACAAAACCCACAAACTAGGCCCTTTGTGCAACTAATTGGATTTAAATACCCAAATGGATTCCAAATCCAACCAACTTTAATATGTGAGTTCCATAATACTTATGTAACATATATAAATTAATTTGGTGCATGAAATAGGCCATTATATCCTTCTGTTCTAGACTTGGCATGTGGCCCTTACAGAAGGGCTTTCGCCAACTGCTTCATTCCTCTGGCCCTTAATAATTCTTCCAATGGACTTATTAATTATTATACCAGTCCTATAACACTTATAGTTGTCCTATAACACTTATAAAATAATAATAATTAATCATGAAATACATTATTTCAATTAGGTCCAATTTACAAAATATTTTTCAAAAGTTTCGCGGACAATTTTATTTGATCATAATTAATCAAACTCTTTAATTAATTATTATCATATTCACTTCTCTACCTTCATAATAATATCAAATATTATTATGCTTGTCATTTTACCATTTTACCCTTTTCTCTATATGTGTGTGACCTATTGGGTTCCTGTCCATGTTGGCAGTATAATATGTAATTGTGAGTTCTATTCAAAACTCACATGATTTAAACTCCTTTAAATCATTTTATCAATCTCTATTGATATTTTGATACATCATTATACAATTCATGATTGGCCTCTAGCTAGGCATCATGACTACCCAAATGTCAGGAAAGTCATGTGGTTTGACTGTACCCTTCCATAGAAACAGTTACCGTGCAATTACTCCTTTCACCACTCTTATCTCAATTAGATTCTAAGTATAGATTTCTGTCAACTCATATAAATCTAATTATGTATGTTCTATTAATTTAACCATTGTTCCCAAAATTTCCTCCATGGATCTCTATCCATCTTGGCAGTTTACTCTGGCCAGAGATTTTCTGAACAAGGTAATTATAGAATCATGCGAGATAACTTCCCTTATTAAATTTGGGATGGTGAATCCTTTGTCAATCACTCAACTATCTTCAATTAGGTCATGATATACCCAATCTCCTAACTATGTTCACTCCTAGTTGGAAGTAATCAGTTATGGAGTCAAAGTATACCACTTGCTACTTAAGATAACTTTGGTGATCTCAAGTCTAAAGATACTTGAACAATCGCTATGAAGAGATTCCTCACTAACATAGATTTAATATCCATGTGAGGATTCTCTTTGCAGTTCTCCAATGAACTTGTTCTTCTAGCCAGCATCCACATGTTAGCTTTGATTATCTTCCATAATCACAGTTATGAGAACCACTGTTTGAACCATTCAATAAGCATAACATGTGCTAGTCTGTCTGAATTAACAATGTCCGATCTTGTTAATTCTATGACTAGGGATATTTAGATATTAACACATTTGCATGCAATAGACATCTCACATCATGAACACCTTCATGATTGCCTTTGCACTGTGTTTATAATATCTAGGACTTCATTTATTAATTTAAGATTTACAAACTCATGTATTTAAACATAGCATTAATAAATGAATGATGCCTTTTATTAAGAATATAAATTTTATACATATGAAAAAACATCCCTATTACATGGGCTCTAGGTCATACTCTCTAACAGATGCATGTCCAGGCTATATTATAGAAATCAATAGGCTTAAAAAATGAATATTGATTCAAATAAATTGCATATAACAAGTACTCACATTGTACACAATTCTGCCATTGTCATCATAAAATATCCCTTGTCCCATTTCTTCCCTTGTCTGACTTGAGCTTTGACAAAATAAGTTCATTATGTGTCTTAATATTGCATTAAGCATTCTGGAACCATATGCTTCTTCTGCCACATGCATTCCTTCATTTAATTGAACATTGCTGCCTTTATCTAGCTGAGTGCTTTTCTCTTGTAAGTTGATTGGGTTATTGGCAGAGTTGTTACGCACATCAGCATTGTTGCCTTCATTTAATTGAAGGTTGCTACCTTCATCTTCATCTTGCAAGTTAAGGGAAGTAGGATCCTAGTACAAAATAAAAAAAACAAATCACCGTAAAAAAAATAATAGTAGCATGGTAAATGTATTATTAAGTTAGTCATTTTACCCTAGTACACTTTCTTTTGTTATGTCCTTCTTGTCCACATCTTCTAAAATTTTGTTTTTTCCCTTTTTTAGAGAGTATTTCGATGACTGATCCACTTTGTGCTTGTAATTGTTGTGTTGGTACTTCATTGCTTGCTTGTCTTTTTTTGCCCTCCATTTTGTCTTTCCTTCTTGAATTCTTCGGTCTGCCAGGCATCTTTGGAATTGGTAGAGGTTCTATACTTATGAATTTGTCTACATTCTAGAATTGGAAGTAATCAATTATGGAGTCAAAGTATACCACTTGCTACTTAAGATAACTTTGGTGATCTCAAGTCTAAGGATACTTGCACAACCGCTATGAAGAGATTCCTCACTGACATAGATTTAATATCCATGTGAGGATTCTCTTTATAGGTCTCCAATGAACTTGTTCTTCTAACAAGCATCCACATGTTAGCTTTGATTATCTTCCATAATCATAGTTTTGAGAACCACTGCTTAAACCATTCAAGAAGCATAACATGTGTTAGTCTGTCCGAATTAACAATGTTCTATCTTGTTAATTCTATGACTAGGGATATTTAGATATTAACACATTTTCATGCAATATACATCTCACATCATCACCTTTATGATTGCCTTTGCACTGTGTTTATAATATCTAGGACTTCATTTATTAATTTAAGATTTACAAACTCATGTATTTAAACATAGCATTAATAAATGAATGATGCCTTTTATTAAGAATATAAATTTTATACATATGAAAAAACATCCTTATTACATGGGCTCTAGGGCATACTCTCTAACAATCTCCCACTTGCACTAGAGCCAATCACTCATATTTCTCAGACCGATGCTATTTATATGGTGATCATGATTAATCTGGGAAAGTGCTTTAGTGTTCCTCTCCAAAATTGTATTGGAATCTGCTTGTGGCACTCAAAGCAAATGCTATATCTGGATGTGTACATAACATAACATATATGATAGAACCAATTACAGATGCATATGGTATTCTATTCATGCTCTCTCTATCCTTTAGTGTCTGCGGACACATAGACTTAGAAAGGTGTTTCCCATGCACCAAGGGTACAAACCCTTTCTTAGAGAGATCCATATTGAACCTCTTCAATACTTTATCTATATATGTACTTTGAGAAAGACCTAACAACCTATTGGATCTATCTCTATAGATCCTTATTCCCAGAATATAGGATGCTTCTCCAAAGTCTTTCATGGAGAATTGCTTGGATAACCATATTTTAACAGATTGGAGAAGAGAAATGCCATTTCCCATGATCAATATGTCATCTACATATAGAACTAGGAAGACAATTGCACTCCCATTGACCCTTTTATACACACAAGGTTCATCTTCATTCTGTAAGAAACAAAACTCTTTGATTGTCTCATTGAATCGAATGTTCCAGCTCCTAGAGGCTTGCTTCAATCCATAAATGGATCTTTGAAGCTTGCATACCTTTTCGCCATTTCCTGATGTGAACCCTTCTAGATGTGTCATATACACATCCTCAGTAAGATTTCCATTAAGGAAAGTTGTCTTCACATCCATTTGCCAAATCTCATAATCATAATGAGCTGCAATGGCTAAAAGTATTCTTATAGACTTAAGCATCGCTACAGGAGAAAAATTTTCGTCCTAGTCAATACCTTCTTTTTGATGATAACCTTTTGCTACTAAGCGAGCTTTATAGGTAACTATATTACCTTTCATGTCGGTCTTCTTTTTAAAGACCCATTTGCACCCTATGGTTTTATCCCTTTAGGTGGTTGAGTTAAAGTCCATACTTTGTTCTCATACATGGAGTCCATTTCAGACTGCATAGCCTTAAGCCATAAATCACATTCTGAACTGTTCAAAACTACTTGATAGCTTGTAGGCTCATTGTCCTCTTCTATAGTTATGCCTCTATCCGAATCAATGTGAAATCCATATCTCGCAGGGATAGAACGCATCCTAGTAGATCTTCTAGGATTTTGTGTATAATCAAGTTCAACTGCAATATCATCATTATGAAATTCAGTTTCGTGTTCAATCAGTTGATCATCTTCTATTTGTGGATCTTGAACTTCCCCAAGTTCAATTTTACTCCCATTGTCCTCTCGTAGGAGAAATTATTTTTCCAAGAAGACAGCATGCCTTGAAACAAACACCTTTTGTTCTAAGGGATGATAGAAATAATTTTCAAATGTTTCTTTTGGATATCCCACAAATAAACATTTGTCAGACTTAACATCTAGCTTGTCTGACATTGTCCTCTTCACATAAGTAGGACAACCCTATACTTTCATGTGAGAAAGCATGGGTTTCTTGTTATTCCACATCTCATATGGAGTAACATCAACCGATTTACTAGGAACTTTATTTAACACATAAACAGCAGTTTTTAGTGCATATCCCTAAAAGGACTTAGGCAAGTCCGCTCGGCTCATCATGGATCGAACCATATCTAATAGTGTTCGATTTCTCCTTTCAGATACACCATTGTGTTGTGGTGTATATGGTGGATTCCTTTGAGATTAAATCCCATTATCTCTAAGATAATCCTGAAACTCTTGACTTAAGTATTCTCCACCTCGATCTGATCTAAGTGATTTAATACTTTTGCCAAGTTGTTTCTCTACTTCATTTCTGAACTCTTTGAATTTTTCAAATGCTTCAGACTTATATTTCATTAGATAGATGTATCCAAACCTGGAATAATCATCTATGAAAGTAATGAAGTAGGAGTAACCTCCTCTGGCATGAGTAGTCATTGGACCACATACATCTGAATGTATTAAGTCCAAAACCATTTTAGCTCGTTCTCCTTTACCAATAAAGGGAGCTTTTGTCATTTTTCCCAATAAACAAGATTCACATGTATCAAATGATTCATAATCAAATGATCCTAAATCACCTGACTTGTGTAATTTGGTCATGCATTTTTCATTTATATGGCCTAAACGAAAATGCCATAAGTATAAGGTATTTAGATTATCATGTTTCATTCTCTTGGTATCCACATTATGTACTTCTTTAATTAAATCAAGAACAAATATACCATTCTCAATGATAGCTTTTGCATAAAACATATTGTTCTTAAAAATGTAACAACATTTGTCCTTTAAAGAAATATCATAATCGTTCATCAAACGACTGAAAGAAATAATACTTTTGGATAAAGCTGGAACATAATAACAATTATTTAATTCCAGTACTAATCCACTAGGAAGAGGCAAATAGTAAGTCCCCATAACTGTTGTAGAGATGTTATGTCCAGTAGCTGACTACAAACATATCTCTTCCTTTCCAACTCTTCTAAAGCTTCTAAGCCCCTGTAGATCATTACATAAATGAGATCCACATCCAATATCTAATACCCAAGATTGTTTTGAAGCAATAGAATAAGTATTAATTTCAATCATATGAATACCTGAGGTAGAAGCATCAACATGCTTCTTCTCCTTGAGAGAATATAGATAGGCCTTGCAGTTATGCTTCTAATGACCATTTTTTCCACAATGGAAGCAAGTTCCTTTGGGATTCTCTTTTTTGGAAACCTTTTTCTTGGAAACCCCACCAACCATTATCTCATATTTTTTTCTGAAGCTTTGAGGACATAGCACCCAGCATCAAGTATGTTGTTGCTTCACTATCCTCCATGTTTTTTTTTTCAATAAGTGCTCTTGATCTCATCAATGGCAACATCTAATAGAAGTAGTGGTGGATCTTTATCCAAGATATAATGGATCTTTTCAGTTCTGAGAACAATTCTCACTTGCCTGATCCAGTAAGAATACTTGTTGCCAACTAGCTTGTTATCCATGACTGATCATATATTAATGTTTGATGTGCTCATAATGATGACATAGATATGAAAAAGAAACGATATGAGAGTATGTTCATATATATGTATGCATTAATAAGGTCTTTAATTAATCCATTTACTTTCACTATTTTATTGCGAATTAATAGCCCTCACTATATAATTCGAGAAAACCCGATGGTTTTCTTAATGGGCCAATATCCAATCCTTAATATGTAATTTGACCTTGACTGTGGTCAACAAGCCAAACTCCATACCCTTGAAAGGTAGATATCTTTATACCAATTGTGTCTCTACACAACTATTGGATCATTAGGTTATCAACTCTTGATGCATGCATATCATATATGCATTCCCTAATCTTGCCTCTAGAACCATTAGCCTTGACTGTGGTCAACAAGCTAATGGGCTAGCTAAGATGACCCATTTAATTAGATTTGAAAATATTCGATATAATGTGAGCTTGACTGTGGTCAACAACCCACACTATAAAGAACTCTGGTTCTCCTCAAATTAATGGAAGGCTTATATACCTTAGTATTTGTTTGAGGGTTTTAGTTAATTAAGTCTCATCATACATGGTTGGCATACATTGGTATGCATCCTATATCTATCACATAAATATAAGCATACAAATATGGTATAGTTATGGACTTCACTACATTGATTTCCCCGAGCCAAGAGGGAAATCAAAAGGTCACACCTAGGTAGTATGCATGTTTCAAACAAGAAAATTAATAACATTATCTTCAAGCTTGTTGGATCTCCATACGGCCCATCTTGCTCCTTGATAGTGGTCTCCATCTCTATTTCTAATTCTAATCTAAGTAATATAATTACATATTACAACTTGAAAAGAAATACAAACCAAAAACAAGTGGCCGGAACATGAAAGTCCTCATTGGGCCAAAACATGCATAATGCTCAATCACATTGGGCTTTGTCCATAACTATCCATCATGCCAATCATACACCCTTATATGCCTTTCTAATGCATAAAGAAATGGATTACTAAACCTTTTTCAACTTTTGAAACAATATTTTGAGTTATTTTGATGATGTGATCAAATTAGGAAACTTTCATTTTAGGAAACCTTTTTACATGCATGTGTTCTTGCCTTAATAATCAATCCAATTGATTATTATTTAAATATAAATTGATTATTTAATTAATTAATCATATTAAATAATTAAAAGAATCGATTTTGGGCTTAAAACCAAGGGTGGGTCGAAACCCACAAAAGTGAACCCTAAATGTGTTCACACACAAACTAGTTTTGTGTCTTTTGGACCATTTGGGCCTTTTGGAATGAGCCAATCCCACTCCAGCCCTTAAAACCCATTAAATTAATGTTTATAATGTTTAATTTAAATCAGCTCCTTGGGCCCACCAAGTCATTCACTAATTTAAACCAAGTCCGTAAACATAATTAAGCCCATTAAGTGGTTTTAACAAATTAAAATTAATCAAATTAATTTAAGGCCCATTTCAATTAATCCAATTAATTAAAAACACTTTAAAATATCATATATATCAGATTTAGAAGATTAAAAATCGTTCTAACCAAGAACACATCAAGAACATATGAAGAACACCAATTTATCGAACTTTTCGACTAAACTAATTTTCATGCAAAACTTGTTTGATTTTAATTTCGTTCGATCTTACGGCTTAATATCCCATATTAAACACATAAAATATTATCTAAATGATGTTTTAATGGATCCATAAGAAATTAAATTTGAACAGCCCCTTAAATCACCTAGGGTTTCATGCCAAACCCTAATGGGTTTCACGCCAAACCCTAATAACAATCCTCCAAAAGTTTCGTTTTTGTTTCCACCAAATTTATTTGATCACACATACAAACAGAAATCAATATTTCTCATTCATGAACAATCAAATCTAATATTTTAAAGTTCATGAAATAAATAACTCAAAACAAAACAAAATTTATTTCGCAGAAAAATATAAAAGTGTATATCCATGGCAAAACCGAGGCTCTGATACCATGTTGGATTTTAACGGTTACATGCATCACATACATGAGCAAAATTTTAAAATTTTTTAACCATTAGATCTGATCTTGCCATGAATACACAATATAACTATATGAGAATAAGAAAAATCACCTTTGATTTTTGTTGAACAGCTGATTTTACTTCGCACCGGGTTGTCGCAAACCACAGTGTCCAAAATCGAACACCTCCAATGAGTAATTCACACTAGAGAGTGATAAATTGAACAAACAAATTGGTGTTTAACAAGGGCTGGCCAAAATTCCAAGAAGCTAGCTTGGAGTCGGTGCAAAAAGGAGAGAGAGATTAGTGAAAAAGACTTTCATTTTGTTTTAATCACTTAACCCTAATTCCTCATTAGTTGGCCTTTTATAGTTAGGTTAAAATTCCAACTCCTTAATGAGATTGGCCTCTTTAAAATTGCTAGAGAATTATTAATTGGGCCTCTGGAATTAATTATAATCATTTGGGCTTAATTAAATCCAATTTAAACCTTTTCATAAAAGACTATGCACAAAACCCACAAACTAGGCCCTTTGTGCAACTAATTGGATTTAAAAACCCAAATGAATTCCAAATCCAACCAAATTAAATATGTGAGTTCCATAACACTTATGTAACATATATAAATTAATTTGGTGCATGAAATATCCCATTAATTCCTTTTGTTCTGGACTTGGCATGTGGCCCTTACAGAAGGGCTTTCGCCAACTGCTTCATTCCTCTGGCCCTTAATAATTCTTCCAATGGACTTATTAATTATTATACCAGTCCTATAACACTTATAGTTGTCCTATAACACTTATAAAATAATAATAATTAATCATGAAATACATTATTTCAATTAGGTCCAATTTACAAAATATTTTTCAAAAGTTTCGCGGACAATTTTATTTGATCATAATTAATCAAACTCTTTAATTAATTATTATCATATTCACTTCTCTACCTTCATAATAATATCAAATATTATTATGCTTGTCATTTTACCATTTTACCCTTTTCTCTATATGTGTGTGACCTATTGGGTTCCTGTCCATGTTGGCAGTATAATATGTAATTGTGAGTTCTATTCAAAACTCACATGATTTAAACTCCTTTAAATCATTTTATCAATCTCTATTGATATTTGATACATCATTATACAATTCATAATTGGCCTCTATCTAGGCAACATGACTACCTAAATGTCAGAAAAGTCATGTGGTTTGACTATACCCTTCCATAGAAACAGTTACCGCTCAATTACTCCTTTCACCACTCTTATCTCAATTAGATTCTGAGTATAGATTTCTGTTAACTCATATAAATCTAATTATGTATGTTCTATTAATTTAACCATTTTTCCCAAAATTTCCTCCATGGATCTCTATCCATCTTGGCAGTTTACTCTGGCCAGAGATTCTCTGAACAAGGTAATTATAGAATCATGCGAGATAACTTCCCTTATTAAATCTGGGATGGTGAATCCTTTGTCAATCACTCAACTATCTTTAAGTAGGTCATGATATACCTAATCTCCTAACTATGCTCACTCCCAGTTGGAAGTAATCAATTATGGAGTCAAAGTATACCACTTGCTACTTAAGATAACTTTGGTGATCTCAAGTCTAAGGATACTTGCACAACCGCTATGAAGAGATTCCTCACAAACATAGATTTAATATCCATATGAGGATTCTCTTTACAGGTCTCCAATGGATTTGTTCTTCTAATAAGCATCCACATGTTAGATTTGATTATCTTCCATAATCACAGTTATGAGAACCACTGCTTGAACCATTCAATAAGCATAACATGTGCTAGTCTGTCTGAATTAACAATGTCCGATCTTGTTAATTCTATGACTAGGGATATTTAAATTTTAACACATTTGCATGCAATAGACATCTCACATCATGAACACCTTCATGATTGCCTTTGCACTGTGTTTATAATATCTAGGACTTCATTTATTAATTTAAGATTTACAAACTCATGTATTTAAACATAGCATTAATAAATGAATGATGCCTTTTATTAAGAATATAAATTTTATACATATGAAAAAACATCCCTATTACATGGGCTCTAGGGCATACTCTCTAACAGATGCATGTCCAGGCTATATTATAGAAATCAATAGGCTTAAAAAATGAATTTTGATTCAAATAAATTGCAAATAACAAGTACTCACATTGTACACGATTCTGCCATTGTCATCATAAAATATCCCTTGTCCCCTTTCTTCCCTTGTCTGACTTGAGCTTTGACAAAATAAGTTCATTCTGTGTCTTAATATTGCATTAAGCATTCTAGAACCATATGCTTCTTCTGTCACATGCATTCCTTCATTTAATTGAACATTGCTGCCTTTATGTAGCTTAGTGCTTTTCTCTTGTAAGTTGATTGGGTTATTGGCAGAGTTGTTACGCACATCAGCATTGTTGCCTTCATTTAATTGAAGGTTGCTACCTTCATCTTCATCTTGCAAGTTAAGGGAAGTAGGCTCCTAGTACAAAATAAAAAAAATCACTGTAAAAAAATATTAGTAGCATGGTAAATGTATTATTAAGTTAGTCATTTTACCCTAGTACACTTTCTTTTGTTATGTCCTTCTTGTCCACATCTTCTAAAATTTTGTTTTTTCCCTTTTTTAGAGAGTATTTCGATGACTGATCCACTTTGTGCTTGTAATTGTTGTGTTGGTACTTCATTGCTTGCTTGTCTTTTTTTGCCCTCCATTTTGTCTTTCCTTCTTGACTTCTTCGGTCTGCCAGGCATCTTTGGAATTGGTAGAGGTTCTATACTATAAATTTGTCTACATTCTAGAATTTCTTGCCCCTTACTTGCTGCATCTTATTTGTATAAGCTGCCAAGTATTTTTCCTTATGACAGTAAAGGGAAATTTGTTGCATGGGATCTTCATCCTTGTGATAAAATGTTGCAATTGCATGTAGGCATGGAATACCAGTTATTCCATACCCTGTAAGTGGACATTGCTTGTCCATGTCTAAACTATGCCTGTCATCCCCCTCACTTACTTTATAAGCAGCTTTTCCATTCCACTCAACCCTAAAACTAGATGCAATATCTGCCCAATCCTCAAACATCTCCATACATTGTGGGCTATAATCATTAATCTAGGTCCTTAATTGCTTTTCGTTCTAAACAAATACGTTTATTAGCTTAACTCTAATTTCATCCACCATTCTGACAATTGGTTTGAATCTAGCAGCCAAGATCCAAGAATTAAAAGTTTCTAAAATATTATTGTCCACCATGGCAGATTTGCACCTACTACTGAAATGGGCCTTACACCATGCTTGTGGGGGATAACTAACTACATCTTTGGCAGCCTTTTTAGACAAATCTCCAATATCCTTCAAATTGTCCAAAAACTCTTCATCATATATACTCTAAGAACAAATCCAAAATCTTTTTCGAAATTCTTCACCCCTCTACTTCTTGCACCAATTGGCATATATGTGCCTTGCACACCCTCTGTGCTCAGCAAGTAGAAGTATATCTAATAGTGCTAGGACCAGTCCCTATAGCCAAAGCAAAAACAACACCAATATGGATTTATAAGAGCCATAACATATAAAAAATAACTTAGACAATTGTTGAAATACACTAACCTTTTTCATGTCACTCATTATTGTCAACTCTGCTCCATCTCCCAAGTTAAGCTCACCAACTAATCTTCATAAAAACCAAGTCCAGTTATGCTTATTTTCTTTACTAACTACAGCCATGGCAATAGAAAATATTTGGTTCATTCCATCCACACCTATGGTAGTTAGTAACATTCCTTTAACTTTTGTTTTTAAAAAACATCCATTAAGGCCTATGATCGGCCTACATCTAGCCTTTTACCCCTCTTGCATGCATCAAAACATATGAGCATTCTTTTGAAAACTCTTCTCCCCTCTTCTAACCCTACATCTAGCATAGAATTGCTACTATTTGTGTTCTCAGCTCCATCAATATCAGCTCTATTTACCCTACCTTCATAATGTGCATCCCTAACTACCTCAGCCCTACCTTCACTAAGTTCAGCCCCACCTATAGTAGGCCTACTAACCCCAACCCCAACATCCTTATCCTCATAAGGCCCATTACCATCCATATTATCTCCACTTATCCTAAATTTAACTAACAATTCTTTTAGAAATTCAATCAAATCATATTTAGTAATAGGAAAAAAAACTATTTTCCTTGTAAAATAATCTAGAGTAGACAAAATCCTATGCACACTAGCATCACCTAAAAAAAGCCAATAGGCCATCAGATATTTCCTTACCTGGTTCAATGCATAGCAGATATCTCAAATCTTTCAAGCCCAGCCTCTCAGTGAATTTAGCCTATATGTCTTTGTAGCTTATTAAATTAAGGTCAAACTTCTTCAATTACTCTATTTTTCCTTGTACATAGCCCAGTTGTTCACCAAACTCTCATCTCCCATTCTAGTTAAACCATAAATTTATAGTGGTTTTCAAGCTCACCCTGCATTCATTTTAGAGTAAAAAAATAGTGAGCAAAGCACCGAAAATGACAACTCAGTGAACCCACATTCAATAGGCATACATTTCAACCTACTATAAAGAGAATAAAGTATCATGCAATCGGGACGACAAGTTACAATATTCAAGGCATATTGAATTTTCACATGGTAGAAAGTGGAATCTTTTTGTCTTAATGGAAGGGCCCTTTATTCATAAACAAATAAGTATATAATTATTTAAACCTCTATACCACACACACAATCTATAAATTCAAAATCACTAACCTGAAGGAGTGTTCACTCTCTCTAGAGTTATCATACGACATTTATATTACATCATATGCTGTGTCTCTTATATGGAGCTTCAATATTTTTACTCGACAATGATTCTTTTAACTTCTGTTTCTCCGATTTAGGGATTTATAGTTTTATGCTTCTCCTTACTTTGTGCCTCAACGATTGGGATAAATTTCTATAATTTATGGTTAGGGATTAGATTTTTGTGATTGATTGATGAGATTGAGAGATTGATCTTGCTGGAGAAGAAAGGCAATGAAGAATGAGAGAGAGAGGGGAATACGACATCGTTAACCAAAAGAGGGAGAAGAAGAAAAAGTAAAAAAAATACCTTTCGCGTGTTCATCACGCACTACCACGTGTTCAATGACATGTCCAATGACACGTTGAAACATGGCAAAAGTTACCACATCAGACGTTGATTGATGAAAGTTTGGTTAACTTTGATAGGGTTAGACGCAGGGGTATTTTTCTCCCATTTTCATTATATGAGGGGCACAAATCTCCCAACTTGAACATTAGGGGCAAAGTTGCACTTTTGGCCAAACATGAGGGGCAAAAATATATCTAAAAATTCTTAGAACTTTGCTCTTCTTTTCTAAAAATTTCTTTTAACTTGCTATTTCAGATTTGTAGGTCATCGCTCCAAAATACATTACCAAAACTCCGATACCACTTGAGCGAGCATATTATATACTAGGATTTTTAACTCACCTATATAGAATTATAAAACAACTTTAGAATCTTTTAAAATTATTTTGGAGTTTGTACTCTAAGGTTTCTAATCTCTCTTAATTTATTGTATTTGTTAAAGTACTGGAAACTTACAACAAGACTTAATGGTTTTCTATTCTTGAAAAAATAATTCTCAAACTTACTCTCTTAAATTTTTCAAAAGTTTTGTTTAGAGAATTAATGCAATTTATAATAATATTTAACAATCTTATTACTAGAACCTTTCTACTCCGTGATCTAGATGGAAGCAATTAGGGAATTGACAATTAATGCACATTCAAAAATTGTTTTGCACTAACAACTTATTTAAGAATCTAATAATAATATTAGAAAAGATCATACACTCTTTGCCATCACAATACTCATTATGATTAGCTACGTATATTTCAATAATTTCTCACCCACTAGGTACTAGTTTTCTTTTAAAGTACAATACTTGATTTCTATTGATAAAATCTATTAAACATAAGCTTTCCACAACACTTTTAATATTAGAAAATATATGACTATAAATAGTTAAATGAAGACATTACTCATGCACTAATTCTCACCAAGCTTTTGCAAAGGTTTCAACTTCACTCCTCTCCCATCATTAGAATCGCCTTAGAGGTTGGAAGGTTCCTTCTCTTATGGGTCTTATTATAACCCTCCTTCCTCATAGACCGTTTTGGATATTCTTAAGGTATATGCTAGCATAATGTTTTTGAGATGTAAAATTCATATAAGGAAATTCAAATGTTATTTCTGCTCCCCTCAAAGACCTCTAGTACTGTTTGCCAGCTTAAAAAGAGAACAATAATTAAAAGAGACACACTAACAGTAGGTATCTCTAGTCCTATTATCCAGCTAAGTACAATAATTTACAAGATTATTTATCTTATAAATAAGATAAGATAAGAATCAATCTTACAATCCTAGATAACTTTGACACATAGCAAAACAAATGTCACCTTATCTTTTTTCCTTAATTATTCATATAGAGGTTGACATCGCTAATGGCATATAACTCCATTTTTGTTCTTTGAATTGGACATCCCAATTTAATTTATCATCTCTTATGAGATTATCATCATCTATTATTTGAGATGCCTTTCATTATTGTCTGCCACCTTCTCTCAAGTTTTAAAGGTCTCAAACTTGAAATCCAGGCTAGGATTTCCTTTTTTTTAGCCTCAAAAGTAATTTATCTACTTTTAGCTTACCTCGGACAATTCCTTAAAATTCCTCTAAACAAGGAAGATCTTTGTACTAGATTTCAAAATTAGTAAATAAACATCAAAATCATAAAACCCATGAACAATAAAGAGGTATTAAGAGAATGTGGACTTGTAATAATTTAATCATCCATTACATGAAGGAAACTAGGATTCAAGCAATCCCTAATGAAATTAAAGTTTACTCATTCATTATTGGGAGAAATAAAGAAAGAAACAAAAGAAGTAGTTATGAATACTCTTGAAGGAAAAGATTAGAATCTAAAACCCAGCTCCATTTCTTCTTCTTCTTAATTCTCCATAACTAAATCATACTCCAGATGTAAACAATCTACTAAAAAAAATTAAAGGAAATGTAAATCTATTGCAAAATAAAATGGATTTCTGTATAAAAAAACCAAATTGCACAAAGATATATAAAAGAGATTCTTTTAAAATAAAACTACTCCTTATAATTAGAAAATCCCAATTATTTACAGTTTTTGGAGCATTGCCATAGTTATAAAAAGATGTGGTAACCGTTGCAAAATTAGGCAAGCTAGTAGATCTCTAAAAAACCAATTTGATTGCCAAGTCATAAGCTCTTACTACAACTGTGTGGTCTACAATAGAAGTGACCATGGACCGGTTAATCAATCCATTAATAATTTTATTAACTTGTCCATTAATTTCGGTTAACCACTATATTGATTTCGATTTTTTACTAATTTTTTCTTATAAGTCTATTAGTTAACCACTAAAAAATTTTAACATATAAGTTTAATAAATTATACAATTACTAATATTATTTTTAATACTTAAAAATGCTTTAGAAATGAAAAAAATACAAATTAAATATAATATCCATTAAAAGAATCAAAAGAAAAGTAAAATTTTCAAAATTAAATATGAAACTAACAATAGAGTGCTGACTGAATGCTAGCAAGTGCACTAGATCGGCTAAGTAATATAAGAGAATATATTTAAGACCCTAGAATATTGAATCCAAAGGATAAAGGGCTGCTAAGTGAAATATCTAGAGTTGAGCGAGATTAATTTGAGACAAATTTCCAAGTTTTCGATTAAAAAAATCTTAAATCTAGTTAACAAAATAAACAAACAATAAAGCTAATTAAACTAAATATTAAAACATTAATTAAAAACATCACTAAGGTACTATAATCCTTCCCATACCCAATGCATTGAATTAAACCACAAAGAAATCTATCACTTAAATGTGGATAATCCATCTAAACCCTAAGTTTCTCATTCTAAAGGCAACTACTCTAATACCTGATTTCCCATTCCGAAGCCAATCCAATAACTAGCATAAGCACGGGTTCCAAGACCCATGTATGAATTATTAGCTTCCTATTCTGGAGACAACTAATCCATTGCCTATCTCTTCTTCAACTATTTTTGAAATAAATATAGTGTACAAAGAGAGCTCAAACCTTTATTCTGGAATCATCGAGGACTCTAGATGTAGAAAATAAAATAACAAAGCATGGCAATACCCATTCCATACAAACATAATAACCATTCATTCAAATGAAATAAAATGATCAAATGCTTAATAAAATAGACAAATAGATAATCATAATGAAGAACAAAACATTCAAGCATATATAAATCAAAGATAAGTTCAATCTATTACATAGATATAGCGATTCATAGATCCATTAACAATAAAACTACTAACTAAACATAAATAAAGTAAAAGGAAAGAGGAAAGACGAAACCCAAAAACCCATAGTAACGATAAAGCTCCAATCTAAATCCAAGCCTTCTTTACCAACTCTCCAACAAAATAAAAGCTAAAACAACAACTAAAGTAAAGAAATCTAAATCTAATCTAAGATCTTCAACTAAAATAAACCTAATCTAAGAAATTACAAAGGAAAAGAAAAGAAAAAACCCTAAACTATGAAAGAAGAAAAATTCTAAAACTAAATGGTCTGCCTCTCCCTCTTTTAAAGAAGATAAAACGGTGCTTTTATAAGGAGATTGGATAAAAACACAATTATGTTTCTGTAAGAAACACAGCTGTGTTTATGATAAATTAAAGCCTGGTTGCTGGATCACATGAAAATCACTTGGGCTGTTAAAGACTGGATAACATAGCAGTGTTTTGAAGTAAATTTTGTCCACTTTGCCAATTTAACCTAAAAATATCTCCACACCTCTAAGAAAGTTCCTAATCATTCTACAACACCTAAAATTAACCTAAAACTTATTAAAAACTACAAAAACATAATAAACTAACACAATAAAATTATAATAAAATAATAAAGATTAAAACACACAAAAGATACACAAAATAATGCTAAGAAATACCCAACAATACAAGAATAATTGCAACTTATCAAATACCCCAAACTTAAACTTTACTTATCCTCAAGTAAACTGAATATACCTCATTCTCAACTATTTCAATCTTAACAAAAGAAAATAAGGAGTCATTCACAAATAAGGAGCAAAAAGATAGCCATGCAAATACCAAAGCGCATTAAACTAACAAATAAACACAAAAGCACACTAGGCAATTTATGTGTCTGTGTATAAAGGCCAAAATAGAATTTTTCAACATTTAAAAACAAAACTCTAGCTACAAAGTCAGAAACAAAATTCAACTTAAATGTAAAAATGCACTCATGGCTTCCCGCTCGAAACTCAAAAAACACCATAGGCCTCTTCCTATATACCATATCTTACTGGAAGGTTATCTCCACTAAATTAGACAAGACAAAAACAAAGAATTAAAAGGTCTTACATTAAGGTTGTAACGTTAGGCTTAGGTAAAATGGCTAACAAAGAAAGACCAAGATGTTAGAGATAAATGGCCACCACCTAAAATCAAACTACACTCACCCAACTAAATAAAAGAAGAATTCCTAACCTAATTACATATCATCATCAATCTTAAATTTGGTCAAACTTAGCTCAATAAAAATAATTTTTGCCAACATAATATTCAACAAAATTCAACTCAAGGAATTAGCTTATGTTTCTACCAAATTTTTGTACCCTAAACTTACATTTTATTTAGTTGGCTAGGAAAAACTTGAAATGCAATCTTTATTGCACAAAAAAAATGGCCATCAAAAATAAAATGAAGCACTAAACCATCCATTTCTATAGTTTTCAGCAAGAACTAAATTATGCTATCTTTGTATAAAACTAATAAATAACTCGTCTATTTTTCCTTGACAACCTAAAACTTATTTCACTAAATTGGCTCAACTCTCTATTACACACGCCAATCAACCCTTAAACATAAATTTACAACAAGGATTAATAAAATATAAACTCATTTTTTTACCCAAAATACAAATCCAACCTTACTAGAATGGCCAATCTTCAAAAGGAAGGCAAAAATCATTTTAAGCTAAAGTTAGTTTTAATGTGTGTAACAATAAAACAAGCATGCATTTCGCATACTAAAATAATAGGCTCAACGGGATAGTAAGAGGCTATGAAATTAGGGTAAGAAGAGTCATTTAAAGAACTAAATAAAGAAAGGCTGCCTAGATTATTTTCTAGGTTCTATCTCATATGAGGGCTGCTTTGATGGGTAATCAAAAAGGTTTTAGTACTCTTAAACAAAGAAAGGCTGCCTAGATTATTTTTCATCTAATCCCCCAATTGCAACTTGATTTTTTTTAATTTTCAAAACAGGCCCAAAGTGCTCAAAATTTAGAAATTGAAAAGTATAATCAAGTTCTACATGCAATCTAGCAAACAAAGATACAATAGGACTAACTTCCTACTCAACTAAAGATTCAATAAAACACAAGTTTTTAGAATTGAGATCAAAACCATTCAAAGTTGAAAACTACTAGGATGAAATAAAAAGTTAAATTAGAGATAAATCAATAAGAAACAACTATCTCAAAATTCTAGTCATAACTTGCCATAAGCATGATGAAAATAACATAAGAATTTAGAAAGAATTACTCTCAAACCACAAAAACACATAAAAAAACTAAAAACTATTTTGATAAATTAAACTAGCATCGGTATCCCACCCCAAATTTGAAAGGTTACATTGTCCTTAATGCAAGAAATGAAGCACATAAAAATAATATCCCCAAAAGTTTTTGAAAATTGGCCAATTCGCACACTGCAAAATAAAAACTTTTACAATATTCTTAAATTTAGAAAAAATCAACCATCATTGTGCAAAACAAAAGATGTGCAAAAATCTATCTAACACCTATGTCTAAATAAAATGAAATTCAAAACTTATGCAAAATAATATAAAAGCTTTTAAATATAAAATCCTATAAAATTTATGACAATCATCACCAACCAAACAAAATATAGCTACCCTGTCATGCATCAATAGCTCAGCCATAATTCCACAATATAATCTAAAAAAAATACTATATTGTAAGTCTTCCTACTACACTAGCTATAAAGATAAAGATAAAACAATTCTGATCAAGAGACTTCCTGAAAACAAACAAAAGGTTACTATGGTGATTGCCTCAAATGCGGAGGATAGACAACCAACACTAGTGTAACAAATCCTTTTAGCTCTCTACTCATCCTTTTAAGTTGTGTATGAACTATCTTTTGATACACCTCCAAGGATGTTGTAGTCTTTTTTACTCCTATAATCGTGTTTTTCTTTAGCTTTTCTACCTGAGTCTCATTGATTAATAATCACTCCTTAGTATGCTAACCAATATTTATGACAAGCTTTCCATTCTGAGAAATAGTGGCATTGGCCTCCACCAATCCTTTATCTAAGGAATCTAACCTCTCTTGAACATCCATCTAAAAATCAGCTTGCTTTCTCATTATCTCACTAATATTTACAACCATAGACTGCATCCCTGATAGCAATGTCTTAACTATAGATGCATCCAAATGCAAAGAAGCTAACTGTGGAGCAGTCATAGAGGAATATGGCAAATCTAAACTCTATGGGAGGTGACTCATGCTTAGAAGAAAAGAATCTGCATTCTGTCTTGGTTTCACCCTCCTGCCTGAAATACTTGTAGTCGCTCTAGGCGATGGCAGTGGTAGATAAACATTATCATCAGAAGTATCATCTATCATATCATCACTGCTAGGAGCACTCAACTCATTTGCTTACCTCAACCTAAATCCATGCTCCGCAGAAGGATCTTTATTGGCTATATTGCACCGTAATACAACCTCCTTGTCTAAAAGGTATGATGACCCTAAAATTGGTCCCATTTGAAGCTGTGACATGTGGAGTTCTCTTATAATTATTGTAATTAACCCCTTAAATTCGATCTTCTTTTCGAAACTTAAAATAGACTTCTTTAATTGCTTGCATAACCATGAGACAACGTTTACCCTTATGCCCTTTTCTATAGCAAATAGGAAAAACAAATCAGATGTTGTAATGTTATTGGGGCAAGATGTCCTCATAAAAATTGATAAAGTTATAACTCTGTGCAAGTACTGGTGTAAGGGTGTGAAGAGCTTCGTCGACTTGGTGTTGCAAGCATTAAATTATAGGTTTGGCTTCCCAACAATAGCTTAATGCTTAGTAGCATTACCTATAATGTCAATCTCACCATCCACAGTTAGATGCAAATAACGGGCCAAATCTGAAACTGAAACACAATAGAAGTTTCTCGGACCTTGAATTGAATGGTGTCTCTATCTTTCTTTGACAGCTTAGGTGTATACTTGAAACAGCACAAAAATACCAAAGTAATCAACGAATATGTTAGGCCATTCAATCTAAAGAATTCCTCCCAACCAATATTCTGCAATAAGGTAACTGCCCTATCATAAATACCCAAATCCATCAGCGTCTGATTGCTTATAAATCTGCTTGGAGTGATAAGCTTTGTAGTTAATTTCTCAAATAAATTTCTATGCATAAGACTTAACCAATCAGGCAGTTAAATGCACACTAATGGCCGATCTTCATCTTGTGTTCGAGCCATTTTCTTACATAAAAGCAAAACAAAATAACTAACATCTCAATCAAGCACAACCCACACCATGTAATGACTACACTAGATAATCCTAATTACTGTTCTAATTACTTTTATCTATACAATTATCTTTGTTAATTCATTATGAATTATCGGTTATCTATGCATATATGTGCGTGCACACACCATCATACCATATTATTCATGTCACATTGAGAGTCATACTATCTGATATTACATACATAGCTTTAATATTTACATGCCTTTACATATGAATTTATCTTCAACTACCAAAAAGACACAATTAGGTTACATACTTCAGTGCACTATTCTTAAATTGATGCTGGCTGATAAGATTGTGGACCTTGTCCTTGACCAAACTTCCTACCCTGCGGACCTACACGGATGAACACCCGTGCTAAGCTATAAAGCTTAGTGGGGAACAACTAATATTTGCACATGAATATTATTCACAAGTATGCAATTATAAAGTATAGGCACAACATATTAGAAGATTGATTAAATCAATGGACCATTTAACATAAATCATCAACTGTATACATATTCCATTTATCTTATTCATTTGCCTGCTCAATTTCCTATGGGAGTGGATAACGGGTACTGTGGATACCAAAGGTATCAAATCTGTGAATACCCGAAGGTATTAAATCTGTGGACCCTTTGGGTCAAAACTATGGTCTCATATAGAGACAACTGTGGACTCATGAGAGCCAGACTATAGCAGCTGCAACTATAACCCTATAGGCATGCCTATCTATCCACGACCAAGTCTTTAAGTGCAGGCTTAAATCAATTACTTTTCATATTTTGTGAAATTGTATTAACATATACAACTATAGCATTAACGAATGCAAGATATTTCTCTATCATATATTGCTATTCCATAATATAAAATCAATCATATAGAAAAGAAGTATCATATGCAACATCTCGTTTAAGGTGATGGAACTTACCTTATAATTGAATAATAAACTCTTGAACTTTGAAAGGGTTTTCTCGCTATACGTTACAACTTATGGTGACTTAGACACGTTTAAAGCTCAATTAGAGTCATAAAATACAAATATTAAAATTAGAAAACACAGGCTTATTGTCGCGGTCGCGACGATTGTCGCGCTCGCGACACTTGTCGCGCTCGCGGTAATAATCGCGCTCGCGACAGACAGCGATGGCTTTGAGTCATTCTTCAAGTCGCGCTCGCGACCTAAGTCGCGCTCGCGACAGACGGCAATGGCCTAAATGAGCATTTCTTGATGTCGCGCTCGCGACATAAGTCGCGCTCGCGACATAAAATGACGGGGCAACCGCCTTAACGTGATTATTGTTCAAAAATCCTGTAAATTAATATACAAACTCAGATTGTATCTCAATTTCGACATACCAAACGGATTTTTCAGAAAACACTATCTTCTACAAAGTTTTAGGTTTACATTTGTAGTTTCCAAAACATCAAAAATCATTTCAATAGGACTTGTAAATCTTGAGATATTACATAAAAACCACAGGCTGTTCATAAGGGCATATTTTCAATCACAATCAGAAATCAATCCCGATTTTCACTATCATGCAGTGAGAATCAGGTTTTGGTCTCTTCTAACAAAATCAAGGTTTACAAGTCTAGTTTCCATACCAATTGGAATTTCATCCTTTGCATAACTATAGCTCAAGATATGAGCAAAAGTATACAGACTGGTCAAGTGATCCTTAAGACAGTTTTCATATTTTCAACTCAAACATGCATTTTATCAACTATAATCCATCTTCAAGCTTATATTCATCCACAAAATACAGGAGAGAGACACTCCAGACCTCTCTCATGACAAATCACAAGACTTTACACACAAAGAAAACCCTAAGTTCCCATACCTTGTTTGAGCTTTATCTTCTTCAACCTTGAAGAGCCTCTTTCCCTTTTCTTTGGCTTGATTCCCCTTCTATAATATAAAACACTTCCATAAATATTACACAACTAAACAAAGAACAATACAAATTAAAGAAGAATCAAGATTACCTTAAGATTAAACTAAGAACAATCTTTCTTTTCCTTTTCCCACTTCAAAGAAATCTTTGAGAGAGTGAGAGAGAGAGAAGATGAGAGAGAGAGTGGAGTTAGAGAGGATGAAGATGAAGATTGGAGACCTCATGATGGCCGGCCAACTCTCCCAAAATATCTCCTCTCTTCTTCCCTTCTCAATGGTCCACATGTCAATTTAAGCTAAACTTGCCATTTAGTCCCTCATCTTTCCTTAATTCAAATTCTACCCCAAATCTTACCCTTTAGCTTTTCAATTAGGTCCTTCATTATACATTTATACTTAATTAAGCATAATCACTAATTAATTAATTAGTGAAAATTCTTCTAGGGTATACTGAGGGGTATTACAACTCTCTCCCCCTAAAAGAATTTCGTCCTCGAAATTCATACCTGTATTGAAAAGTTGTGGGTACTGAGCCCGCATAACTTCTTCAGGTTCCCAAGTCGCTTCTTGCACACCGTGGTGTTGCCATAAGACTTTGACTAAGGGAATCTCTTTGTTCCTCAACTGTTTAACTTCTTTGGCCAGAATCTGCTTAGGTTCTTCATCATACGTATAATCAGATTTGACACTAACATCTTGCACTGGTATGATATGTGACTCATCAGATCGATACCGTCGGAGCATGGAAACATGGAAGACATTATGCAATTTTGATAGCTCCTCGGGAAGCTCCAAACGGTATGCTACCGGTCCAATCCGATCCAAGATCCTATAAGGACCTATAAACCGTGGGCTAAGTTTTCCTTTCTTTCCAAACCGTAATACCCTTCTCCATGGGGACACCTTTAAAAACACGTTATCGCCAACCTGATATTCAATATCTTTCCTTTTTAAGTTAGCATAAGATCTCTGTCTGTCACTGGCTTCTTTCAATCTCTGTTTGACAAGTTGAATCTTCTCTTCAGTGTCTTTAACAATATCAGGACCCGTCAATTTGCCTTCAGCTAATTCTGTCCAACAGGAAGGAGTTCTACATTTCCGACCATAGAGCGCTTCATAAGGTGGCATACCAATGCTAGTTTGGTAGCTATTATTGTATGCAAACTCCATCAGTGTAACATATCTATCCCAGCTTCCTGGAAAATCGAGCACACAGCCCCTTAACATATCTTTTAATACTTGTATAACCCTTTCTGACTGTCCATCGGTCTGAGGATGAAATGCAGTACTAAGAAGAAGCTTTGTGCCTAAGGCTTGCTGTAAACTCTTCCAAAATCTGGAAGTGAACCTCGGATCCCGATCCGAAACAATTGAAATAGGCACCCCATGCAATCTAATAATTTGATCTATGTACAACTCAGCCAATCTATCCATGGAATAGTTGGTTCGAACTGGTATAAAGTGAGCCACCTTTGTCAGTCTGTCTACGATGACCCACACTGCATCATGTTTTCTTTGGGTCGTGGGCAAACCTGTAATGAAGTCCATCGTGACATTGTCCCATTTCCATTGAGGAATGGAAAGAGGATTCAACAATCCCGAAGGAAGTTGATGCTCTGCTTTTACTTGTTGACAGGTTAGGCACTTGGAGACATAATCAGTTACATCTCTTTTCATTCCTGGCCACCAATAGAATTGCTTCAAGTCCCTATACATCTTGTTGCCACCTGGATGCATGGTAAATACTGTACTATGGGCTTCGTGCAATAAAGCCTCCTTTCACTCTTTAACATCTGGTACACACAGACGATTCCGATAGTAAAAACCACCATCATTTCCCACAGAATATTCTATCGGACCTCCTGAACCAACTGAGTGAATCAACTGTTGCAACTTTACATCATTTGCCTGTGCATCTATCACTGTCTGTCTTAGGCTGGGGCGAGCTTGTAACTGAGCTAACAAAGCTCCATCAAAAGAAAACTTCCATTTACAATCTTGTAATAATAAGATCGCTATCATTTTCTGACTTAAAGCATCCGCTACCACATTTGCTTTTCCTGGATGATAATCGACTATACAATCATAGTCCTTGAATAATTCTAGCCACCTTCGTTGTCTTAAATTAAGATCTCGCTGAGTAAGCAAGTATTTAAGACTTTTGTGATCAGTAAAGATCCTGCATTTCTCACCATAAAGATAATGCCGCCATATCTTTAAAGCAAACACAATTGCGGCTAGCTCTAGATCATGAGTCGGATAATTCTGTTCATGAGGTTTTAACTGTCTTGAAGCATAGGCCACTACCTTACCCTCTTGCATCAGAACACAACCCAGTCCATTTCTCGATGCATCACTGTACATGGCATATTCCTTATCAGCTACTGGTTGAGTAAGAACTGGAGCTTGAGTTAACATTTCTTTTAACTGATCAAAACTGGCTTGACAACGATCTGTCCACTCAAATTTAGCTTCTTTTCGTAGTAATCTAGTGAGTGGAGAGGCAATAACTGAAAATCCTTTCACAAACCGCCTATAATAGCCAGCTAAGCCCAGGAAACTTCGGACTTCTGGCACATTCCTAGGCGGTCTCCAATTAACAATAGCCTCAATCTTTTTAGGATCCACTCTGATGCCTTCAGAAGACACCACGTGCCCAAGGAAAGCAACTTCTTTAAGCCAGAATTCACACTTGCTTAGCTTTGCATACAACTGTTGCTCTCTCAAAGTTTGCAGTACTATTCTCAGATGTTCTGCATGCTTCGCTTCATCACGAGAATAAACCAAAATATCATCTATGAATACTACAACAAACTGATCTAAATAGGGTCTGAACACCCTATTCATCAGATCCATGAAAGCAGCTGGCGCATTAGTCAACCCGAAAGGCATTACTAAAAATTCGTAATGTCCATACCGAGTCCTAAATGCAGTCTTCTGGACATCCATGTCTTTAACTGGCAGTTGATAATACCCCGATCTTAGATCAATTTTAGAAAACATTCCTGCACCTCGTAACTGATCAAAAAGATCCTCGATTCGAGGTAAAGGATACTTGTTCTTCACAGTCACCTTGTTAAGCTGTCTGTAATCAATACACATTCTCAGAGTGCCATCCTTCTTTTTAACAAACAGCACCGGCGCACCCCAGGGTGATACACTAGGCTTGATAAAGCCTTTGTCTAACAACTCTTGCAACTGAACCTTTAACTCCTTTAATTCTGTTGGTGCCATTCTATAAGGTGCTCTGGAGACAGGAGCCGTACCAGGCACAACCTCAATTGATAACTCAACTTCTCTTTCCGGTGGCAACCCAGGAAGTTCTTCAGGAAAAACATCAGGAAATTCATTGATCACTGGAATGTCCTGAAGACTAACTGTCTCTCTTTTCGAATCAAGAACTAAAGCCAGGTATGCTTCACATCCCTTTCGAAGAAATCTTTTTGCTTTCATTGCAGAAATAACATTGGTTAAGGGTTTAGACTTACTACCCTTAATCAATGTCTCAACTCCCCCATCTTTCTTAACAATTACCGTTTTAGCTTTACAATCTACTATGGCCTGATACTTAGATAACCAGTCCATACCCAGGATTACATCAAATTCGTGAAAAGGTAACACTATCAAATCAGCTGGAAATTCTCTCTTTTGAACTCTAATTGGGCAATTTCTATAAACTTTATTAACATGTATACTATGGCCCAAAGGACTAATCACACATATATCATAGTTCAAATGATCAATACCAGATACATTTCTACCCAGCTCCCCATTACAAATATACGAATGTGTAGATCCTGGGTCTATAAGCACATATACATCAGTATCAAAGAGGGAGAATGTACCAGCTATGATATTAGGAGCATCAGCCTCTTCTCGTCCCTTCATCGCATAAGCTCTAGCAGGAGGTGTCGAAGTAAAGGGTCGATCCACCGTCTCAGATGCATTTCTGGACTGGGCCCTAAACTGGCCCGATCCACTTCTACCTCTACCCCGACCTCTGCTAGGTGAAGGTGCTTGAGAAGCTCCTCGATTACTCTGTTGACTGGAAGCTTGTTCTTGTGTCAGAGGACAATTAGCCATAAAGTGCTCCGTACTGCCACATCTGAAACAACCACCTGTAAGCATCCTACAGGTGCCCCAATGTCGTCTGAAACAATAGGTGCACTCTGGGGCTTGTCCTCTACCTTGTCCTGAAGCAGCACCTCTACTAGATCTCCCTGAATTAATAGTCCCTTGCTGTCTACCTCTAGAAACAGGGCGATTCCCAGATTCTATAGATTGCTCTCCTTGTTGTGCTCTTGTTCTTTTCCCCGAGGAAGAACCACCCCGAGAAAAACTTCTTCTTCTTTGCTCTCTTTCTCTTTTCACATTCTCTTCTTTTTCAACTCGAATAGCGGCTTGCACTAATTGATGATAATCCACAGGATGCAGAGAAATAGGGCCTATCAAATGATCCCGGATATGATCATTCAATCCCTCTTGAAACTGGCGACATTGGAAAGTCCCAGTTAACATAGGCCTCGGTGCATACTTACTCAAGCGACTGAATTCTGCCTCGTACTCAGCCACTGACATACCTCTTTGCCTTAGATTCAAAAATTGTTTCAGCTTCTCATCTTTATACGCCTCTGTTACATATCTCTTTTTGAATTCAACAATAAAGAAATCCCAAGTGAGAATTTCAGGTAGCTGGGGTTGAGTTTGGACTAGCTTCCACCAGTCATAAGCTGCTCCTTGAAGTAAGGACACAGCACAAGCTACCTTCTGACTGACAGGGCATTGAATTTCTGTGAACACTCTCTCCAATCTTTCAAGCCATAACTCGGCTTTCTCAGACTCTTCCCAAGTAGAGCCTAAGAATTCTTCCGCACCATGCTTCCTGAGTTCAGAAATAGGAGCCTTGGGTGCAGTCATTCTTTGTAAGATCTGAGCCATGTCCTGAGAAATTTTTAACAAAGCTTCCCCAGCATTGGCAGCAGCTGCACCACCTCGTGAAAATGTAGAGGTGTCGGGCTGAGAAGGATGCGATTGACCCGGTAAATTGCTCTCAGCCGATTCATCTATTCCATCATGATAACCTTCCATTCCGAACTATATTAAGAAACACAGGAACAACCACAATCAGCCAACATCAACATACTTCTATATATCTATAACCCTTGAAATTGCCTATTGGCCAGAACCGCCTAAACCAAGGCGCTCTGATACCAAAGATTTAATGACTACACTAGATAATCCTAATTACTGTTCTAATTACTTTTATCTATACAATTATCTTTGTTAATTCATTATGAATTATCGGTTATCTATGCATATATGTGCGTGCACACACCATCATACCATATTATTCATGTCACATTGAGAGTCATACTATCTGATATTACATACATAGCTTTAATATTTACATGCCTTTACATATGAATTTATCTTCAACTACCAAAAAGACACAATTAGGTTACATACTTCAGTGCACTATTCTTAAATTGATGCTGGCTGATAAGATTGTGGACCTTGTCCCTGACCAAACTTCCTACCCTGCGGACCTACACGGATGAACACCCGTGCTAAGCTATAAAGCTTAGTGGGGAACAACTAATATTTGCACATGAATATTATTCACAAGTATGCAATTATAAAGTATAGGCACAACATATTAGAAGATTGATTAAATCAATGGACCATTTAACATAAATCATCAACTGTATACATATTCCATTTATCTTATTCATTTGCCTGCTCAATTTCCTATGGGAGTGGATAACGGGTACTGTGGATACCAAAGGTATCAAATCTGTGAATACCCGAAGGTATTAAATCTGTGGACCCTTTGGGTCAAAACTATGGTCTCATATAGAGACAACTGTGGACTCATGAGAGCCAGACTATAGCAGCTGCAACTATAACCCTATAGGCATGCCTATCTATCCACGACCAAGTCTTTAAGTGCAGGCTTAATTCAATTACTTTTCATATTTTGTGAAATTGTATTAACATATACAACTATAGCATTAACGAATGCAAGATATTTCTCTATCATATATTGCTATTCCATAATATAAAATCAATCATATAGAAAAGAAGTATCATATGCAACATCTCGTTTAAGGTGATGGAACTTACCTTATAATTGAATAATAAACTCTTGAACTTTGAAAGGGTTTTCTCGCTATACGTTACAACTTATGGTGACTTAGACACGTTTAAAGCTCAATTAGAGTCATAAAATACAAATATTAAAATTAGAAAACACAGGCTTATTGTCGCGGTCGCGACGATTGTCGCGCTCGCGACACTTGTCGCGCTCGCGGTAATAATCGCGCTCGCGACAGACAGCGATGGCTTTGAGTCATTCTTCAAGTCGCGCTCGCGACCTAAGTCACGCTCGCGACAGACGGCAATGGCCTAAATGAGCATTTCTTGATGTCGCGCTCGCGACATAAGTCGCGCTCGCGACATAAAACGACGGGGCAACCGCCTTAACGTGATTATTGTTCAAAAATCCTGTAAATTAATATACAAACTCAGATTGCATCTCAATTTCGACATACCAAACGGATTTTTCAGAAAACACTATCTTCTACAAAGTTTTAGGTTTACATTTCTAGTTTCCAAAACATCAAAAATCATTTCAATAGGACTTGTAAATCTTGAGATATTACATAAAAACCACAGGCTGTTCATAAGGGCATATTTTCAATCACAATCAGAAATCAATCCCGATTTTCACTATCATGCAGTGAGAATCAGGTTTTGGTCTCTTCTAACAAAATCAAGGTTTACAAGTCTAGTTTCCATACCAATTGGAATTTCATCCTTTGCATAACTATAGCTCAAGATATGAGCAAAAGTATACAGACTGGTCAAGTGATCCTTAAGACAGTTTTCATATTTTCAACTCAAACATGCATTTTATCAACTATAATCCATCTTCAAGCTTATATTCATCCACAAAATACAGGAGAGAGACACTCCAGACCTCTCTCATGACAAATCACAAGACTTTACACACAAAGAAAACCCTAAGTTCCCATACCTTGTTTGAGCTTTATCTTCTTCAACCTTGAAGAGCCTCTTTCCCTTTTCTTTGGCTTGATTCCCCTTCTATAATATAAAACACTTCCATAAATATTACACAACTAAACAAAGAACAATACAAATTAAAGAAGAATCAAGATTACCTTAAGATTAAACTAAGAACAATCTTTCTTTTCCTTTTCCCACTTCAAAGAAATCTTTGAGAGAGTGAGAGAGAGAGAAGATGAGAGAGAGAGTGGAGTTAGAGAGGATGAAGATGAAGATTGGAGACCTCATGATGGCCGGCCAACTCTCCCAAAATATCTCCTCTCTTCTTCCCTTCTCAATGGTCCACATGTCAATTTAAGCTAAACTTGCCATTTAGTCCCTCATCTTTCCTTAATTCAAATTCTACCCCAAATCTTACCCTTTAGCTTTTCAATTAGGTCCTTCATTATACATTTATACTTAATTAAGCATAATCACTAATTAATTAATTAGTGAAAATTCTTCTAGGGTATACTGAGGGGTATTACACACCATGATTAAATTGGAAGAATTAAAGTTGCGACATAAATAAGAACATAAAATTTGCTCAATAAAATTAATACTCTAGCTAAGGAGATGAAGCAAAATGTAAAAAAAAAAATTAAGCAAGCAAAGCAAAACGTAAAAAAAATGAAGCAAACAGCATAGATATTAACAATTAAGCATAAGTCAAATGCACAAACATTATAAAAGAAAATCTGAACTGGAAATGAATTTAAAGAAGCTAAAATGGAATGCATAAGTGAAAATGAAAAATAAACACAAGTGATTAAACTATGAAGCTCAAATGCCAAAAATTAAAAATGCAAAATTGGTGATGTTCAGAAAGATGGAAATGCAAAATCTACCTTAAACTAACTATTTTAAGCACAAACATTGAATTTTAGTCAGAGTTGCATTCAACAAAAATTTAGAAAATACAAAGCTAAAATAACTAAACCTAATCCTGCAATTTTGGATCTAGCAAATATGCATTTTCCATAAGCAAATAAGTTCTACCACACATTGTAGAATATTTGCAGCCAAAAAAAAATTGAAACTAAACACTTTCCAAGCATAATCTCATGCAAAACAATTTAAACACTTAGAATTGGCCCCAAAAAAATTATAAATCTAGCTTTAAAACCAATTGGGCTACCAAAATTTGGACTATTCCCATTGAATAACACAAAGTTTTGAATCAAATTTTTCATTGAGACAAATCATCAAACACCTTGCATGCATGAATATTAACTCCAAATTCAGAACCATATTCCAACACATCAAATCCTACTTTTAATTGAAATTAAAAAGAGGTTAAGGTAAGAGCAAATAAAAAAATTGAAGTGTATAAGCCAATTTTAATGAATATGTAAATTAAGGGCACACAATATGAAAAAGGATTGCAGGGCACAAATGACAAATTCTATTTTATTAAAGATTGATTAAAACCACTTACCTTGACTTTTCTTGCTTTTTAGGTGTAGTGATTTGGTGAAGAACAATTTGGAATTGTTTAGGTAAAATGTAATGTGATTTTGAAATGAATAAAGCTATCCAAAAATAATTTATGATCTTCAATGCAATTTAATATAATATTCACAAGAGATTTGGCTTGGGTATAACTCTTGAGATCAAGAAGATTTTTGGAAAATTAATTTGGGTTGAAAGAAATAAGAATGGGGGATGAAAAACGAAGCATAAAAAGAGAAAGGAAAAACCTTGGTTTTGTGCAAAACTAACAAAAACATGGTTGTGTTTTTGTAAAAAACACAGCTGTGTTTTTGTAAAAAAAAACAAAATCATCTCCATGGTGTACACCTTTTTGGACTAAATTTTAATAAAATTTTTCATTGCACACGGCTGAGACAAAATGGTCTCCGCGGTGTGCAACTCATTACATGGCTGAGACAAAATTGTCTCCATGGTGTGCACCCTTCTATACTAAATTTCGACAAAAAATTTCATTGCACATGGCTAAGATAAAATGGTCTTTGTGGTGTGCAACTATACAAATGGCTAAGAAAAAATTTTCTCCGCAGTGTGCATCCTTCTGTACTAAAATTGTGGTTTTCCACAGCTTACAAATTATCTAGTTCAAACAAAGCAAATCAAAACATAAATAAACACAATTTAACTAACAAATTTAATAATCTAAAGTCATGAAAACTAAACAAAAATTACAATCAAACTAAAATTAAAATCAAAGACATAAAAATTAAGAAAAAAAATTCAAATTTCTAATGAAAATACAAATTCACCCGAATTTGTCCCTACACTAGACCAATTTGTAGTAAATTGAGCATAACTTTCTCTGTAGAACTCCTTTTTAGGTGAATCAAATTTTGATAGAAACTAGACTCATTTTGGAACAACTTTGATGGAGATAGTATGACTTAATTTGGAACCCATTGTTTTTAGTAATTTTTCAAAGTCAACATATCAATTATGTCCGTAAAGATTTCCTAGGAGAAGTCATCAGTATTTTGAACATAAACCCCAATATACAAACCCAAATTGAGTGATTCTTGATTAATTGGAAAGCTAAGACATAGCGAAACAAATGTCAGAAAGATACCAAGTAAAAAAAATGTCATATTCTAACCATAAAAGCTAGATAGAACTTAGGGTTTGACAGGGACAGTTGTCAAATAGCAAAATTAACACACAAAAACACAAAATTCAAATGCAAAAATAAAGATAAATATACCAAAACAATATAAAAAACATATAAACTAAAATAAATAAATAAATTCACACAAAATACTAAAAACAACACACAAAACACAAAAACTCAACACATAAAAGAAAATGACAGAAATTTAAAAAGCAAGGCTTAGAAAAGTTCTGGTTTAATGAGTCCCGGTTCAACTCTTATTACTATTTGGAGACTGAGATTTCTATCCAAATATTGGTCTCTCTAGACTTTGCCCTTTATTTTCTCCTATTAGTAGGAGAAATCTATCAAAATTCACCAAGGTAGGCAACACCATATCCTCAATGAAGTATGACTCCACCTTGGGTTCTTCACACATGAACTCTACCAGCTCTTCTAGCCTTAATAAACCCTTCAAGTTGATTGAATTCAGTGCTTCCACTTGAGAGTTGAATAATTCTTACTCTTTTGGTGAACAATCCTTCACAATAGTCTAAATTCATTCTCCAAACTATACGAATTGTCTCCAATAATGATTGGTTCCTCTTTCAATTCATACACTCCACACTTAAATTCTTCATTATCAACCATTAGAGCATGATTCACTTCATCCTTGTTATCACCACCACCTTGAATTTCTATAGAAATACCCAAGAATTCCAACTTGGATTTTAGATTTGTAATTCCTAATTTCTGATCCCTCAATAAATGGTTTTGAGTCTTCAACAATTTCTCTTGATTTTGCAATAACGTTTTTTGATTTTTGATCTTATTTTCTTGAGAATTAATTATATCCATCCATTCTTCCTTTTCAGCTCTAAATTGCTTCTTCCTACATGCAAGCAAGTCAAAAAGAACTTGAATTTTAGAGGCAATTGACTCTTGAAATATCTATTGAGAACAAGAATCTTTAACAAATGAAGATGAATAAATTATTGAAGGTTGATGCAAGTACTGCATTTCTTGCATTTCCCTCCTCAAATCTTTTATTTGTGCTCTCAAGAAAACCAATTCATAGTCTTGAACATAATCATGCATTTTGTGAAAATGCTTCAAAATCTACCTGCAAAGAACAACACCAAATCAAAAAAAAATAAAAATAAAAATAAAAATCTCAAACTAATTCAATTAAAAATATTAAACAAATAACACTATTTTTCCCTGGCAATGGCACCAAAAACTTGACTAGATGCTAGCAAGTGCACTAAATCGGCTAAGTAATATAGGAAAATATATTTAAGACCTCAAAATAACAAACCCAGGGGATAAAAGGCTGCTAAGTGCAATATCTAGAGTTGAGCGAGATTAATCTGAGACAAGTTCCAAGTTTTCAATTGAGAGCATCTTAAATCTAGTTAACAAAATAAATAAACAATAAAGCTAATTACACTAAATATTAAAACATTAATTAAGAACATTGCCAAGGTACTCTAATCCTCCCTATACCCAATGCATTGAATTAAACCACAAAGAAATCTATCACTTAAATGTGGACAACCCATCTAAACCCTAAGTTTCCCATTCTGGAGCCAACTACTCTAACTACTCGATTTCCCATTCCAGAGCCAATCCGATTGCTAGCATAAGCACGGGTTCCAAGACCTAGGTACGAATTAACTTCCCATTTCTAAGACAACCAATCCATTACCCATCTATTATTCAACTATTTTTGAAATAAATATAATCTATAAAAAGAGTTTATGATCTCCATTCCAAAATCATCGAGGACTCTAGATGTAGAAAACATAAAAACAGAGCATGGAAATATCCATTCCATACAAAGATAATAACCATTCATTCAAATGAAATAAAATTATCAAATGCTCAATAAAATAGATAAATATATAATCACAATGAAGAATAGAACATTTAAGCATATATAAAATCAAAGATAAGTTTAATCCATTACATAGATATGGAGATTCATAGATCCCTTTGCAATAAAACTACTAACTAAACATAAATAAAGTAAAGGGAAAGAGGAAAGAAGAAACCCAAAAACCCATTGTAGTGATAAAGCTCTAATCTAAATCCAACCCTTCTTCACCAATTCTTTAGTAAAATAAAAGCTAAAACTACAGCTAAAGTAAAGAAATCTAAATCTAATCTAAGATTTTAAACTAAAATAAACCTAATCTAAGAAAATACAAAGGAAAAGAAAAGAAAAACCCCTAAACTATGAAAGAAGAAAACCCTAGAACTAAAATGTCTGCCTCCTCCCTTTTTTAAAGAAGATGAAATGTGCTTTTATAAGGAGACTAGATAAAAATTCAGCCATGTTTTTGTAAGAAACACAACTGTATTTCAGATAAATTGAGGTTGGACTACTGGATCATGTGAGAATCACTTGAACTATTGAAGACTAGATAACATGGCAGTGTTTTGAAGTAAATTCTGCCCACTTTGCGAATTTAGCCTAAAAACAGCTCCACACTTCCAAAAAAGCTCCCAATCATTCCAAAACACCTGAAATTAACCTAAAAATTATTAAAAACTATAAAAACATAATAAACTAACACAATAAAAATATAATAAAATAATAAAAATTAAAACACACAAAAGACACACAAAATAATGCCAATAAATATCCTAAAATATAAGAATAATTGCAACTTATCAAGTGCTAATTATGCACATGTAATGAATAAATAATAGTAATAAAAATATAATTTCAATGCTTATTTACTAAAAATATTTATTATAATAGTATTTTCAAAAGTTGTATATCATAATATTTATAAATTATAAAAATATTAAAAAATTCAAAATATAAATATATATATATATATATATATGTTTATATATTTATATTTATATTTATATTTTGAATTTTTCAATATTTTTATAATTTATAAATATTATGATATACAACTTTTGAAAATACTATTATAATAAATATTTTTAGTAAATAAGCATTGAAATTATATTTTTATTACTATTATTTATTCATTATATATATATATATATATATGGTTAACCATTAGTCAATGGTTAACCACCGATTTTGGAAACTAAAATCCATAAATATAATTTTTCGATTCGATTAACTTAAAAATCGGTTTGATTTTTCATTTAACCAAAATTTTGATTTTTTTTGCTCATCCCTAGTCTGCAACATTGAAAACTTTATTTGCCATTAAATTCCATAGTTTTGGGCTAATGCCATAGTTTGGGCCAATGCCACAACTATGCAAAGATATGAAAAACTAGAAATTAATAATATTGGACACCATACATATAGTAAGCCCTTACAGATTTAGAATTTTTTAGCAACATTCTATACTGAAATGCTTCTTGTGATCCATAACTGTGGTATGACTTTTGGCTTCAAAAATTAACTTGAATTTTCAGCTATTCTTGCTCTAATATAACTTTCATACTTGTACCAAATATAAAATTACCTTTAAAAAATTAATTTAGCTTAAATAAGATAACTAAACCTAAAGATAGAAGTGTGAAATAAATGACTAAAATTAACCAAAAATACAATCATAAAACATTAAAACTTACTTATAAAACTTGTTTAAATGAAATAATATTTATGAGATATCACATTTGGTCTTGAATTACTCATTGTTGATTTCGTGTCAATTAATGCATCTATGGAATAATCATAATAACTAGGAAATTTGAATGTTACTTCAATATATATGCTTAGACTTGTCTTATCAAAAAAGTTTTTTCTAAGTTGACTGGCATGGGAGAAACCATTTACCAGATTTCTTCAAAAGAAATAGGACGTTGCTGGGATATTTTTGAATCTCCTTCACAACGTCAGGAATTAGTGTTATATTCCTCATGGCTTTTACACTTTTCTTACTCCCATCATCATTTGCATAAATAGTCAAACTAAAGTCTTTACAACTTATTATTTTTCTATTATTTATTAGTTGATTGACATTTCTCTCTTCTTAATGACATTCTTGAAAATTTTGACTCAACTTATGAGAATTCTGTGACGCGCATTGGAGCCTGCTCGATTCTAGTTTGATTTTTGAAGGCCCGCTTTTAGAGTCCAAGATCGAATAAAGCTCACAAATTGGCCACTTCACAATAAAAAGGGGTTTGAGCCCAATTTATTGTTGATGGTCAATCTATAAAGGCGGCTAAATAAGCTTAAGAGATAGGTATTTTGGAGTCGCCAACCAACAAAATATTTTAAGTGCATTTTTTCAATTAACAAGCCAAAAATCTCTTTTTTACCACCTATTACATCCCCAAAATGAAATAGATCTAAAAAATGAATAACAATGTACAAAAAGAAAGAAATGAACTAAACACATAAATAACCACACAAATAAAACATAAATAAATAATGCAAAATAAAAGAAGAGCAATAGAAGTTAGAATCATCCAAGGGATGTCTCCAAAATATGCTAGTTTCCCAAAATACACCCCATAAGACATAAGAAACAAATTGCTCAAAGAAACACAAAAATAACAAAAAAAAAAATAGTATCACAAAGTAATAATAAACTAAATAATAAAATTAAATAACATGAAAAAATGCATACTAGAATAAATATTCAATGTCTGGAATGCTAAATATGATGGAACAAAAGCAAAAAAAAAAATTGCTAATCATGCAAAATAAATTGAAGTAGCAAAAAAAACACATAAAATAAAACTATAAGACCAAATAAAGGCCATAGAAAACCAAAATGAAGAACAGACAGCCAAAAAATAAAGGAAGGACGAAAGGAAGGCACCGAGATGTCCCATTGATCATTGTGACCGATAACTGTTTGTCGGACCTTCTTCCCATTTGTCACTCAAAACACATGTAGTAAACTAAAATTTTAGGCAAAACACCAAGAAAAATCATGTAAACTTTAGGCATAGATATTTATAACCCTAAATCATGCCAAAACTAAAGAAAAAATGAATTATATTCTAAATCATGTTAAAACAAGAAGAAAACATACAGACCTAAAGATTAAATTAAAATATTTATCATGCATCAATGGAAGAAAATAAATCCTAACATGTTATTCTAGCATATTAAATAACTTTATATAATCATGGCAATACATAAATTACGAACATATAAATTAAATGACAAAAAAACATAAATCATGGCATTATAACTAATAAATATATCTAATTAATTATGTGATTATGGCATTAGATAATAGTTCCAGAATATTACCCTCAGGAATCTTAGTTTTGTAACTTTGGAAAGCAGTGATCTGAGCCTCGATCCTCTATTCCCATGTTTGATAACGTTATGTGTGAAAAAAGGTTAGAGAACTTTATGACTTTTAAGAATAGAGAATTAAGTTTCTATCTCTCAAAAAATTTGCTCCTCTTTTCTAAAAGTTAAAATCCTTCTTTCAAAAAACCTTAAATTTGATTTAAATACCTAGGGAAGAGTTTGAGGTTAACTTTAACTCTAATCCTTCTAAATTTGGAAGTTAAATCCCTAAATCAGCATAGGATCTGATTTGATCCTAATCCACGGTTTTGAATGCTAGAAAATGTGAAAAAATCTATAAAGCCTCTGCAGATGGGCATATATCACTAACAAACGGCTTTCACTCACACAAAATTTCAAAATTCACAAAAATACCTTTAAATCTGACCTAGACTTTATGGCCATGATTTAATGACAGATAGTCATCTACCACCAAGCCACAAGCAGTCGTGAATGGTCTGGACAAGTCATCTGCTTGGAGATAACCCTAAAAAAATAGCCACTAACAACCTTCCTTCCATGATAAACAACTATCTATCACAGACGAGGACTAGAATTCAAAGTTTTTCTAGCTTTTTTCAAAACTTTTGAAAAAAATGATATCAAACCTACAAAAATATATTACAAAAACGTGGGAATCTAGGATGAAACTCGAGCTTCATACTTTCTACTAGAAATATGAGTGGTTCCTTATCATCAGGTAACCCTCATCTAGGCTGCCTTGAGTCACGATGTTTAGAGTTTCCTTAATGACTTTCTGAGAATTTGATCAATAATTCTAAGATTTTTCATAAGTTCTTCTAATTGTAAAAATACATTTCTCCTTCTTTGAGTTATCTAAAAAGAGCCTATTGATTTAAAATGTTTAGTTAGTTATGTGAGAGCCCAAATTTTAAGCCAGCTTGGTTCCACAAGATTAATTTCTTCTTATAGAACTATTTTTCAGTTGTTTTCCCCTTCTTTGAATAGTTTTATTATTTGGGAAGCATTTTTCACTCCAGGGTTTGTTGTATTTACTAGCCTAAAAATTATTTTGGTGTGGTATGCCAAATACTTGGCCTGGGTATTCATTTTATTCATTTAGAAAGACTTAATTATAAGAGCTAAAGAATTACCCAAATACCTATCAATCAAAGCCATCAAATAGTTTGGATAGGTATAAAACTAGACTAGGCCATTTGCTAGGTTAGTTAGTACTCCTGATAGCAGTTGATCTTCGAATTCTTTCCATCTTTTATCTAAGACAACTACTATCAAAATACTATATGCAAGTAAATTGAACAGGATATGAATATATTTATACTCACATTTGGATTTGCTAATCATTTCTCTTATTCTCACTAGGTTGATTCAAGGCACATCTAAAGTTTTTAGTTTTATATTAGAAATTTGAGTTGTTGACTCAGACTTAAAGGTATTTACAATTGATTTAAAGTTAAATTTAGACTTAACATAAATGTTGTTGATGTCTACCTTGGGTAGTTCCATTCTAGACAACTCTTTGATGGGCCTTTATATTAGACAGACTCTTTCTATTTCAGGATATTGTCTAGTGGAACTAACTCTTTATCTAGGTAGTTTATGATTTATTCATCATGAATATTTAAGTTGTCCATAAATAAGATTCATCTTTATCAATTTTGTATTTAGAAACTACTTCATAAACTAAATTTAATTTAAAGTCTATATAAGATAATTTTTTTTATCTATAGGTTTATAGACTAGCATCTTTTTTCATAAATCACCTTTTCTCAAATTTTTTTTTCTCGTATTCTTGTAAGGACAAGAATTATCCTTGTGCCTCTTTGAGCCACAAATCCAATAGCATGAATAACTATTTAAAGGATTTCTTTAAGGGTGTTTAGGTTCCCTCCCATATTTTCTTTTGAACATTTTTTATTTTTATCTTTTTCCCAGAAGTTGGTCCTTTGTTTCAAAAATGTAGAGGGTCTATCTAGGCTCTTTCTTTCTTTTTCCTACTTCCAAATATTATTTTTTTCATTGCATCATTTGAACTTTTTCCTTTTATAAAAATATCATATTCTCTTTTGGTTGTCTTTTCTAGAAGCACATTCATATCTTCTTGGAATATATTTAACTTGAGAACAATAATTTCTGTAATGCCTCTAATCGTACCGTAAAAGGGATAGATGAATATTTTGCATAAGATTGATGTTGATTATGTGGCTAATTAAGGGAAATTACAAATTAGGGACTTAATTGAAAGGTAAAAGTAAAAGTTTTATGGTAGAAATTTAATAAGTGAAAGGTTAGAGATTAAAGTAAGAAACATAAATTGAGAGAGGGACCAAAGTGGAACTTTGCCAATATTTTTTATTAATAGCAAATGGAAATTAAACAATTGTGAGGCTGGAAAAGAAATAAGAAAACTTAGGTTTTCTTTAGTTGACCGGCAATACTTGGCCAAAGGCAAAAAGAGAAGATTTTGCTTAGTTCTTCTTTGTTTTTCTTATTTTATCCTCAAGCCTACGATGATGGTGTTTCAAGTGGATAAAGCTATAGATGGTAGATAAAGAGAGATGATTTTTACAGCAACTTAAGGCTAGAATCAAGAAGAGATGAAGGAAAAAGAGAGAGAAAGGCAAAGCTTGAAAGGTTAAAGCTTAAAGAGGTATGGGAGCTTCTCCTTTCTTGTGTGTGTGTTTGATGTGTATATGATGCAAAAATAGTAATATGTGATGTAATAGTAAGTTAATATCATGAAAAAAATTGAGGTTATACTTGACTAGAAATCGAAATGGGAATTTTGTTGAAGATAGGGAAAATTGTTTTAAGGTTCACTTGCCCAGTCATCAATTATTTACTAATATCTTGAGTTCCCATGACTCAAATTGAAAAATTCATGTTTTATATTAAAATATACTCAAATATATTAATTTCATATGAAGAACATAGAACTTGAATCAATTTGTAGGATAGATAAAATTTGCCATGAATCTGGGTTAGGACTGCTACCCTGTCATTAGGAGCAGTCAGTGGTTTTTATGGGATATATTGAGATTTATAGATCTGATTTGAGTGATTTTTGATGTTTTGAAAACTAGAAATACATATCTACAACTTTGTAGAAGGAAGTGCCCCCTAAAATGATGTTTTATAGGTTAAAAATGGCATATAAGTCGAGAAAGAAATTCTATCTCTGGACTATTTGGGCCTCACGATTACTAGGATTTTCATAGTAACCATGAGGTACCCTAGTTTTCAGTCCAGATCCTAAAGATGGCCTATCTCATGGTTACTAAGCTTTTCATAGTAACCGTGACCCCTTTAAAAAGTATAGAACACGGTTATTACTCATTCGGTAATGACCGTTAGGTAGTCTGGCATAGTCTAGACTCGAAAAGTAACTTAGGTCATAGTTACCATGAATTTGGTAGTAACGGTGACCCCTATGTCATGTTTTGGGCCACGGTTACCATGAATTTGGTAGTAACCATGAACCTCCTCCATAGTTCAAACTTGAAAGAATAAGATGCCATATGAAGCCTAAAGCTATGTTAACTCTTTCTAAGTCTTGTAAATTATATTGAACATATAAACACGATAATGTACAACAATCAATATATATATATATGTGTGTGTGTGTGTGTATATATATATATTACATATTGAAATGAAATGTAAAGGCAATATTTATGAAATAATATGTGATTCTTATATGTGTTTATTCAAATGTGGGTTATAAATACGGTACCATTATATGGCAGTGATTGTTGTATAGTGTATTATATTATTTGTTATTATTTTACTTTATAGTGAAATACTATAATATGAGCTAATGAAATATGAAATAGGATTATTTGCTTGCACATAGAACTTGGTTGTGGATAGATAGGCATGCCTATAGGGTTATAGTCGCAGCTACTACATGTTTGATCCCGTTTGGATCTTTATTTGTCCCCGATTAGGACCACAGGCTTGATCTAGTTGGGTCCACATGTTTGATACCTTCGAGTATCCACAGGAATAATACCTTCAGATATTTATATATTTGATACCTATGGGTATCCACAGTACCCGTTATCCACACCCACAGGACTTTAGCAGGCATTTCATAACATAGAATGAATATTATATGTGTTATATTGATAAAGACTTGATTAGTATATTTTTTTCTATCCTTATACAATAATGTTATAAGACTAAATATGTTAAGTGAGTTATATTGTAACTCTTGCATATTGATTATAATATCTTGATATTACTGCTATTTACTGTGTGCTTGCAAATAATCACTTTGAGTGATTTTTCATATATGTATTGTTCCCCACTAAGCTTTATAGCTTAGCATGGGTGTTTATCCGTATAGGTTCGAGGTAGGTCGTTGCTTCAGGGATAAGGCCAACACTAGCTAAGAAGAGGAGTTAGGATGTCTAAAATGTACTATTTTTATCTTTTTAATTTGTGTAAATCTTATGAAAATAATGTAATGAACATATTTTGTAATTATTTACTCAAAATATGATTATAATGTAACAAAGTATATGTTTATGTAACTTTTTCCTAATCTATGAATTACAAAGTCAAAGTATAACCAATTGTATAACAGATGAACATATTATTAGTATTATATGTATTGTTTATTAAAAATATTAAAATAAGTTACAGGAATCTAGGTAGCTAGTATGGTCTTTGCATTTTTTGTATTAGAGTGCCTTAGTTTAGGCGGTTCTGGCCAATAAGAGTATAGAAATAAGTAGTTATAGAAGATTTTTTTCAGGTGTTGGCTTAATGTAGCTTGTCCTATCTTGTTTCATTATAGCTTAAAGATGTATAGTTTGAAAGGAATTGGGAAGGGAGACTAAAGAAATTACTGACCTTAGGAATTCGAGTCTAAGTGACTCCAACCCTTTTATAGTATCTCAAGATAAAATTTCAGCAGTGATGATAGAAAGCCTTAATAGCGTTGTCTGGATTTATCAGCTAAGTGAGTGCCGAGCATTAAGGCATGGCCACTTATGGTCTTCTCATTCCCCTTGTGTAGCCACACATGACATATTTGTTCTTCCATTCTTCTTTACTCGACCGTGCATGGCCTTTGTTTTTCTTTGCACGATCACTTATGTTTTATCCGACCTTTCTTATTTTCCCAATCAATTATGGTTTTCAGCTTTGTTTTACCGATCGGGTATGATTTTTAGCATTAATTTACCAATTGGTTTTGAATTTCAACATTATTTTTTTAATCTGATCTGGTATATAGGGTATTTAATTCTTTTTTTACCGATCGGATATATATTACTTTCGGTTCTTCTTTGCCCGATCGAACATATGATTCTCAGTATCTTATGGCCGATCGAATATATATATGTATAGCCCTCAGTTTCTTGTTTTGCCTGACCATATATGGATTACAACATTTCTTTGCTTGGTCGCTTATAACCTTATTCTTCTTACAGTGCATAGTTATATGTTTCTTTCTCTTTATGTGTACCCATCCATTTAAACACTAGAACATTGTTAAATCATGAACCGAATATTATAAATCTACAAGTTTATTAAGAAAGCTTTATGATAAGGATGAATTAAGTTAGTAGTGAATATGATTATGATAAGTATTTATTAAATGATAGTGAATATGCCAGTTGAATATTGATAGATTTTGGATAATGTAATATGTAGATGTATATGACGGTATAGAAATGAGATTCTAGGTTTAGATTGGAAAGTGAAGGATAGGTATAGAGACTATTTTTTCTGTGGTATATGAAAAAGGTATAAAGGTTAAGTACATGTATATCAAAGATTATGTTTATAGAATAGATTATTAAGCTAAGATATTACAGTTTATATACAAATATATGTGGAGTTGCTGTGAAAAATTTTGAGGTTAATTGCTATGCTCTGTAAACCCATCTATGTTTCCTTAATAGTCATGGGCAGTTAATGAAATATTTTATAGTGGGAATGGGGCAAAACATATGTATTGCATATCTGCATCTCATTGCATACATGACGCATCATTCACTCATAGCACAACATCATATGATATGTATTTGGCCCTGACTGAAAAAGGAAACTAACAGGATATATATTGAGAATAGTAATGATATGATCGTATGATTAGTCCATCTTTATTTGAAGATAGAGTTATAAGAAAAGTGAATCAAGTTAAAGAGAGAAACAAGAAAGTGTTATAGTTATAAAGAAATAAAGATAGATTGAATTTAAGTGTGATACAATATATAAATGTATATAGGATAAGCAAAGAACAAGTAGATACAATAGAGACAGTATATAATGCAAGATAAGTGAGATAGATATATGAATATTGACAGAAGTATAAGAATAGTAGTGTTATATAAGTATAGGGTACAAGTATGAAATTGTGAGGACGAAATTCTTTTAAGAAAAGAGAATTGTAATGCCCCTAATCGTACCCTAAAAGGGATAGATGGTTATTTTGCATGAGATAAATATTGATTATGTGGCTAATTAAGAGAAATTGCAAATTAGGGACTTAATTGAAAGGTAAAAGTAAAAGTTTTATGGTATAAATATAATAAGTGAAAGGTTAGAGATTAAAGTAAGAAACATAAATTGAGAGAGGAACCAAAGTGGAACTTTGCCAAGATTTTTTTATTAATAACCAATGGGAATTAAATAATTATGAGGCTGGAAAAGAAAGAAGAAAACTTAGGTTTTCTTTAGTTGACCGACCATACTTGGCCAAAGGCAAAAAAAGAAGATTTTGCTTAGTTCTCCTTTGTTTTTCTTATTTTATCCTCAAGCCTACGATGATGGTGTTTCAAGTGGATAGAGTTGTAGATGGTAAAGAAAGAGAGATGATTTGTACAGCAACTTAAGGCTAGAATCAAGAAGAGATGAAGGGAAAAGAGAGAGAAAGGCAAAGCTTGAAAGGTTAAAGCTTAAAGAGGTATGGGAAATTCTCCTTTCTTGTTTGTGTGTTTGATGTGTATATGATGCAAAAATAGTAATATGTGATGTTATAGTAAGTGAATATCATGAAAAAAAATTGAGGTTATACTTGACTAGAAACCGAAATTGGAAGTTTTGTTAAAGATAGGGAAAAACTGTTTTAAGGTTCACTTGACCAGTCATCAATTATTTATTGATATCTTCAGTTCGCGTCACTCAAATTGAGAAATTCCAGTTTTAGATGAAAATAGACTCATATATCTTAATTTCATATGAAGAACATAGAACTTGAATCAATTTGTAGGATAGAGAAAATTTGCCATGAATCTGGGTTAGGACTGTTGCCTTGTCATTAGGAGCAGTCAATGGTTTTTATGGGATATCTTGAGATTTATAGATCTGATTTGAGTGATTTTTTATGTTTTGAAAACTAGAAATACATATCTACAACTTTGTAGAAGGAAGTGCCCCCTAAAATGATGTTTTATAGGTTAAAAATGGAAAATAAGTCGAGAAAGAAAATCTATCTCTCGACTATTTGGGCCTCACGATTACTAGGTTTTTCATAGTAACCATGAGGTACCCCAATTTTCAATCCAAACCCTAAAGATGACTTATCTCATGGTTACTAAGCTTTTTATAGTAACCATGACCCCTTCAAAAAGTATAGAACACGGTTATTACTTATCCGGTAATGACCATGAGGTAGTCTGGCATAGTCCAGACCCAAAAAGTAACCTAGGTCACAGTTACCATGAATTTGGTAGTAACTGTGACCCCTATGTCATGTCTTGGGCCACGATTACCATGAATTTAGTAGTAACCGTGACCCTCTTCCATAGTTCAAACTTGAAAGAATAAGATGCCATATGAAGCCTAAAGCTATGTTAACTCTTTCTAAATCTTACAAATTATATTGAACATATAAACACGATAATGTACAACATTCAATATATATATATATATATATATATATATATATATATATATATATATATATATATATATATATATATATATATATATATATATATATATATATATATATATATATATATATAAATGTAAAGGCAATGTTTATGAAATAATTTGTGATGCTTATATGTGTTTATTTGAATGTGAATTATAAATACAGTACAATTATACGATAGTGATTGTTGTATAGTGTATTATATTATTTGGAATTTTTATACTTTATAATGAAATGCTATAATATGAGCTAATGACATATGAAATAGGATTATTTGCCTGCACATAGAAGTTAGTTGTGGATATACATGCCTATAGGGTTACAGTCGCAGCTGCTACAGGTTTGATCCCGTTTGGATCTTTATTTATCCCCTGTTGGGACCACAGGCTTGACCCAGTTGAGTCCACATGTTTGATGCCTTCGGGTATCCACAGGAATAATACCTTTGGATATTTATATATTTGATAGCTACGGGTATCCACAGCACCCGTTATCCACACCCACAGGACTTTAGCAGGCATTTCACTGTATGGAATGAATAGTATATGTGTTATATTGATAAAGACTTGATTAGTATATTTTGTTCTATCCTTATACAGTAATGTTATAAGACTAAATTTTCTATGTGAGTTATATTGTAACTCTTGCATGTTGATTATAATATCTTGATATTACTAATATTTACTGTGTGCTTGCAAACAATCACTTTGAGTGGTTGTTCATATATGTATTGTTCCCCACTAAGCTTTATAGCTTAGCACGGGTGTTTATCCGTGTAGGCTCAAAGTAGGTTGTTGCTTCAAGGACAAGGCCAACACCAGCTAGTAAGAAGAGTTAGGATGTCTAAAATGTACTGTTTTTATCTTTTTAATTTGTGTAAATCTTATAAAAATAATGTAATGAACATGTTTTGTAATTACTAACTAAAAATATGATTATGATGTAACAAAGTATATGTTTATATAACTTTTTCTTAATGTATGAATTATAAAGTCAAAGTATAACCAATTGTATAACAGATGAACATATTATTAGTATTATATGTATTGTTTATTAAAAATATTAAAATAAGTAATAAGAATTCAGGTAGCTAGTATGGTCCTTACAATTTCTATTTAGATAAGGAAGACATTTTGCATTTTGCCTTATTTGGAGCTCAATTCATGCCTTTCTCATGACATATTTTATCGCCTGTATCTTTCCTCCTAGGCCACTTTATCTTCATTCAAGAGGAGTTGGTAGGTTGTTTTTACTACTTCAGACTATAGCTTCAGAAGCTTCGTGAAAAACACTTTCGACATGTAATTTTTAGTGAAATAATCTAAATTGTAATAATATTTCTAAAATTCACATGCATAATTCTCAAAATAACATATGTCACAAATTTGCATTTTCATCAATGTTATAAGCAATTGTTCCTTTTTTCAAAGATAGCAATTATTTATTTATTTCATCTTTTATATTTGTGTGAGTTGCTAACAATTTCCAATATTTTTAGGCATTTCCTATCATGGTGGCCTTGCACAATTCGCAAATCCGATTTGGAGTAAAACTTTCAAATTATATAGCAAATCTTGTCATGGTAGCTCATTTATCTATCCTCTCATATGAATTCTTTTCACAATTTAAATTGAGAAAACTTGTAGGGCTTATTACTGACCTTAATGGGTTCTCTTTGGGCATGAATTCTTCTTTCATCCTACAGGGATAGTTAGGTTTGTACAATGTCCTCTGCGTCACAACGAGCTCCTTAAAAGTTCCATCATCTAATGGATCGAAGCTTTATCAACCAGACCTAAGGATTTTCTAAGATCTTAAGCCAAATTATTGTTATCTAAATTGGCTGCTTTCTTTTCATGATCTAAAATGCAAGGAACTATTTTATCTTTTCTTAATTTTTTTACAGTTTATTTTTTTTTTTGGGTCTCCTTTTCTAAGTACCTTGGGTTTTTTCAATCTTTGCTCTCGCTTAACTGCGTTCGACTTCATTTCTTAGAGATTGTCTAGTTTCGAGTGAATTTTCAATAGCTCCTTTATTGTAAATTTAAACGCCTTGACCTAAATTTTAATGTCAAATTGAAAGAAATTTCAAGTTTAAGGACTAGCTAGGTATCAGATCTATAGTTGAGGACTATTTGCACAGAACTCCTATCAATTTGGACCTTTACCTGATAATAGGTAAAAGGACTATTCGGATAACACTCTTAAATATGAAGGAGTTTTGAGTGAAAGAATAAAGTTGAGGGACTAATTAGATATAAAGTGAAATATTAGGGATTATGGGTGAAAACTACCCTTTAAAAAAGTAAAATAAATTTAATGACAATTTAATTCAAAATCAGATTATACTTTATTATGCAATGTGGTAGGAGACTCACTTTTATAAAATTTAGGAGATAACAATAATAATAAAAAGAAAAAAACAATGGAGACAGAGATGACAATTATTTCACACAAGTGATGAAAGACTTTCATGCTATATTCATTATAAGTTCCTTAGGTCTACTATATTTTGTAATTCGAAATTCATCATATTATTCATATATAAATTTAATTTTTCTTTTAAGAAAAAAAAAATGATAGTGCAAAAAGTCATTAATAATAGTAAGGTTTCCACGTGATGATAATAAAAACGGTTGAGGAAGCACATCTCGGAAATTATGGGCAGATCTCATCTGAAATGAGTTCTTTAATTTAAGATGCAAGCAAACCTTAAATACTACTATTTCATAGCATAACAAAATAAAGTTTTTAATTATCTTAAAAAAAACTATGTTATATATATATATATATATATATATATATATATATATATATATATATATATATATATATATATATATATATCATTTAATTTGCAGTAAAAAAAATTAATTTGCTGTCAGTTTTGAATTTGTTAGAAATTTTAATTTACAGACATGTTGGGTCATTTAATTAAGGTTTGAGAATAATCAAATTTTTTATTTTTTTATTTTTTTATTTTTTTTACATATTTAGATAAGATGAAATTCAAATTTTGATCAATTAAAAATTAATCAGACTGCTAACTATTTGGACTTTCAGGTCATGTATTTAGTTGATGCTTATTTGATCAGCAATTTGGTATTACATTTGTAAATGTATTTATTTTATTGGAACATTGGTATATGTACTAATTACACTAAAGTGAAAAAAAAATATTGTACCCTTTGCTTAGGTCATAATTGTTTTCCAGAATAATTATTTCTGGAATTTAATATTTATTTTTTAAATCATTTATCTATCAGTGGGCTTTAACTAAGATTTAGCCCCTACTGTAAGCCCAATTACTCAGAAAATAAGAAATCAGATTAAACTGAGGCGAGAATTACAAATAACCGTTATTATATCATGGCAAACGTACTTGCCAAAAACCTATAAATAGGCTTTAGCACAATAATTTTCTCACTCTATAATTTCTCTCTCTACATTTAATATTCATTGGATTTTATTTTTTTTTTTATTATTTTTTTTACATATAAACCAAAACTTACTATAACAGTAGTATTTATCAGGCAATTGCTAACTGTCAAATTCAATACTACACCCTTAACACACACATCCAAAGTCAAATTTACTGATGTATAATCCCAAAGGATCAATCCACCCTCAGCCCAAGTAGGTCTGCCCACCCAAAGCAGGTGGAAGCCTCACACATTGCACAAGTTAATTTTTTTTTTTGACATATAAATCAAGACTTACTGTAGTAGTAGAATTTAGCAGCCAATTACTAACTGCCAATAATTTCTTGAATTTTCCGTGCTTTCAAGTGATTGAAAATCATTTTTAACTTCTATTCAATCCGCTATCTTAGCTAACCTATTAGTCAATTTTTATTTTGAAACTATTGTGTGCCAAACTCTAAAAAGATAGCACTAATAATATATATTTAGCAAGACAAACATTTTCTCTTTAAATTTTTTTTAGTATCCGCTAGCTAGTGTAAAAAGTTCAAAGTTGCCAAATAAAATAAGTGTTTTTTTAAAATAAATAAGAGAGTGAAAATTCGAACCTTAAATTTTATTGAATTGAAACTAGTTATCATTTTAATATGTTTTTGAAAACAATAAAATAAGTTAAATATAAATAAAGAAGAAAAAAATTTGTTTGACAGAGTTACTTAAAAGTCATATCGGACTGTGTTGGTAAGGGACAACGGAAGGTATGGTTTTGGTGAACAAAATATTAAACATTAACTACTCCCATTGACATATTATAAAGAATATACATTCATATCCCACGTTAACTAAACCCCTTGAGTGGGAGTGCTTTGCCATGTGATGTGGGTCTATTTGACATAAATATGAATAAATTGGTTCCATAAATTTTGTTACATTGGTATATAGGAATGAGCTAAAAAAAATCAAAAATTTAGTTAACCGAAAAATCAATTTAAAATTAAATTAATTTTTTAATTAATTCAATTTTGATTTTTATTTTTAACATTTTTTATTAACGGTTCTTGAGTATCGGTTAACCTAGTATATATTCACCGGTTTATATATTTTTATCTTTATATCTTAAGAAATTTTTTTATTATTATTATTTCTCTGTAAAACTTATATAAAGCAATACTTTAAAATGTATTAAATTATGTTTTTATTTTTATACCTTAAATTTTTAATTTATTTATAAAATTTATATAATACTTTAAAATATATTTAAATTATGACATTCTCCTTAATTACATAGAGCAATAGTTATATGAAATAACAAAATAATTTTTATATGTGTTATTTCTTGTTATATATGTTGGTGTTTATATCTTGTTTGGTAGTATTTAATTACATTTTTTTATATATTTTAGAGTATATGTTTTAATATTTAATTTTATCCAAAATTTTGCTTTGACCTAAAATTGAGCATGCTAATTTTTAGATGTATACACGGTACGGTATAATTTTCGAATTTGTAAATCTTTATACTTTTTGTAAAATTTGGGATATTTTAAAAATTAAGTATTGTTATTATCTTTGAAATTTTAGATAATTTGGTACAATTCTTATAAAAATTTGATACAGTTCAGTTCGATTTTTCGATTTTTTCGATACTAAACAATACAGTACAATACAATCTAGTATTTTAGATAATTGAATATTATTAAAAATTTGTAAAATAAATTCACACAATAATAAATATAAATACAATTAAAATATTTCAATAAGTACAATTAAAATTTAAGTCAAATATAAAATTTAAAAAATTAACATTCGATAGTCTTTCTTTTGGTTATGTTGGCACTAAATTCAGGATTTTGAGCAATATATAAAAAAAACACAAATTTTAAATAATTAGACTACAAAAAAAAATTAAACATTAAATACACAATTTTAAAACTTACAACAATATAGTAATTATCTGATTCAAACTTTTTAAAATTTTCAGTTGATGTCTTTGTAAACCAAAAATGTAACCGATTACAACTAGTTTTGGTAACAAATGAGAATTTCGGCTGTAATCGGAGTTAAAGAACTTTTATATTTGTCTAAAGTCCTCCCTACAATGCTCAAAGCTAATTCAAAAGATATAGTCCAACACTGAAGAATCAAGAAATCTCTAGCAACCTTAGCCAAAATTAAATAATTTGGCTCATTCATATTTCGCCAATTTAAAATGTTAAAATCAAGAGAATTTTTTACTAATTCATTAGTCAAATAAGCATCCAAATGTCCTTGAAACACTACTTATTCCTTATCCTCATTTTTCAAAAACCAAGCATCAACATCATCTTCAATTTCATCAAAATGAGGTGATGGAGCTACAATTTGATCCACATTAATTGTTTCCACTTTTTTTACGTTCTTTTATCAGTGCATTCAAAACATTTGTCACTTTAGAAACTAAATTCTCTAACTCATGCTCACTATAAAAAAACTATGTATTTTGAAACTAGAAATTTCATTTTAAATCTATGATTCAAGACAACAATTATGAAAAGAATGACATTCATCTTGTTAATCGAACCTCAATACTTATCAAATTTCAACTCTGTTTGTTTCTCCACGTCCATTAAAGAATCATCACCACTTGTTTGAAAAAATGGCAACAAATTTAAAATACACACAATCTTTAAAAAATACAAGTTTAAAGTTGAATAAATAACTGAGACAATTTTCAAGTCATATCATAAAACTTTTTTAGAAATTTTGTGAGAGTTATGAGTTGTTTCCAATTAACTTTAGTCAAATAAACAAGCCCTAACTCAATAAATTATTTGCTATCTATATCCTCTAATTTATCAAAAGTTTTTTGATACCCCAAAGCAATGTTTAATATTAAACATGTGAATTCCACCTAATAGGGCAATCTATAATCAAACTTTTTGCATATGTGATATTTACTGTCTCCCAAGATGTTTTGAAAGAATCTAACCTTTAGCAACTGCTTCTAACGTACTCGATAACATATCTAACCTTTTTAATAGACTTTTTAACACATTTAAACCCACATTTCACAACTAGCTAGGTTTAGGATGTAAGCACAACATCTCATGTGAAAAGTTTCACCATCCAAAAAAAATGCTTCTCTATTGCTCAATTTATTTTATAACTATTGAATTTTAGTATTATTAGATACTATTTTATCAGCAGTTATACACATCAATTTGATTAAACCTCAATCATCTATACAATTACTAACAAAAACACCAAAATTACTTCTTTTGTGACTTTTAATAGACAAAAAATTAAGATTCATTTATACATCTTCTAATTTGAATCAATAAAATGTGCAATTAAATAAAAATATAATACATGTTGAATGTTAGTCAAAGTATCATGGAAACTCTTTTATATTCAATTTATCTCACTCCTTCATAAAAAGAGAGCAAAATCTTCTAAATATATTCACTCAAGATAGAATTTTAAATTCAAGACAAATTATTTCAATAAATTCCCCAAAGCTCTTATGTTCAATAAAATTAAATGGTAGTTTATCCTTGATGATCATCCTAATTAAAGCTTCTTGATCAAATTTCAAACTAACTAATGACATATTATTATTGGATCCCATAAAGCCCAAAGTTATTTGTGACTTATTCTTACTTTTATATGCATGGTATTAATGAATGCGCTATTATTATTCTTATACAATACCAAACAAAATAGTAATTAGCGACGGTATATTTTGTCATAAAAGCATATTGAATGTCACAAATTAATTTTAGCGATAGAAAGACATGGTGTTACTGGTGGGCCAGTCGTTAAGATATTTGTGACTAAATTTGAAATTTTTCGCTAACTTTAGTGACATCGAAAAATATTGCAAGTATGGTCAACTCTCATTGTAAAAATAATTATATAATCTATTGCCACAAAATTAAATTCAAACAGCAAATGTGTGTCACTAAAACTGTCACTGTTAATTTTTAAGCTTGCGACGTATTGTATTGCTAAAATCTATTGCTATTTGATTTTATTATTTTATAATAGAAATAGCTACAAAAACATCATCGCTAAATACATCGCTCTTATTTTTTGTAATTTCTTCCCCAATTTTAATTACAAATATGCGACTATATTTCTCGTTAATAATCCGTCGCGAATAATTAAACAAATTAATTTTTAATATTTATTTATTTATGTGTGTGTGTGTGTGTGTATGTATATATATATATATATATATATATATATATATATAAAGCCTGTATCAATAATATTTGTGTTTACATAACATTGAACATTATAATTTTAAATATTCAATCATCATCTAATGAATACATTAATGTTCAAAAACACAATATTCTCATATTCATAATCTCATATTAAATTACTTGAAATTTTACATAAAATTACCATCTTACTCATAAAAAAAAGTCATCCTACATATAATCGAACATGTAGCAAAATTAGAATGCAATGTTAGAAAATAAATAAAGTTCATAGAATTACTAGGCAAATGGAGTAACAACAATGTTACTAGGAGATAAAATAATCACAAGCAGGTTAGATCATCAACATATAGATCTTAATCTTGTGTAGTTGAAAGGGCAACATCACCATTGTATGTTGGTTCTTCAAGAGTCATATTAGGCTAATTAGTTGATTGTGGACATGTCAAGTGAGGAAACAATGAATGAATAGTTTGTGTGATAATGTCCTTGACATCCTTATTTTTCAAGCATGTCCTAGTATGAAGAAATGAAAAATCAATAGCACATGACGATCTTGATGAGGTTTCGACATGCAGATCATAAGAGCCAAATCCATATATTTTTCTCATAATCTTATCTGCTTATGTTGCCTCATAAAACAACTTAAACTCGTCCACAGATAATTCATCTTGTGATCGTTATTTTAGGAGTTCCTTATACCTCAACTAAAAAATGCACAGTAACTACTCATAATTTTTAATATACAGTTACGACTATAAAATTTTTTTAAATAAGCACAAAAAGTAAAAAGTCTCATAATTTACAACATTAATTATTTAAATAAATGTGGAAGCTAAAACCATTAAATCCCATGTTACATATATGCACATTTTTACTATGGTCGGCCACATAAGTCTTTCCATCATGATTTATAGTGTGCATGTAGATGAAAGCCTTAGGATGCATAGGTGGCCAGCCATTCTCTTTCTCCTATATCATGTGCAATTGGAATTATTTTATGAAGAGTCCATATTAATAGTAAATTAACATCATGGAAATCAATTTCCTATTTAGTTTTTTCTTACAAATCATCCTTCTCCTATATCCACTCAAGTCTCAATTCAAGAGAGACATCACCACATAAATAGCAATTGGAAGAAGGAATCAGAAAATAATATGCCTTAAATAAACTAGAATTTTCCTAATCCAAAACAATAATCACCTATTTTTTCATATAGTTTCTCTATTAAAGTGCTAATCATTAGAAACTTAGATACAGTAATGAATCTAACTAAAGAAGAACCAATCTCAACTTCAATAACAATCTAATGAGAACACCAAGTTTTATAACTCAATTAGGCTCAACATTTAAACAAGCATACCAAAATAATCAATCAATATTTACATACCATAGTTAAAATTAACTTTAATTTCTAATAGAAATAGACCTATTAATGTATGATCTAGAAGCTTATTTTTTTCTAGATCCTACATAATGATTTTTTTTCTTTTTCTCCAATAACTCTATGCATGTAGTGAGATTCCAAATCTATTTCCACTAAAGCCATACTTTTTTTAGAATGTCCTTCGACCTATTAGAGCTTGTCTTACAGATTTTGGTCAACAAAATCTCCACCTATAGATAATGGGCCTGAGTCAGCCTCTATCAAGGTTACCTAATAAGGATAATGCTATTTCAGAAAAAACTAGAAAGCGGTGGTACTTTATTTCACTTTAGCATTGGGTTTTTAGAAATGTTCCATCGCAAGCTTTGAAAGTTAAAAAAAATGTGTTTTATTAGTATGCATGTTTTTTTCTCTCTGGAATGGGTGAGATGAGTGCTTCTGTAGGCCCTGGATTGACTCAAAAATGAGTCATGCCCTTGACTCATGGTTCAAGATCGTGACTCGCCTCTAAGTCATGGCCTGAAGGGTTGACTCACTCTTCCCTTCCCTTTGATCGTGATTTGAGTCACCAGGCTTGACTCAAGGCTATAAGTCACCAGTGAGTCGCAGCTCAAGACTGTGACTCACCCTTTTTTGCCAGTAAATTATTTTTTTGGACTTTTCTAAGGGGCCTAGATTTGATTCAAGGTCGTGACTAGGTTTTTTTGACCTAAAATTCCAGATTTTCTTACAAAATAGAGGATTATTTTGAAGATAAAAATCTTCTAACTTGTTTAGTCTTAATCCAAGGTATTTAAAGGTAATGATTTCTTTTAAATAAAATCAACAAAATTTCTTAAAAAATCAAAAAATCTAGAGAAAGAAAGTAAGGAAAAACTCTCTATTTTTATTTGGTTTTTTGAAAAAACAAAAGAAGCACGAAGTGGAAGAGGAGTTGCTCTCACTGGATTAATAAAGTGGCTCAACTGAAGGTAATATAAGAGAAAAACTCATGGATCTCGTGCCAACATCTGATCAATAAATGGCAATGGGAAATGATCTTTTCTGGTGGCATGATTCAATCTCTTATAGTCTATGCACACCCTCCAACCCGTGACCGTCCGAGTTGGGATTAATTCATCTAATTCATTTTTTATCACTGTCATTCCCCCTTTCTTCGGGACACATTGCACAGGGCTAACCCATTTACTATCAGAGATTGGATAGATTATACCTGAATCGAGCAGTTTAAGTACCTCGTTCTTCACAACCTCCTGCATAGCTGGATTGAGCCGTCTTTGGGGTTGAGCGACCGGTTTGCAATCCTCCTCCATAAGAATCTGGTGTGTGCAGTAACTCGGATTAATACCCTTCAAGTTCGCTGTCTCCCATCCTATTGCCTCCTTGTGTTTTTTCAACACCTTGAGCAGCGTATCCTCTTCAGTACCTGTCAATAAAGAAGAAATAATCACTGGCTTATCTTCTCCTTCTAAAAATACATACTTTAAATGAGAAGGAAGAGGTTTTAGTTCAGATTGCAATTCTCCCTCTTGCACAGTGGTTTTCTCTTGCTTTAGATTCTCCTCCTCACAGTCTTTCGCTACAGCTGCTACTAGTTCTTCTTTTACTTCGTCCAATTCTTTATTTTCTAAGGAATGCATCAAACTTGAATTTATTGGATCATTTAGTAGAACTTTCTCTTGCACTTCCTCTACACATTCATCGATTTTGTCCATGAAATAGGCTGACTCTTCTAGATCAATCGATGGATATTTCTGAGATTTGTTCATATCTACCACCAATTCTTCGTTGTTGAATCGAAGAGTAACCTTTTGCCCATGAATGTCAATCAAAGCCCTTGCGGTGTTCAAAAATGGTCTCCCTACGATAAGGGACACTTTCCTGTCTTCCTCCATTTTCATAACTACAAAATCGACGGGAAAGATGAATTTTCCTATTTTCACCAGTAAATCTTCAATTCCCTTTAGCTTTCTCATCGATCTATCCGCAAGTTGAAGTCTCATTCTCGTTTCCTTGAGATCACCCAGATTAAGTTTCCTGCACATAGAATAAGGCATTAAGTTTATACTGGCTCCTAGATCACATAAAGCATTTACAACAAAAGTTTCGCCGATTTCACAAGGTAGAGTAAAGCTACCTGGATCTTCCAATTTCTTCGGGATCTTATTCATTATAATTGCACTACAGTTCTCAGTGAGTTATACAGTTTCATACCCTTCTAATTTCTTTTTATTAGAACAAAGTTCTTTCATAAACTTAGCATAGTTGGGCATGTGTGCTAGGGCTTCAGCAAAAGGCAAGTTAATATGTAATTTCTTAAACATTTCTAGAAACCTAGCCAATTGCTCATTTTTCTTCTCCCTCCTAGCTACAGCAGGAAATGGCAACCTATTGATATCAAGATCCTCTATGTTTGGATTCACAATACTCTTCCCCTTGTCATTTCTTGGAGCATCCACATCTATCTCTACTCTAGAGTTAGAAGTACTTACCTTCCGCATTGGTTCCTCCAATTCAGTTGATGAAGTTAGTGATTTACCTCTTTCTTCCTCTCGTACTGCTTCCTTGCCACTTCTCAAAGTGATTGCTTTGGCCTCCTCCTTGGGATTGCGATCCACATTTGAAGGAAATGTCCCTGGTTGTCTGTTTGAAATTGAAGTTGCAAGTTGACCCAATTGAGTCTCCAAATTTCTCATTGAAGCATCTTGATTTCGGTTCCATTGCTCTTGAGATTTCCACCTTGAATCTTGACTTGCCATGAATTGTTGTTGGCTATTCATGAAACCAGCAAACATGTCTTCTAGATTTGGCTTCTTTTCTTGAATGGGTGGCCTTGTTTGGAATCCTGGTGGATAGTATGGTTGAGGTTGATTAGAGTTTTTCCCTTGATGGTGGTTTGATGGATAGGGGGCTTGGTAGTGAGTGGTGGCTTGTGGTTGGTGGGGTTGAGCTTGACTATGATATGCATTGGAGTGGTAAGGTGCTCTTGGTTGTAGTTGAAAAGATGAAGCTTGTTGATTTCCATCCTTCCATGAGAAATTAGGGTGATTCCTCCATCCCGAATTATATGAATTGCTGTAGGCATCATTCATTCTAAAATCACCTAGTGCATTTACATCTCCTACAACTCCTCCTTCTTGGTACTTGCTCACTTTCAGATGGTCCACTTCCTTGATTCACTACAGCCACATTTTGGACCTTCAAGCCGCTCAACTCCTTTCTCACCATCTCTAGCTGTGCCTTTAACAATGCTACTTCATCCACATTATGTAAACCTTGCCTTCTTGAAACTGATCTAGGGGCAGTCCATTGAGAATCATTTGCCGCCATTTCATCCAACAACTAAAAAGCATCCTCTGGTAACTTTTTCAAGAATGATCCTGTTGATGCTGCATCCAATAATGACCTTGTTTGAGGTGTAACTCCAGCATAAAAGATGGTCATCAATTAATAGACAGCTATTTCATGATGTGGACAGCTTCTCAATAATCTTCTAAACCTCTCCCATGCTTCGTGAAAGGGCTCTTCATTCATTTGATGAAAACTCATGATGCTATTTCGGATGCTTGCAGTCTTTGTTGGAGGAAATAATCTCATTAAAAACCTTTCTTGCATTTGGTCCCATGTCCATATTGAATGGCACGGTAGCATTTGTAACCACTCTCTTGCCTTGCCAATCAATGTAAATGGAAACAGCTTCAACCTCACTGCATCCGTACTAACACCTGGAATTTGAACTGTGTCACTAACTTCCAGAAATATGTCAATATGCTGAGCTGGATCCTCTACTTCTGAACCAGAGAACTGATTTCTCTATACGATAGTATGTTGGCTGGTTTGAGCTCAAATTGCACCCCTCTCGGTAATACAATTGTTCGATGATCTTCATTCCACCTTGGCACATCGTAGTCTCTTATGGTCCTTTGCCTAGGCATTTCTTCTCTTTTTGCCCCTGGCATTTGTTCATGTGCCCTCGGCACTTGTTCATTCTCGGGAAGGAACTCATCAAGAGAAGGATCGTGCTCCATCTCGATATCTATATTGGCTCTCCTTCTTTGATGTAAGGTCCTCTCGATTTCAGGATCAAGAGGTAGTAATGGCTCTGGTCTTGTTCTATTCATAAACCACTGTCACCTGAAAAGAATCAAGAAAAACAAAATAAGAAAAAGAAAACACATACAAACAATCATCACAATTTACTAACAACGCCAATTTACCCGGCAACGGCGCCAAAAATTTATTGAGACCCTAGCAAGTGCATTAGATTGACAAGTAATAAAGTGGGGTATAGTTAGGACCCTCAATATCGAACCCAAGGGAAATGTGTGTGTGAAGACTATGAAGATTAATTGTATGCTAAAAAATTCCCAATTATTTGTGTGTATGAGTTGTTTGATTTATAAAATGTAACTTTAAAGCTTAAGTATGTAATGCAAAGAAATTAAAATTCAGTGTATTAAATTCTAAAAATTAACGAATACTAAAATTTTATAGAAATTAAATGTTGCTCGGGTTACTTATCCGCCCCATACCCAAATGTGAATTAAATTCTTACCTAAAAGTATACATGAATTGAATTCGGGATAACCCTTCTTAACCCAAGCGTTCCATTTCGGAGCCAGCTATTCTAGTTGCTAAACGTCCCATTCCGGAGCCAGCCTAACAACTAGCCTAAGTACGGGTCTTAAATCCTAGGTTCGGTTTACCATCCCATTTCGGAGCCAGGTAACCCAAAACCCATCTATTTCACTCCATACTCTAGTTTTAAAATCACAAATACCAAACATCTAGAGTCCCATTCCGGAGCCATCCAAAATAGACGATATTCATGATAGAAAAACTAAGCAAAATCATTCATAAACTCCAATCTATTAAGCTCAATACCCATCAAAACATATAATAAACACCATTCATCCATGGATACAAAATAACTCAATAGATCGAAAAATCAATGATAAACAAATAAGTACATGTGAAATAGACCATCCATTCATGTAAAAATTAATTTGAGTTCAAGATTCACATTATGAGTAGGGGATTCAAAGATCCCCAAGCAACAAAAAGGACTACTCACTATCCATAATAAAATGTAAAGAGAAAAAGATAGAATAACCCCTGAAATTCATGGTGAAGAAAACCCAGCTAAATCCAAGCTCTTCAATCTCTCCCTCTAAAGCTTACAGGAAAATGAGTTTCAAAATGTGTAGATCTATACTTGTAAACTATGTATCTATGTTTAATCTAAGTGTTTTTGTGTAAATCCCCCTATTTTCAAGTATATCTATGTATTTATATGTGTAAAATAAACAAAGAACTCAAAGAAAGAAGAAAGAAACCCTAAAACTGAAAATTACCCAAAAACTCTCTCCTCCCCCTATTTCTTCAGAAAACTCTGCCTTATATAGGTCAACATGGGTCATGGTTACTACTAAATTCGTGGTAACCGTGACCTCTAATGAAAAACCCTCTTTTGGTTAAAATAGGTCACGGTTACTATGAAATACTTAGTAACCGTGAGATGGCTCGGAGCTGAAATTCAAAATTTGATCACGGTTACTATGAAGTTTCTGGTAACCGTGAGATAGCTCTCATCTTCATTCTGGACTGAAAAATTGCCTTCCTCATGGTTACTAGGAAATCCTTAGTAACCGTGAGATGCTTCTCCTTTAACTTCTGTACTGAAAACTCCATAGATCACGGTTACCACCTTATCATGCACGATTTCCATGCTGACCGTGACAAGCTTCAAACGGTGCGTTTTGATAGAGTACATGGGTCACGGTTACTAGGAAATTCCTGGTAACCGTACCTAAAAATCACAAAATTTTGTCAAAAACTCTCAAAAATCACAAAAAAGCTAGAATTGACTGAGAATCGGATAAATTATTAAATGCTAGTAAAAACAAAGCAAAAGATGCTAAAAGATCAATGAAAACTAAACTCAAATTAAACTAAAACTAAATACTGAAATTGAGTTATCAGTAATCTGTTGGATTTGGATAGGGCAACCCCTATATACTTTGTTCACAACTGCACTATGCCCCAAAGGGTTACTTACCAAAATATCTTAATCTAATTGTGCCTTTTCTAATCCCTTTCCCTGTGTAACTCTATTGCTCAAATATGAATGTGTAGACCCGGGATCTATTGATGTACAAACAGTATCATCAAATAAGTAAAATTTACCTACAATCATATCCAGAGTGTCCTATTCTTCCCAGGCTCTGACAGCATAAGCCTTGGCCAAAGATGGCCTACTTAAAGTTGGGGGAGCTGGTGCATTGCCTCGGGCGAATGCAGCTCCACTGGATCCACCTCTACCTCGACCTCGGGTTGAAAAGGCACCCTTTCTGCCAGTAGTAGCCTGTACAGCTAATGTAGTAGTTTGTGTTGATGTCTTAGGACAATTCTTCACCAAATGATCTTGAGATCCACACCTCAGACATGTTCCTATCAGTCTCCAACACTCCTCTGCATGTCGCCTCCCACAATCCTCACAAACTGGCACCTTTGGTCTACTAGAATTCTGGGCTAGTGGGGTACTACCCACTGATACAATAAAGGGAGGTGCGCGTGCTGTGGTGCATTGACTTGCTACTGGTATGGCTGAGGGTTCCTATAAGGGAGTTGCTGTAGGACCCCTGGTTCTCTTGCTAGACCTACTGCTAGTGCTTCTGGGACTGGCCTTCTTCTATGCTAGAATTTAACCTACCTACTCACTTCCTCTTGCTAAACCGTCTCCATCTTGATAGCTACATCTACTAGTTCCTTCCTATTTGTGTATTCTCACACTGCTAAGATCTTTCTCAAATCAGTATGGAGACCTCTCTCTAAAAGCTAACACATCTTCTCTGGGGGGAATTTATAGTCCTTCATATAGAAACTCAGCCTCTCAGATTCCCAATCATACTCCTAAACTGTCTGTGTACCCTGGCGTAGTCGCCAAAAAGCCTCTTCCATGGCTCTTAAATACTCTCTGCCCACATATTTATCCCAAAACTGCTTGTAGAAATAATCCCAGATAACCTTCTCTGGTAGTGTATGGCGTCTAACTGTGTCCCACCATATATATGCCGATCCCTGGAATAATGCCATTGCTCCCTCAAGTTTCTCTTCTGGTGGGCTATGTGTAATTTGAAATAGCCTCTTAATCTTATTAAGCCATTCCTCTGCCTGGGTAGCTATGATTGGCTCTCTGCCATAAAAGTCTTCTGCACCCAATCTCTTTAATTGCTCTAGTATAGATATGTTAGATGGCTGAGGTGGCGCCTGTTGCTGAGGCTAAAATCTCTAAAAGAACTCTGCCATCATCTGCATAACGTCAGCTGGTGTAGGAGGTAGAGGAGTCTATGGCACTGGTGCAGGAGTGTGCTGGGTAGGCTACTGCAATCTAGTACTCGGTATTGATTCCTGTGTTTCTGGGCTTGTAGGAGCCCCACTCTCAATATCACTCGCTATCTTGACAATTTGTCTGTATCCAGAAGCCATAGTCGATACTGAAATGCACAAGAGATGGGTAAGATTCAATTCCAGCACTTATATCACAATATAGTGGCATGTACTTGTATCATTATTATATTTCAACCCATTATCTCGGTTAATATCACATCTTACGCATAAACTCCGATCTTAGGATCGCCTAAACCATGCTCTGATACCATTAAATGTAACACCCTCTATACAATTCCAAGTCTGTATTATTATTATTAATGTTTCTACTACTGTCAATTCGTTATTTAATTTGGAAAATCTAGTAGTATGACGGCTTAATATTCATACTGCCCAAACCTACAATATTCAAGTTACACTCCCAAATATCATTCCTCCAACTTCCAAACTTCAACAATCAATGCAACACTTCAATATAGCTCATGATATAAACAATTAAAGACATCTTTTCAAGCACACCAACAGTAAATTTTACTATAGTCATAAGTTATTGCACGTAACTTCATAAGGTGCTAGAAAACTTTTGCAAAATATATACAACCCAAATGTAACAAAAGTTCTCCTACTTTGTACATGCCACTATTTGTCCTCAACATTGGCTGGCTACACCTGTCCCTGCGTGCAGTCACAATAAACTACACGCTAAGTAACATAGTCGCTTAGTGGTTGATACATTTACATAAAATTTCACTTACTATATTCTAAGCATTTAAATCAATAAATTCATTAATAATTTAATAAATTTTCAGATTTCATAAATTTCAAATTTTTTCCTTGTGTCATAATTTTCTCCTATTTGGCTCAAAAATATTCTTTTACATCTAATTTCACAATATTATCATTTTAAGTGAAGAATTTCAATTATGCCTCTGAAGCTTGACTTTTTCAATTTGGACCCAATTTTTATTTTCTCGTTGACTTTTCTCCAATATAGCTAATTTAACTCCAATTTTAACCAGGTCGATTTCCTTTGATTTTTATTTTTTTTAACTATACAAATTACGCTTTGGTCCTTAAAATTTTTCTTTAGGTGGAAAAATTACCGTTTGGTCCCTGTAACTTTTCTTAATTATAGTTTTGCCCTTTTTAGTCAAATTACCCATCTTGACCATTTTAACCATATTTTTAACATAGTTTGACCATTTTGTTCTCGGTTAATCGTATAATTACATTTTTACCCCTATTGAACATATGTATCTCATTTTTCACCTTGTTTCATTCTCATTCACATTTTTCATATTTTAAAGGCCATAAATACCCCTTTTTCACAATTTTATGTAAAATTATCATTTTTTCCTAGTTATAGACAGTAGGAATACCATGAACCAGATAAGCAGATGAGCAAATCCAGTAAGCAGAAGCAACTATACCACTACGGTACAATGCTACTCCCTAGTATATCAGTATAATGAGCCGGCTAACAATGCAATTTTACTATTTCAGTACAGTAACAGTAGAGTGATAGTTAAAACAATAATACAGCATACAGAACACCGCGGGATAAATGCTCCTATGGCTAGCCATACTATCCTAGGGTCCTGGATTACCCATTGAGCACTAAGGGCATAATAAATTATTGTAATTTCTTACTTTATTTTATTTTTACACAGGTTTACATACTAAACACATTATGTTAACGTTGTCATAATTTCATTTCTACTCATTCAAGCTCATTAATTATACATTTCACAATCATACACATATTATTACAAAAATATAATTAAAACATGGCATTAAATACATGTACACCATTCGGCCACTTAAGGGACTCACACTTACACATTATTTTATCCTTCCTTTTTATGCCATACACATTTCTATATGCCTTTCGAGCATCATTATGGTATAATACACTTAGTTTACCTTAAGTTTCTTATGATTCATAAACGTCCACCATTATGTATACATGTATATAATTAGGTACAAAATTTACTTTGCCTTCTAATAAACTCCATTACATTTCTCATACCTTAATTCATTTAATTATCATCAATCATTCAATTAAAAATAAAATTACACTATGGTACCCTAAGGTACCATATTCGGCAATCAAAATTCCCTTAGCTTCCATTTAATTCTGTAACAACTATACTAGATTATCCTTATTACTGTTACTAAGTACATTCCATTAATTCTATGAGTCATCTGTAATGTTGTATGTAGGTATACATACATATATACTTTACAAATTATATAAGAGTAAGTGTGTTACATTAACATGCTGCTTGGTTATTAATTACAAAACTTGATAATTACATGATTTTAATACAAAATACAGCATCATATAACAAAAAAGATACAAAATTAAATCTCATGCTTCAAAATGATTCTCCCTAATCTGATATTGGCTTTTGAGATTGTTGGCTTTGTCCCTGAAGAAAAGGTCTAACCTACAAACCCACATGGATAAACACACATGTTAAGTATAAAGCTTAGTGGGAGAACAAAATAACATGCTGATAACCACTCACAGTGGTTATCACCAAACATACAACAATAATATAAAATAAAATACGTTTACTTCATTAATAAATAGTATTAATGCATTATTGGATGGAACAACTATGTCATTTAATCATAACAATAAAAGATTGCAAACTATGGATGCATATCATTCATCTTATAAATTTGCCTGCTTAAATTTCTGTGGGTGTGGATAACGGGTGTTGTGGATACCATCAGGTATCAAATCTATAAATACCCGAAGCTATTAAATTTGTGGACCCAACTGAGGTTAGAACTGTGGTCTCATATAGAGAATTACTGTGGACTCATAAGAGTCAAACTATAGCAGCTGCGACTATAACCCTATAGGCATGCCTATCTATCCACCACCAAGTTTTTATATGCAGGAAAAACAAATCATATTCCATATGTTATAAAATTATATTACTATAATCCAATATAGCATCAATGAATGCAAAGTACTATAATATTATACATCGTTAACTTCATAACATAAACAATAATTGTTGTGTCATAATTACATTGAAGTGAACATAGGCATACTATACTTTAAATAATAAAATCTTAAATTCCTATCTTTAAACAAATCTTATGACTAAAGGGGTATATTACTATATACTTGCAATTTAGAATGATTTATAAACTTAAGAAGGGCTTAGATAAGTTTAGACATCAAATAGGGTTATAAAATTCCAAGTATCAAAATACAAAGGAAGGTCACAGTTACTACCAAAATCATAGTAACTGTGAGCCAAGACATGCAATAAGGGTCATGATTAATACCAGTTTCCTAGTAACTGTAAGCTAGGATGCTCTTCGGTTTTGTACTAAAGGCTAACTACCTCATGGTTACTAAGCTTTAGGTGATAACCATGAAGTAAAGCTACAAGAATAGGCCACAGTTGTTATGAATTCCTTAGTAACCATGAGCTAGGATGAATTTTTGGGTCTGGACTAAAAACTGGGGTACCTCACGATTACTATGAAATTCATGGTAATTGTGAGGCCCAAATCGCCTAGAGATAGATTTTCTATCTCGACTTCTATACCATTTTTCATCTAAAAAACATCATTTTCAGCCAAATTTCCTTCTATAAAGTTTTAGCCCTATGTTTCTAGTTTCCAAAACACCAAAAATCATCTCAATAGGACCTTTAAATCTACAGATATACAAGAAAAACCACAAACTACTCATAAAAATGAGGTAACAACCATAACCAAATTTCAACACAAATTTTCACTGTCATGCAGTGAAAATCCGTTCTCGATTTCTTCTAACAACATCAAGATATGTGTGTCTAGTTTCTATACCAACTAGAATTTCTCTATTTGAATACATAAAACTCAGGATATGACCAAAAGAGCATAGGCTGGTCCATTAAGTCATAAAACAAATTTTTGTATCTTTCAACACAACTTGTATTTTTCATCTCTAAACCACATCCAAGCTTAAAATCAACCATAAAACATATACTAGAAGCAGTAAAGACATCTCTCATGTCAAAACATCAATCATACACACGCACATAATTATGCAAGTTCCCATACCTTGTTTAAGCTTCAATTTTTCTTCACTCTTGCCTAGCCTCCTTTCCCTTCTTCTTACTTGTTTCTCCTTCTATAAAATAAGACACTAACATGAACACCCATCAAGCTATTCAATGAAAAATATACAACAAATAAGAAACAAAGATACCTTACAACAAAAATCAAGTAAATCTTTCTTCTTTTTGCCAAAAACCCAAGAAATCTAGAGAGAGGTTTAGAAAGAGAGTTTAGGTTTGAGAGAGGGTGAGAATGGAGGAAGAAGACCACTTGTTTGGCCGTCCATCACTCTCCAAAATATCCCCCTCTCTAATACTTTCTATTGGTCCAAATGTCATATTTATGACAATATTGCTCTTTGGTCCTCCAATTTCCTTTATTTCTAATTATACCCCAAAACTTACCCTTTTACTTTTCAATTAGGTCCCTCTAGATGCATTTACACTTAATTTTACATAGAATCTAATAATTAATTAGTGAAAATTCTCCAAGGGTACAATGAGGGGCATTACAACTCTCTCTCCTTTAAAGAATTTCATCCTCGAAATTCATATATGTATTGAAGAGTTGTGGGTATTGAGCCTGCATAGTTGCTTTAGGTTCCCAAGTCGCTTCTTGTACACCATGGTGTTGCCATAATATTTTAACTAGGGGAATTTCTTTGATCCTCAATTGTCGAACTTCCCTGGCCATGATCATTTTAGCTCCTTATCATATGTGTAATCAGATCTGACACTGATATCTTGCACTGGTATAATGTGTGACTCATCGGATCGATACCGCTGGAGCATAGAAACATAAAAAACATCATGCAACTTGGATAATTCACTGGGAAGATCCAGTTGGTATGCTACCGACCCAACCCGCTCCAGAATTCTATAGGGACCTATAAACCTGGGACTGAGTTTTCCCTTCCTTCCGAACCGTAACACTTTTCTCCATGGGGATACCTTCAAAAACACTTCATCACCAACCTGATACTCAATATCCTTTCTTTTCAAGTCCGCATACGACTTCTACCTATCACTTGATTCCTTTAATCGTTGCTTGACGAGTTGAATCTTTTTCTTTGTATTTTTGCATTTTCGACCATAGAGTGCTTCGTAAGGTGGCATACCAATGCTAGCTTGATAGCCATTATTGTATGCGAATTCCATCAAGGTCACATATTTATCCCAACTCTCGAGAAAATCTACAACACGGCCTCTCAGGATGTCCTCTAGTACCTGTATAACCCTTTCTGACTGCTCGTCAGTTTGAGGGTGGAAAGCAGTGCTAAGAAAGAGCTTTGTACCTAAAGCTTGTTGTAGGCTTTTCCAAAATTTAGAACTGAATCTCGGATCCCTATCTGAAATAATTAAGATTGGTAGCCCATGTAGTCTAATGATCTGATCTATATATAACTCAGCCAACTTGTCCATTGAGTAGTTAGTTCGAATCAGTATAAAATAAGCCACTTTTGTCAGTCTATCTATTATGACCCACAGTGCATTATGCTTCACCTGAGTAGTAGGTAAACCTGTGACAAAGTCCATGGTAACATTATCCCACTTCCATTGAGGAATGGGAAGAGGATTCAGCAATCCAGAAGGAAGTTGATGCTCTACTTTTACTTGTTGGCATGTTAAACATTTGGTTTAATTACATCTCTCTTCATTCCTGGCCACCAATAAAACTATTTCAGATCTTTATACATTTTTTTACCACCAGGATGCATGGTGAAGACTGTGTTGTGGACTTCTTGCAATAAAGCTCTTTTCAACTCTTTAACATCTAGTACGCATAATCGGTTCCGATAATAGAGACCACCATTAATCCCAATTGAATACTCTACTGAGCCCCCTTCATGCACTGATTGCGCCATTCACTGTAACTTTTCATCACTCGCTTGTGCATCAATTAATGCCTATCTTAGATTAGGCCTAGCTCATAATTTAGCTATCAAAGCTCCTTCGGATGCGAACTTCCATTTACAATCTTATAAAAATAGGGTTACCATCATCTTCCGACTTAATGCATTAGCCACTACATTTTCCTTTCCTGGATGATAATCAACTATACAATCATAATCTTTGAACAATTCTAGCCATTTGTGCTGTCTTAAATTAAGATCTCGCTGGGTGAGCAGATATTTAAGACTTTTATGATCTGTATAGATTCTGCACTTTTCACCATAGAGATAATGTCGCCATATCTTTAAAGTAAAAATGACTGCTACTAGCTCTAAATCACGAGTCAGATAATTCTGTTCATGAGGCTTTAACTGTCTTGATGCATAAGCCACTACTTTACCCTCTTGCATCAGTACACATCCTAATCCATTTTTCGATGCATCACTATACATAGCATATTCTTTACCTGCTATTGGTTGAGTAAGAATTGGAGCTTCCGTCAACATCTTTTTTAGCTGTTCAAAACTTTCTTGACATCGATTTGTCCATTCGAATCTGGACTCTTTCCGAAGTAACTTAGTGAGAGGGGAGGCAATAACTGAAAAGCCTTTCACGAATCTTCTATAATAGCCGGCTAAGCCCAAGAAACTTCGGAGCTCCGGCACATTCCTAGGCGGCTTCCAATTTACAATAGCTTTAATCTTTTTAGGGTCCACCCTAATGCCTTCTGAAGACACCATGTGCCCAAGAAAAGAAACTTCTTTAAGCCAGAACTCACATTTACTTAGCTTTGCATATAATTGTTGTTCTCGCAAAGTTTGCAATACAATTCTCAGGTGTTTCGCATGCTCCGCTTCATTGTGAGCATAGACCAGGATGTCATCGATAAATACCACCACAAACTGATCTAAATAAGGTCTAAATACCCTATTCATCAGATCCATAAATGCTGCTGGTGCATTAGTCAACCCTGAAGGCATTACTAAAAATTCGTAATGACCATATCGAGTTTTAAAAGCAGTCTTCTAAATATCTACATCTTTGACTCGAAGTTTATAATAGCCTGACCACATATCAATTTTAGAAAATACTCCAGCACCCTTTAATTGATCAAACAAATCTTCAATTCGAGGTAGAGGATATTATTCTTCATAGTTACTCTATTAAGCTATCTATAGTCAATGTACAACCTCAAAGTGCCATCTTTCTTCTTGACAAACAAAACTAGTACACCCCAAAGTGACACACTAGGCTTGATAAAGCCTTTGTTCAATAGCTCTTGTAACTAAACCTTTAACTCCTTTAATTCTGATGGTGCCATTCTGTTAGGTGCTAAGGAGATATGAGCAGTTCTAGGCAAAGTTTCTATAGATAACTCTACGTCTCTCTCTGGCTATAAGCCCGAAAGTTCTTCGAGAAAAACATCAGGAAATTCATTAATTACTGGAATATCTTGAAGATTTCTATCTCCCTTTTTGATTCAAGAACCAAAGCCAAGAATGCTTCACATCCTTTTCTAAGGAATCGTTTTGCTTTCATAGAAGAGATAACATTGATTAAGGGTTTAGATTTAATACCCTGAATCAATATCGTTTTCTCCCTAGCATCCTTAATTAATACTATTTTAGCTTTATAGTTCACTATGGCTTGGTATCTAGATAACCAATTCATACCCGGGATTACATCAAATTCATGGAAAGGTAAAACAATTAAGTCAGTTGGAAACTCTTTCCCTTGAATCATAATAGGGAAACTTCTATATATTTCATTTACACATATACTATGGCCCAAGGGACTGATTACACATATATCATAGCTCAGATGATCTACATCAGATACATTTCTACCCAACTTCCCATTACAAATATATGAATGTGTAGATCCTGGGTCTATAAGTACATGCACATCAGTATCAAAGAGAGAGAATGTACCAGCTATGACCTCAAGAGCATCAGCATCTTCTCGACCTTTCATGGTGATAATCTTATTTTTAATGTTTATTTTTTGGATAATTTTATGTGTTTTAGTGTCTCATCTTGCATGATTTTAGTGTTTTAATGCTAAAATATTATTTCTTATGTTTATTTTAGTTATTTTGATAAATTTAAAGTTTTTAGGTGATTAATGGTCTTAAATTTCAATTTATGCAGGAAATTTTGCTAACGCACGGCTGAGACAAATTGTCCCAGCCGTGCCCAATGCAGATGGCAAAACTCACCGTTTCACTAATGGCCACAGCTGAGACAAAGTGTCCCATCCATGCCCAATCCAGGAATCAAATTGCACCGTTTCATTAAAGGTCGTGGCTGAGACAAAGTGTCCCAGCCGTGGCAAAGTGCAGCCTGTAAGCGCCTTTTGATCCAGAAGCTTGTCGCGGCTGAGACAAACGGTCCCAGTCGTGCCCATGGAAATTTTCACTTTGTCTCCTTCTGTCGCGGCTAAGACAAAAGTGTCCCAGCCGTGGCCTCTTGGACAGCTCTATAAAAGTTGTGAAATTTTTTGCTTAAAGAGAGTCTTTTCTAGGGTTTCGTGCTTAGAGTGTTTAGGTGGAGAAGAAAACGTAGTTTTTCATATTTTGAGGGTTTTTCATACTTAGTATTAGAGTTTTACTTGTAAAAATCACACTTTTAGCTTAGTTTTCTTCAAGAACACAAAGATAGTTATAGTTTTAGTTTCTAGTTTTGAAGATTACAACTTACAATCAAAGTGTTGTTTGGAGAAGAAGAGAAGGAGCTTCATCAACTTTAAATCTTCAGCTTCAAATGGGTTTTATAGTTTTCACTCTTACTTTGTTCATTTTTTACATTATGGATAGTGAGTAGTTATCTTTGTTGCTTGGGGAAGCTTTGAATCCCCTACTCACAATATGAATATTGAGCATATTTTGATCTTTACATGAATGAATGGTCTATTTCACTGTTACTTATCTATATTTCATGGATTTTCAATCTATTGAGTTAATTTCATACATGGATGAATGATGCTCATCATATATATTTGAATGTGTATTGAGTCTAGTGGATTAAAGTTTATGAATAATCTTGCTAAATTTTTCTTTCATGAATGCTGTATTATTTTAGACGGCTCTGGAATGGGATTCTAAATATGCTATAATTATGATTTTAGGACTAGAGTGTGGAGTGAAATGGATGAGATTTGGGTTGTTTGGCTCCAAAATGGGAAGGCAACCCAAACTTAGGATGTTAGACCCGTGCATAGGCTAGTTGTTGGGCTAGCTCCGAAATGGAAAGTTTAGCAACTAGAATAGCTGGCTCCGGAATGAAAAGCTTAGGTTAAGAGGATTATCCCGAATTCATTCATGTATTCTTTCAGATAAAATTAATTCACAGTGGGTATGGGGTGGATGAGTGTACCTAAGCAACGTCTTAATTTTTATACATTTTCATACTTGTTAATTTTTTTGAATTAAATACATACTTAATTCACTGTTATTAGAATTAAATTTCACTTCATTGCATATTTTAGCTTTTAAAGTTTACACTATACAAATTAAACAACTTATACATGTTAAATTGGGAATTCTTTAGCATACAAATTAATTTCCACGGTTTTCACACACATTTCCCTTGGGGTTCGATATTTGCGGGTCCTAACTATACCCCACTTTATTACTTGTCGATCTAGTGCACTTGCTAGGGTCGCAACAAGTTTTTGGCATCGCTGCCAGGAAATTTGGCATTGTTAGTAAGCTGTGATTATTGTTTGTATGTGTTTTCTTTTCCTTATTTTATTTTTCTTGATTCTTTTTAGGTGAAATTGGTGCATGAACAAAACAAGACAAGAGCAACTACTTCCTTCTGATCCTAAAATTGAGAGGACCCTACACCAAAGAAGGAGAGCTAATAGAGATAACGAGATGGAGCACTATCCTCCTCTTGATGAGTTTTCTCCCGAGAATGAACAAATGCCAAGGGCGCATGAACAAATGCCAGGGGCAAGAAGAGAAGAAATGCCTAGGCAAAGGACCATAAGAGACTACGTTGTGCCAAGGTGGAATGAAGATCATCGAACAATTGTATTACTGAGAGGAGTACAATTTGAGCTCAAGCCAGCCACCATTACTATGGTATAGAGGAATCAGTTCTCTGGTTCAGAAGTAGAGGATCCAGCTCAGCATATCGACATATTTTTGGAAGTTAGTGACACTGTTTAAATTTTGGGTGTTAGTACGGATGCAGTAAGGTTGAAGCTATTTCCATTTACATTGATTAGCAAGGCAAGAGAGTGGCTACAAATGTTACCACGGCAGTTAATATGGTCATGGGATCTGATGCAAGAAAAGTTTCTAATAAGATTTTTCCCTCCAACAAAGACTGCAAGCATTCGAAATAGCATCATGGGTTTCCATCAAATGAATGAGGAGCCTTTTCACGAGGCCTAGGAGAGGTTTAGGAGATTATTGAGAAGCTATCCGCATCATAAGATAGCAGTTTACCAACTGATGACCATCTTTTATGCTGGAGTTACACCTCAAATAAGGTCATTATTTGATGCAGCATCAGCAGGATCTTTCTCGAACAAGCTACCTGCGGATGCTTTTCAGTTGTTGGTCCCAAGGAGACAAGATTTACACAATGTGGATGAAGTGGCATTGTTAAAAGCCCAGCTAGAATTGGTAAAGAAGGAGTTGAGTGGCTTTAAAGTTTAAAATGTGGCTGCAGTAAATCAAGGACATGGGCCATGTGAAAGTGGGTAAGTTATCCAAGAAAGAGGAGTTGTAGGAGATGTAAATGCATTAGGTGATTTTAAAAGGAATGATCCCCTAAAGTAATTCATATAATCCGAGATGGAGAAATAACCCAAATTTCTCTTGGAAGGATGGAAATCAACAAGCTTCACCTTCTTAACCACAAGCAAGAGCCCCTTACCACACAAATGCTTATCATAGTCATGCTCAGCCCCATCAACCACAAGCCACCAATCACTACCAAGCTCCTTATCCACCGAACCACCATCAAGGGCAAAGCTTTAATCATTCTCAACCTCAATCATACCATCCACAGAAATTCCAATCAAGACCACCCATTCAAGAAAAGAAGCCTAACTTAGAAGACATGTTTGCCTGCTTCATGAATGACCAACAACAATTCATGACAAGTCAAGAATAAAGATGGAAATCTCAAGAGCAATGGAACTGGAACCAAGATGCTTCAATGAAAAATTTAGAGACTCAATTGGGTCAACTTGCAACTTTAATGTCAAACAGACAACCAAGGACATTTCCTTCAAATGTGGATCACAATTCTAAGGAGGAGGCCAAGGCAATTACTTTGAGAAGTAGCAAGGAAGCAGTACGAGAGGAAAAAATAGGTAAATCACCAACTTCATTAACTAATTTGGAGGAACCAACGCGGAAGGTAAGTATTTCTAACTCTAGAGTAGAGGTAGATATGGATGCTATAAGGAATGACAAGGGAAAGGGTATTGTGAATTCGAACATAGAGGATCTTGATATCAATAGGTTGTCATTTCCTGCTGTAGCTAGGAAGGAGAAGAAAAATGAGCAATTGGCTAGGTTTCTAGAAATGTTTAAGAAATTACAAATTAACTTGCCTTTTGCTGAAGCCCTAGCACACATGCCTAATTATGCTAAATTTATGAAGGAACTTTGTTCTAACAAAAATAAATTAGAAGGGCATGGAACTATACAACTCACAAAAAACTGTAGTGCAATTATCATGAATAAGATCCCAAAAAAATTGGAAGATCCAGGTAGCTTTACTCTACCTTGTGAAATTGGTGATACCTTTGTTGGAAATGCTTTATGTGATCTATGAGCTAGCATTAACTTGATGCCTTATTCCATGTGCAGGAAGCTCAACTTAGGAGATCTCAAAGAAATAGGAATGAGACTTTAACTTGCGGATAGATTATTGAGAAAGTCAAAGGGAGTTATTGAGGACTTACTGGTGAAAGTGGGAAAATTTATTTTCCCTGTAGATTTCGTGGTCATGGAGATGGAAGAGGATAAGAAGACACCACTTATTGTGGGTAGGCCATTCCTGAACACTGTAAAAAGCTCTAATTGATGTCCATGGGCAAAAGGTCACTCTTAGATTCAACAACAAAGAATTGGTGGTAGATATGAACAAGTCTCAGAAATATCCATCAAGTGATCTAGAAGAGTCGGTCTATTTCATGGATAAAATTGATGAATGTGTATAGGAGATGCAAGAAAAAGTGTTGTTGAATGATCCAGTGAATTTAAGCTTGATGCATTCTTTGGAGAATGAAGAGTTGGATGGAGTAGAAGAAAAATGGATAGCAACTGTGGAAAAAGGATGTGAATAGGAGAATTGAAGCAAGAGAGAACTACTTTACAAGAGGGAGAGCTGAAATCTGAACTTAAACGTCTTCCTCCTCATTTAAAGTATGTATTTTTAGAAAACGAAGAAAAGCCAGTAACTATCTCTTCTTTATAGACAGGTGTTGAAGAGGAGACACTACTCAAGGTGTTGAAAAAGCATAAAGAGGCTATAGGATGGGAGACAGCGGACCTAAAGGGCATTCATCCAAGCTATTGCACTCATCGGATTCCTATGGAGGAAGATTCCAAACCAGTACCTCAACCCCAAAGAAGGCTCAATCCAGCTATGAAAGAGGTGGTAAAGAAAGAGGTACTCAAACTGCTTAATTCAGGTATAATCTATCCAATCTCTGATAGTAAATGGGTTAGCCCAGTGCAATGTGTCCCTATGAAGGGGGGAATGATAGTGGTAAAGAATGAATTAGATGAACTCATTCCAACTCGGACAATTACGGGTTGGAGGGTGTGCATAAATTATAGGAGATTGAACCATACCACCCGAAAAGATCATTTCCCATTGCCATTCATTAATCAGATGTTAGAGAGGTTAGTGAGGAATAGGTTTTATTGCTTCTTAGATGGGTATTCGGGATACCTGCAAATCCCCATAGCCCCTGAAGATCAGGAGAAAATAACCTTTTGACTTGTGTAATGCGTCGGCTATGTTTCTGCAGTGCATGATGGCAATCTTTCATGATTTTATAGAAAAATTTATGGAGGTATTCATGGATGACTTTACCATTTATGGGCTAATACTTTGAGAGCTATTTAGAGCATCTTGATTTAGTATTGGGTAGGTGTAAGAAGACCAACTTAGTATTAAATTGGGAGAAATGCCATTTTATAGTAAGGGAAGATATAGTTTTGGGACACAAAATTTCTGAGAAGGGGATTGAGGTAGACAAAGCAAAGATAGAAGTTATAGAGAAGCTTCCACCACTAACTAATGTCAAGGGAGTTAGGAGTTTCCTAGGCCATAGAGGTTTTTATCGTCGATCATAAAAGATTTTTCAAAAATTGCAAAGCCTTTATCTAATTTGTTAATGAAAGATACTCCTTTCGGATTTAATGATGAATGTTTATTGGCTTTTGAATTGTTGAAACAAAGGCTTATTTTAGCTTCGATGATTATATCCCCGGATTGGAATTTGCCCTTTGAGCTAATGTGCGATGCAAGTGATTTTGTAGTGGGAGCGGTACTCGAACAAAGGCAAGAGAAAGTATTTTGTACAATTTATTATGCGAGTCACACTTTGACAGGAGCTCAAGTTAATTATACCACAACTGAAAATGAGCTTATTGCTATTGTATTTGTCTATGAGAAGTTTCGATCATATCTACTTGGAGAAAAAATTATGGTGTGGTCTGACCATGCAGTATTAAGGCATCTCTTTGCCAAGAAGGAATCCAAGCCAAGATTGATAAGATGGGTACTCCTCTTGCAAGAATTCAATTTGGAGATCAAAGACAAGAAGGGAGCAGAGAATCATGTGGCGAATTATTTATCAAGATTGGAGCATGATCATGTTGAGAAAGGGGAGATTGTGGACTTATTCCCTGATAAGCGTATTTGTGCATTATTTGTTTGTGAAATCTCTGTACCTTGGTTTGCTAATGTGGCAAATTTTCTCACAGGTGGTTATATGCCAAGGGACTTCATGTGGCAACAAAGAAAGAAGCTACAAGCCGATGCAAAGCATTACATTTGGGATGATCCTTACCTTTTCCATCTTTGTGCTGACCAAGTGCTAAGAAGGTGTATCCCCAATGAAGAGCAAGCAGAAATTATTCGAGCCTGTCAGAGTAGAGAAGCGGGTGGACATCATGGACCTAATAGAACGGTATCAAAAATTCTCTCTTCTGGATTTTATTGGCCCACCTTATTTAATGATGTTAAATTGTTCATTCAAACTTGTGATCGATGTCAAAGGATGGGAAATATAACTAGGAGAGATGAGATGCCATTGACCAATATGCTTGAGGTTGAAATGTTTGATTTGTGGGGAATAGATTTCATGGGGCCTTTTTCGGTTTCTTATGGGATTGAATATATCCTAGTGGCAGTAGATTATGTGAGTAAGTAGGTAGAAGCTGTAGCTACTAGGACTTGTGATGCAAATGTTGTCCTAGAATTCTTGAGGAAGAATATATTCACCCGTTATGGAGCCCCGAGAGCTATCATTAGTGATGGTGGGAAACACTTTGTTAACCACCAATTCAAGACCTTGTTGAAAAAATTTGGAGTGAGATATAAAATCATTACCCCATACCATGCCCAAGCCAATGGCCAAGTTGAAGTGTCCAACCGAGAGTTAAAAGCCATCTTGGAGAAGACTGTCAGTGCATCTAGGAAGGATTGGTACCTTAAGCTAGATGAAGCTTTGTGGGCATATAGGACAGCTTTTAAGACACCAATAGGAATGTCACCTTTTAGGTTAGTGTTTGGCAAGTCCTATCATCTACCAGTGGAATTGGAGCACAAGGCTTATTGGGCTACTAATTTCTTAAATCTTAATCTTGAGAATGCAGGAAAATGTAGGTCCTTGCAGTTAAACGAGTTGGAAGAGATTCGATTCTGGGCCTATGAACATACGAAGAAGTACAAGGAGAACACGAAGAAGTGGCATGATCATAAAGTCACCAAGAAGGAATTTGTGCCAGGAATGAAGGTACTTCTTTATGATAGCAGACTGAGGTTGTTTCTCGAAAAGTTGAAATCAAGGTGGAAAGGACCATTTGAGGTTGTCGAAGTCTCTAGCTATGGAGCAGTAACCATCAGACATTCAAAAGAAGGTCATGGGCGCGAGTTCAAAGTAAATGGTCACCGATTGAAGCCATATCTTGATTCCAAGTATAAGGCTGCATCAGTGATCCTCACTTTAGAAGATGATCCATGAGAGCTATGAAAGTCGAGCTGGCGACTTGTTAAACCCTGAACTTTTTCTTATCCTTGAACTCAATTACTTTTCTTTTCAATTTCTCTTTAATTTCTTACAAGTTTATCATGTTTAGTGTAGTTTATTTTGTTTAGAGTATGGTTATTAGTTGTTGTTGTTAGGTTGATGTCATTGAGGAGAGGAAGAGTTTTAAATAGGGCAAATTTTCAGTTGGGCACAGCTGAGACAATTACTCCCAGCTGTGGCCCTTTAAAATTTTTTGAGAGGCAGAAGAGTGGCATGGCGGAGACCAATATTCCCAGTCGTGCCTTCTCCATGTTTTAGATCCAGAAGAGTGGCACGGCTGAGACAATTAGTCCCAGCCATGGCCTTCTCCGTGCCATATTCTACTTTGGAATCCAGAAGGTAGGCACGCTGAGACAATTAGTCCCAGCTGTGGCAATTAAAAAAATTTAAAAATTTAATAATTTAATAATAATAAAAAATCACATGGGGGATTTCATTAGGACACGACTGAGACAATTAGTCCCAGCCGTGCCTTTTGTTTCGTTTCAAATCCAGAAGGGTGGCACGGCAGAGACAAATAGTCCCAGCCGTGCCTTTCATTTTATCAAAACGGGGAGGTTTGATTTTAACCTTGGCACGGCTGAGACAAATAGTCCCAGCCATGCCTGTTTGAATAACTGTCGAATCTTTTTCATTTTTAAATCGATCTTTGGGCACTCTTTCTCATTTCTTCACTCTCCTCTGCATTTTCTTCATCATTTTCGGCCTTTTCTCTCTATTTTTGCTTCCACTCTCTCTCTCTCTTCAAGAATCAGGTAAATCTCTCTTCTCTCCTCTCTTTGTTTTTGGTATAATTTTCATTTTGTTTGAGTTTTGTTGATTTTTTTCTCCTTTGTTGAATCTGCGATTTTGTGTTCCCATCCCCATGTTCTTGCCTCTGTCATTGTAATTCTTGGATTTGTGATGTTTGTGGTTTATTTTTGGTTCGTTTTATGCATTCTTGGTTGTTTTTTTGTTGCAAAACACATCCACCCACCAACTGTTCGATGAAATGCCAAAGAGAGGTAAGCACATTTTTGTTCTCTTTAATTGTCATGAATTCTTGCTTCTTTTCTTTTAATTTGTGGATGGTTATGAATGTTGGCATGTGTTTGGTTAGTTTCATGCATCCTTGTGTGTATTTTGTTGCCAAACAAACTCTAACCACCAACTGTTCAATGAAATGCCAAAGAGAGATTAAGATAACTTTTCTGCTTAAATTGTCACAATGTCTTGCTTCTTTATTGTTGAATCGGTTATGATTTTTGGGATGTATTCTATGAGTCTCATGCATTTAGGTCAGGTTATTCCTTGATTTTTTTGCCAAAACCAATCTGCCCACCAACTGTTCGATGAATTGCCCAAGAGAAGTAAGAAAATTTTTCTGCTTTAGTTGCTTTTTTGCTTGCCCTTGTTTGCCTCACACTCATACTCAAGAAACATTTGCAATGTTTTTATGCTTCACGAATTGTAGAGAAAATTAATATAGGAGTTGGGAAAATGTGTGTGTTCGGGCCTTGTTTGTTGAATTTTTGGTTGTCCCTAACTCAATTGCATATGCTTTAATTTGTTTTTTGGTTCCAGTATTCTTATGAGTAGTCCACTTGTGTTTGTTTATGTTTGTTCCTTATGTTTTAGACAGGTTATTTGTTATATATATTTTACTATGTAAGTGCCTTATTTTGTCTTTAATGCTTATATGTTGTGTGTTGTGTTGCAGGCAAAATGGCACCCAAACGATCTCGTGCCGACACTGGTGCTTCATCATCTGCCCCTCAAGGGTCCTCAAAGGTTAAGGTTCCAACAAGGGTTCCCACAGAATTTACGGAGTGGTGGACCCTCTTTTGCAAACAGGAGTATCTTGCCACCCCTCGCCTCAATATGGAAGTTATGGTGGAGTTGGGCTTCAAGAATGAATTGGATAGATTATTTAATGGTGTAGGCTGGAAAGTTTTCTACGAGCGAAATGAAAAGGTATACCCTCATTTGTTCTATGCTTTTTTTAGTATAGTTAATTTCAGAATGGAAGTGGATAGCTATGATGATCCGGGCCTTATGAGTTTTTGGCTCGATGGCAGTCCGTATCAGATGACCTTCAATGCATTTTCTGAAATCTTAGGCTTTGATCAACATGCTCCCCAGGACATTAATCATCTAAACAAACAGGAAACCTGGATAGGAGTTTGTGATCCCGAGGATCCTATATATTTTAACCCCAAGAATACCAAAGAGCATCACCTAAGGGATCACCCATTGAGAATTATGCATCAGTATTTGGCCTTGGCTTTCTTTAGCCACTTTAGAGGGCCCGGTAATGTAAATGCAAGCGAGGCCACCATTCTTTATGCGATACATAATGGTATTAGGCTAAATGAGGCATCATTCATTGCCCTGAAGGTTTTGGATTTGCGCTCATTCCCAAAGAGGGATTTGAAGCTAGCAATGGGAGGGTTTGTAACCACTTTAGCCCATTTTCTTAACCATACGAGGTTGGGTGCTGCAGTTGATAAGCCTATGATCATTGATCGAAAAATGCTGCAGAATATGGCTATACTGATTGATGACCCTCACATTCCAGGGTAAGGATGTTTGGTGGTTTCAGACCGGGCTTTATATAGAGCAACTGTGCATAAGGGAGCCACGAAATTGGAGCGACCTGAAGCTGAAGCATCTTCCTTATCCTCTGAGCAATACACTGCTCTTATTACCAGACTTGACAACATTTCTCAGAGGATGGACTCCGGGTTCACATCCATTATGCAGCGGATGGACGACATTGTTACAGCTCTTGGGATGCTACAATCCCGATTTGACAACCAGTTTTTGCCTCCACCGCCACCTTTCTCGCCATGATTTTAGGAATTTTTCCTCCACTTATCACTCCCTTGTTGTTTATACTCTTTTGGTCTTTTGCTAGGGACAACAAAAGTTTTAAGTGTGGGGTGAGGGTTTGAGGATGAAGACTATTGACTTAGTTTTTTTTTTTTTGTATTTGCTTTTAATGTTGTTTCTTTCTAGTTGTGGGATGTTTTTAGTTTTTGCTATTGTGTTATGACTGTAGTTTACTAATTGAATTTCATTCATGTGTTCCATATTTTTCATATTTTTTATCTTGGATGTTTGATTTTGGTATTAGTTCTTTTCTTTTGTGTTTGAAAGTTACATTACATTCTGCATTCCTTTAGTGTCGATTTAGTTTAGTTTCTTAGGTTGTTAACTACTCTTGCAATTAGCCTGAGCTTGCCAGTTAATCTTGTTTTGAATCAATTTGAACTACTTATTTAGGAGGTTTGAGTAGCTAAAAAGTAGTAGTATTGTTTAGGGAAGTTCTTCTTTTGAATTGATCTCGATTAATTATATACCATTAAATTTTTAACTTAATGAGCACAGTAGGCTAAGTTTTATGAAATTAAAACCAGTGAGTAAAAGCATTCGAGTGAAGAAATTCTGGAATAGTTAGAACCTTCCTCATCACCCTTCAAAACGAATATTCAACACAGATAAGATTAGGATATGACCCAGACAGCCTTCTTTGGTAACCAATTTTTAAATGACTTTTGAACTACCCTTAGTAAATTTTACCATTGTTAGCCCCTTTGAGCTTAATTGGTATACTAAAAGCATACTATTTAATTTTTCTTGATTACACTTATGTTAAACCATGCAGCCTAAAATGCCTTTGTCTGTCCCACTTTGGAATTGGCCACTCTAGGTTGGGAAATGAAATTTACATGTTAGGTCTGATAAATTTTTAATTATCGGTTGAGAAGAAAAGGGAAGTTGATGTAAATTTTTTAGGGATTATTGAGCTCAAATGGTCTAAATATTTTAGGACAAGGTTGATAAACAATTAGTGCTTTTGGTGCCCTTCTTAGTAAGTGAATGAAAAATTCTACTGTTAAAAAAAAATTTAGTTATTATGCTATAGAAAATAAGTGTGGGGTACCTAGCATTTATAGGAAGTGTCATTTATCTTGCTTCCTACAATTTTGAGAATTCAACTAATGTCCTGAGATTAGTTTTCCCTTCTTACAATGATAGAGCATGGATTTTGAAGGAGTTATTTTCTTGAGAAAGTTAGGTGGTTTGTATTTTTGGATAGTGTGGCTAATTATGTCTTGCTGACCTTATCAAAATTTTTTGGAACCTTTGCCTTATCCCCACTACAATATTAAAGTAAGCCTTGGTGATCCTGTTTTATTTTGAGTTGTTTAGTGGAGATGACCCTTGTGGTTCAGGTGCTAAAGGAGAGGCTTATGACTGTTCTGATTTGTAAGCGCAAAATTGTTGTAATTCTTTGTTTGCTTGATTGCTGAAATTCACTGGTAGTTTTGGTTTTTGAAAGAAAATAAATATGTTTTAGCCTCGCACACACACACACAATAAATTGTATGGTATATATCAGTTTGAGTCGTTTTAATTGAATTCTTCATCTGAGTGTCTTCTACTAAGTGTTGCTAGAATCTCTCTGAATTTGCTTGTTCTGATGTGGAGTTTGAATTTTCAAGATTATGGATGATTCGTTTGCTCGAGGGCGAGCAAAAAGCTAAGTGTGGGGTAGTTGATAATCTTGTTTTTAATGTTTATTTTCTGGATAATTTTGTGTGTTTTAGTGTCTCGTCTTGCATGATTTTAGTGTTTTAATTCTAAAATATTGTTTCTTATGTTTATTTTAGTTATTTTGATAAATTTAAAGTTTTTAGGTGATTTAAGGTCTTAAATTTCACTTTATGCAGGAAATTTTGCTAAGGCACGGCTGAGACAAATTGTTCCAGCCATGCCCAATTCAGATGTCAAAACTCACCGTTTCACTAATGGCCACGGCTAAGACAAAGTGTCCCAGCCATGCCCAATCCAAGAATCAAAGCGCACCATTTTGTTAAAGGTCGCGACTAAGACAAAGTGTCCCAACCGTGGCAAAGTACAGCCTGTAAGCACCTTTTGATCCAAAAGCTTGTCACGGATGAGAAAAACTGTCCCAACCGTGCCCATGGAAATTTTCACTTTGTCTCCTTCTATCGCGGCTGAGATAAAAGTGTCCCAGTCATGGCCTCTTGGACAGCTCTATAAAAGTTGCAAAATTTTCTACTTAGAGAGAGTTTTTTCTAGGGTTTCGTGCTTAGAATGTTTAGGTGGAGAAGAAAATGCAGTTTTTCATATTTTGAGGGTTTTTCATACTTAGTATTAGAGTTTTACTTGTAAAAATCACACTTTTAGCTTAGTTTTACTTCAAGAACACAAAGATAGTTATAGTTTTAGTTTCTAGTTTTGAAGATTACAATTTACAATCAAAGTGTTGTTTGGAGAAGAAGAGAAGGAGCTTCATCAACTTCAAATCTTCAGCTTCAAATGGGTTTTATAGTTTTCACTCTTACTTTGTTCATTTTTTACATTATGGATAGTGAGTAGTTATCTTTAGTGCTTGGGGAAGCTTTGAATCCCCTACTCACAATGTGAATATTGAGCATATTTTGATCTTTATATGAATGAATGGTCTGTTTCACTGTTACTTATTTATATTTCATGGATTTTCAATCTATTGAGTTAATTTCATACATGGTTGAATGATGCTCATTATATATCTTTGAATGTGCATTGAGTCTAGTGGATTGAAGTCTATGAATAATCTTACTCAGTTTTTCTTTCATGAATGTTGTATTATCTTAGACGGCTCCGGAATGGGATTCTAAATGTGCAGTAATTATGATTTTAGGACTAGAGTGTGGAGTGAAATGGATGAGATTTGAGTTTGTTTGGCTCCGAAATGGGAAGGCAACCCAAACTTAGGATGTTAGACCCGTGCATAGGCTAGTTGTTGGGCTGGCTCCGAAATGGGAAGTTTAGCAACTAGAATAGCTGGCTCCGGAACGGGAAGCTTGGGTTAAGAGGGTTATGCCGAATTTATTCATGTATTCTTTGAGATAAAATTAATTCACAGTGGGTATAGGGTGGATGAGTGTACCTAAGCAACGTTTTAATTTCTATACATTTTCATACTTGTTAATTTTTCTGAATTAAATACATACTTAATTCACTGTCATTAGAATTAAATTTCCCTTCATTGCATATTTTAGCTTTTAAAGTTTACATTATACAAATTAAACAACTTATACACACTAAATTGGGAATTCTTTAATATACAAATTAATTTCCACAGTTTTCACACACATTTCCCTTGGGTTTGATATTTGCAGGTCCTAACTATACCCCACTTTATTACTTGTCGATCTAGTGCACTTTCTAGGGTCGCAACACATGGCATAAGCTCTGACAGGAGGCATAGGAGCAAAGGGTCGATCCACTGTCTCATAAACATTCCTGAACTGTACTCTAAACTGACCTGATACACCTCTACCTCTACCATGACCTCTACCTGAAGAGGGTGCATTAGAAGCTCCTCTGTTACTTTGTTGACTAGAGGCTTGCTCCTGCTTCATAGTATAATTTGCCATAAAATGATCTGAACTGCCACATCTGAAGCAAGCACCAATAAGCATTCTGCAAGTACCCCAATGTCGTCTAAAATAATAGGTACATTCTGGTGCTTGGCCTCTACCCTATCCTGCTGTAGTACCTAAACCAGACCCAGCTAAAGTAAAAGTCTCATGTTGTCTACCTCTAGATGCAGGGTGATTAATCTTTTCCCCGATGAAGAACCACCTTGAGAGAAACTTCTTCTTCTTTGCTCTCTTTCTCTTTTAGCATTTTTTTTCGGATAGCTGCTTGAACCAGCTGATGATAATCCATAGGGTGCAAAGAAATAGGTCCTATCAAGTAGAGCCTAGAAACTCTTTTGCACCATGCTTTCTTATCTCAAAACTAGAGGCTTTTGGTGCAGTCATCCTTTGTAGAATTTGAGCCATATCATGGGAAATTTTCAACAATGCTTCCCCAAGCTCAACAACAGCTACACCACCTCTAGTGGATGTAGAAGATTCAAGCTGAGAAGGATTAGATTGAACAAGTAGATTGCTTTCAGCCGATTCATCTACCACTTCACGATGTCCTTCCATATCTAACTATATCAAAACAAGCACAGGGACAGCCACAATTAGCCAACATCACAAGAATTCTATATCTATGAACCTTGAAATTCCTATAGGCCAAAACCGCCTAAACTAAGGCGCTTTGATACCAAAAATGTAACGACTATACTAGATTATCCTGATTATTGTTACTAAGTACATTCCATTAATCCTGTGAGTCATCTGTAATGCTGCATGTAGGTATACATACATATATACTTTACAAATTATATAAGAGTAAGTTTGTTACATTAGCATGCTACTTGGTTATTAATTACAAAACTTGATAATTACATGATTTTAATACCAAATACATCATCATATAACCAAAAAGATACAAAATTAAATCTCATACTTCAAAATGATTCTTCGTAATCTGATGTTAGCTTTTAAGATTGTTGGCTTTGTCCCTGAAGAAAAGGTCTAACCTACGAACCTACACGGATAAACACCCGTGCTAAGCTATAAAGCTTAGTAGGGAAACAAACTAACATGTTGATAACCACTCACAGTGGTTATCACTAAGCATACAACAATAATATAAAATAAAATACGTTTACTTCATTAATAAATAGTTTTAAATGCATTATTGGAAGGAACAATTATGTCATTTAATCATAACAATAAAAGATTGCAAACTATGGATACATATCATTCATCTTATAAATTTGCTTGCTTAAATTCCTGTGGGTATGGATAACGGGTGTTGTGGATACCATCAGGTATCAAATTTGTAAATACCCGAAGGTATTAAATCTGTGGACCCAACCAGGTCAGAACTGTGATCTCATGTAGAGATATACTATGGACTCATAAAAGTCAGACTATAGCAACTGCGACTATAACCCTATAGGTATGTCTATCTATCCACCACCAAGTTTTTATGTGCAGGCAAAACAAATCATATTCCATATGTTATAAAATTATATTACTATAATCCAATATAGCATCAATGAATGCAAAGTACTATAATATTACACATCGTTAACTTCATAACATAAACAATAATTGTTGTGCTATAATTACATTAAAGTGAACATAGGCATACTATACTTTAAATAATAAAATCATAAATTCCTATCTTTAAACAAATCTTATGACTAAAGGGGTATATTACTATATACTTGCAATTTAGACTGATTTATAAACTTAGGAAGGGCTTAGATAAGTTTAGACATCAAATGGGGTCATAAAATTCCAAGTATCAAAATATAAGGGAGGGTCATGGTTACTACCAAAATCATAGTAACCGTGAGCCAAGACATGCAATAGGGGTCACGGTTACTATCAATTTCCTAGTAATCGTAAGCTAGGATGCTCTTCGGTTCTGGACTAAAAGCTAACTACCTCACAGTTACTAAGCCTTGGGTGATAACCGTGAAGTAAAGCTATGAGAATGGGTCATGGTTACTATGAATTCCTTAGTAACTATGAGCTAGGATGAATTTTTGGGTCTGGATTGAAAACTGGGGTACCTCACGGTTACTACGAAATTCATGGTAACCGTGAGGCCCAAACCTCTTAGAGACAGATTTTTTATCTTGATCTCTATACCATTTTTGATCTAGAAAACATCATTTTCAGCCAAAAATTCCTTCTACAAAGTTTTAGGCCTATGTTTCTAGTTTCGAAAACACCAAAAATCATCTCAATAGAACCTTTAAATCTTCAGATATGCAAGAAAAATAACAGACTACTCATATAAATGAGGTAACAACCATAACCAGATTTCAACACAATTTTTTACTATCATGCAGTTAAAATAAATTCTTGCTTTCTTATAAAATAATTAGGATATGTGTGTCTAGTTTCTATACCAACTAGAATTTCTCCATTTGAATACATACAACTCAAGATATGACCAAAAGAGTACAGGCTGGTCCATTGAGTCATAAAATAGATTTTTTCATCTTTCAACACAACTTGTATTTTTCATCTCTAAACCACTTCCAAGCTTAAAATCAACCATAAAACGTATACTAGAAGCAGTAAAGACATATCTCATGTCAAAACATCAATCATACACACACATAATTATGCAAGTTCCCATACCTTGTTTGAGCTTTAATTTTTCTTCACTCTTACCTAGCCTCCTTTCCCTTCTTCTTACTTGTTTCTCCTTCTATAAAATAAGACACTACCATTAACACCCATCAAGCTATTCAATGAATAATATACAACAAAGATACCTTACAACCAAAACCAAGTAAATCTTTCTTCTTTTTGCCAAAAATTCAAGAAATCTAGAGAGAGGTTTAGAGAGAGAATTTAGGGTTTGAGAAAGGATGAGAATGGAGGAAGAAGACCACTTGTTTGGCTGGCCATCACTCTCCAAAATATCCCCCTCTCTCATATTTTATATTGGTCCAAATGTCATGTTTATGATAATATTGCTCTTTGATCCTCTAATTTCCTTTATGTCTAATTATATCCCAAAACTTACCCTTTTACTTTTCAATTAGGTCCCTCTAGATGCATTTACACTTAATTTGACATAGAATTTAATAATTAATTAGTCAAAATTCTTCTAGGGTACAATGAGGGGCATTACAAATTGCACCTTTAATTCATGTTTCTAATGACTTAATTCGCCATTATATCAAGTCATATTAAATTATTTCACCAGTTCATGCATTTTTCCATAGTTACATAATGTAAAAATCATGGAAAATTCAATTAAATTGGTGAAATTGAATGTATATTGTATCCACTAACCTCCATTAGGATTTTCTCCACCTAATCTTCCTTTTCCTTTCCCTTTCCTCTGTGATTCATTTCTTCCTCTTTGTTTTCCTCTTTGGGCCAAATTTGAAAGGCATAAAAACACATGATTAATGCATGTTTTTCAGCAATTTAAAATCACCACTATAATTCCCTAGCCCAATTCTACATGCCTATAAAATTTTCCCTTTAAATTCCACTTAAAACTCAAGAAATCACAAAATCTTACCTTAGAGTTTTTGCCTTAAATCCCTAATTTCTTGGCCTCTTTTTTGTAGAAATCCTTTTCTAGGTTGAAGGGGATGAATTTATGTGTATTAGTGTGTGATTAGAGCTTGTGATTTAAAGAAATAAAGCTAGAGATGAAGAAAAATGGAGGAGATGCAACAAAAGATAGGGGTTCGAATTTTAAAGAAAAAGAGGAGGAAGTTGCAAAAATTTTGGAGTTTTTTTGCAGATTTTAATGGGCTATTATAGGGTGTCTTTGAGTGTACTAAAGGAGGGGCCAAGATTCAATCATTTCCATTAGATCCAAGGGCTCTAATTTTTGTCACTTATTGGCCATACATCAAGCTAGGCTCATCTTACTGGCCTAATATCACTCACACTTGATCATAACTTTATATTAATGTCTCGTATATCTTTTTATGGTCAAATTCTCTAGTTTGACCCTCCAAATGACCTGGTCTCAGTTTTGCACCTTGAAATACGAATTTTCGTTCCCAATATTAGATTGCCCTGAAAGTTTTCACGAGTGTCCTTACATATTCAAGAACGTGTGGTTAAAATTTTAGCTCATTCTGACATCGTTTTGGTATATTTTTGGCCCGAGAAGGTTGCATAGCCCAGCCGAAATCCAAAATTTCATAATTGTCAAAATTACTATTTTTCAGTTCTTTGGGTGTCTTTACATTAGTTACATGTTATATATGAAATTTGGGAGAAATCAAAGATCTCTAGGCCCCTCAACCGTTCGGTCAAAGTTTTGGTCAATCCTAGGTTGACCCGTGAAATTTTCCTTTATTTGCCCGTTTAGAGACCTATTTGATCCCAATTTCTCTTCAAATTATACCATTAGTCTCCGCTCAACCTGTACTTTCATTTCTTAGTCTTAGGTTACAATGTTTGTCGAGTCCCTTGTCTCAGGTTTTTCGATCCCGATACAATTACCTCATTATACTTGTCATCAAATTTTCTCACCCTATTTAACTCTGATTTTCCAAAAATTTGACTTAGGGTAATTTTTCGTGTTCTGTAACTTAACACGTATGACAGATGCAAAAATTGGGGTGTTATAAGTGTGCTGCCCAATCTTGCATGTTGTTACTATTCTGTTAATATCTGATATGCCAGTTATTCATGCACTTAAGGTTTAATTTGATAAATCATTGATTTATATGTTCATATTCATTAGAGTTATATGATGTTAAAGTGATATGCTACCTATTTGTGCTCTTAAGGAAATTGATATATTGATGTTAAAGTGAAAAATATTAAATTTTTTTATAGATTTATGGACTTATTGTTTACAAAATTTAGTGTAACAACAAATTAAAAAACTTATAATCAAAATATTAAATATGGAAAATAAGTAGTTTGGATTAAAATTTTACAATCATTTTGTCTAGATAAACGTATGATATTTTTGTTTTGTTTTTATTTTATTTCATTGATATTATTTTATTATACGAAATAAATTTAATGTACACATATTTAGTTAATTATGACAAATATTTTTATAATGCAAATATAACACTTATTGTATTTACATTGAGATTATTTCAAAATGTTTCTTATAGTTAATTAAGAGAAATATTTTTTAAATATTTTGTGCTTTATTTAATGAAAATTTTGTTATATATAGATAAATATATGGGGGAAAGAATGAAAATGGTAAAGAATCGAAAGATTGGTCTGACAGTAATAAACTTGCCTTTTTAAATATTTTATACGAGAGAGTTAAAAAGGATCTAAACAGAATGTCATCTTTTAAACCATCTGATTGGCAAGAAATAGATGATGAATTATTTATAGTAGTGAGAGAGAGAGATGGTATTGAAAAGTTAAAGGGAAAATACAATCGTTTCCAGATGAAATATCGATAATTTACTGAATTATTGGAGCATACAAGGGTAACTTATGATTTGTATTCAAACACTGTATTTGCTATTTAAAATATTTGGCAAATGTTTGACAAGGTAAGGATATTATTAATTTAAATTTTTTTATTATTACTTTTTTACATTAAGGTACATATTACAGATATCAGTATTTAAAATATTTTTCTTAAATTAAATTACAAAATCACAAGAATTTCAAATCATTTTAAAAAAAATGGATGCAAGCATTATGACCTACTGCATCAAATTTTCAGTAAATCTACTACTATTAGGCATCTACACCATGCTCTACACAAGTACCTTATAATTCAAATGACGAGCACCAAATTAAAGTATAATTTCTTCAAAGGGGCATTCATTATGGATCAGATGGGAAAAAATGGTGCTTCTAGTTCTAAAGATAAGTTAGTTCCTACCGATTACATTCCTATCTCTAATAGAGCTAAGAAAGAAATCAAATTTAAAAAATTGGATTCATGTTTGGAAATATGGGCCATTTGTTAAGTGCTAGAGCTGAAAAAGAATTAGCAAAAGCCAAAAGATATAAATTAGAAAGCAATCAAGTTACAAGCGCTGAAACTTATTTATATACTATAGATGCATGTGTGAATATTTTGAAAGAAATAGAAGATATTTCTAGTGCTGCCTATAACAAAGCACTGGGAAAGTTTTTCAATGTAGAATGGAGAAAAATGTTTATCTTGATGCGTGATAACATAAGAAGAGATTGGATTGAAAGTTTATATAAATGAAAATTAAATATTTTTTTTTAATTATATTATCTTATGGCTTGACTTATTAAGCTAAATTTTGTTATCTATTTTTTTGAATAAATACATATATATAAGTTGTTTGTTTTTATTATTTATTTATTTATTTATTTATTTATTTATTTTTTCTTTAAATTTGATATTTTTTTAAAATTGATGCAGAATTTATAGATCAAAATTTATATCAAAATCAATTATTAGTGTAGTCAATGAGTAGTGATAGTTCTAGTAGTGATGAGGATGCAAATATTATAGATTTACTTTTAGTTAGATTTTTTATGTCTCGAGATTTTATAGGAAGGATTCCTTGTAGAACTTTAATACTTAGTGAAAAAATTACATTCTTGAAGTTCTTATAAAAAATCCAACTAGGTGTTATGAAAGGTTGCATATGGCACCACATGTGTTTATAAATTTATATGAAAAATTGAAACTGATGGGTTTATTAAGAGATAAAATGGATGTTAGGGTGGAAGAAGGAGTGGCCATGGGTTTTTCAGTTTTATGTCATAATCTTCGTCAAAGGGTTATAGCAGAACGATATCAACATTCACTTGATACTATTCATAAATGGTGCAAGATGATAACTAGAGCATTGACTACTTTAGGTACTCACTTGATCAAACACATGAACAAATTTCCTGATATTATTAAAATATTATAATTTCATTATTTTATGGTATATAATAATGCAACATATATATAATATTAATTGTAAGTTAAATATTTCGCTTTTGTCTAGTAAAGAAATGTACAGGTGCAATAGATGGTACTCATACGGTAGCTTAATCACCAGCTTCTAAACAAAAGACCTTTCGTGATAGAAAGATAACATTTGTGATACAAAATGTTATGGCTGTATGTTCTCATGATATGTTATTTACATTTGTGTACACCGGATGGGAAGCGATAACAAATGATTTTAGAGTATTTCTTGATGCATTGATAAGGCAGGAAAATAATTTTCCCCTTCTAAGTAGTGGTAAGAGTTTTTGTTATTATTTCTTCCTTAATATTAATTTATGTTTTTATCATTTGATTAACATAGATATTAATTTGTAAATTGTTATATGTCGTAGATGCTGATTATCCCAATATACTAGAATTTTTGGCTTCATGTTGTGGTGAAAGATATTATCTAAATGACTTTCATGGAAGATGAAGAATTACAAGAAAATATGAGTTATTTAACTAGAGGCATTTATCTTTGCGTAATGTGATAGAAAGAGCATCCAGAGCATTAAAAGCTAAATTTTCAATTTTGAAATCAATACCAAACTATCCTTTACATCGACAAAAGCCAATTCCCATTGCATGTTGCATATTGCATAATTTTATCAGGATGAAACATAGAGCTGATCAACTGTTTATATTATATGGTAGAGAAAATTTAACAATACTTGAATAAATCACTGCTGAAGTATAAAAAGAGGGTATTAATATTGATTTATCACAACAAATGCAAATGAAAATAGTTATAGAGTCAATTGTTGATCAATTATGGAACGATTATAATAATAATAAAAACTAGAAATTAATTGTACTTTTTTAATGTTATTATCATTTTTTTCCAAATAATGTATATCGATTTATAAAAATTTAGTTTAAGTGATATCATTTTAATACACATATAATTTAATCATATATATGAATTGTTTCAATTTTAAAAATTAGAATATAAATCTTTTCTGTTAATAATATATAATTTAATTTTTTAATTTAGAAAATAATTTTCATTTTTAATAAATGAACATATTTTTTCATTTTTCAATTTTCAGTTTCCAAGAATTTAGTTTTTTATTTGTTAATAAGTGAGCATATTTTTCAAATTTTCTACAAAAAATAAATATTTTAATTTTTTAAGAAAATAAAAAATATTTTCTGTAAATAAATGCACAATTTACTTCTCATGCCATGAATTTGTAATTGTTCATGTGCCAAATATCAAGAGTTAGTTATATGAGGGATAAAATTCTTTTAATTTTAAAATATAAATATAATATTATATCAATTAAAATATTAGAAATAAAAAAAATTTGGAAAAAACAAAGCTATTGTTAGAGTTGGTTGGTTATAGTTGTACAGCCATGACAAAGGAAGATGTCTTGTGAGAAGTGCATTTATGATAAATGTTATGATATACTTTCTCTGTTTTTTTTATCTGTTATTTTAAAGTAAAATTTAAATTTTATTTATCTGTTATTTTTTTATTTTTAATATAATTTAATTTATTTTTTTAATATATTTTTTTTCAATAAAGTCAAAACTAATCAGATTTGATAATTTAATTTTAATCGCGTAATTTAATATTAAATTTAAATTTATTTATTATTTTTTAATTTTAATGAAAATAATAAAAGTGGCTGATAAAAAAAACGAATGAAGTATATTATAATTAAGGTCCTTCTTTACGGGCTCGAACACAAACACACACCCAAACTTCTCCTCTCTCTCAAACAATGCCACATGAGAGAGAGAGAGAGAGAGAGAGAGAGAGAGGGAGTTATAAGTGGTCCACTTCCAATTTCCGGTGCAGTAATAGTAACGTAGGAATGCAGCAGAAACATTAAACTCAAACTCACCCATAATAATAAAAACAAACACAGCTTTCAATTTCTTTCTCTTCTCTGAGGGGTGCAATGGCAGTTTTAAGAAATACCCATTTCTTACTTTAAGCAATTATTTACTTGTCTTTAAGTTTAATGATCAACACCATTCTGGGTTTCAGAAAAGAACAAGAACTAGATCGAATCTCAGCCCTTCCCAGTCAGCCTTTTGTGAAATTTTCACAGTTTTCTGGGTACGTTACCGTAAATGACAAACACGGGCGTGCATTGTTTTACTGGTTAACAGAAGCTTCCTCTTCTCCTCTTAACAAGCCACTTGTTCTTTGGCTCAACGGAGGTCAGTTTTTCTGTCTAACCCTTTTTTTTTATGTATATCTACTTATTAATTATATATCTTCCTTTTCTTAACTATGTTGGGTGATACAAAGTTCATGTTGGATATTATATATGTTACGCGTTAACACTTCAATTTGATAAAATTCCTTTACATTTTTTTTAATGCTACTTATGAACCAAATTTGGATAGCATTTAACATTTCAATGAAAATGATGTAAATTGCTTTTAAATTTAAGTTTCTATAAATGGCATTAATCATAGTTTTTGTTATAATTACTAAAAGCTTTTATAGGAAAGTGGCATTAGATGCCTAAACATGATTAACCAAAAAAAAAATATTATCTCCCGTACCAAGTCAAATATCTTTTTTTAATTAAATTAATCGTTTATTTTTCTCAGTTCTTTAAAAATAGTATAATACTCTTCCTTGTATTTAATGAAAATAAATATAGTAAAAATATAAAAAAATAAAAATTAATTAAGACATTAATGTAGTATTGATATTAATAAAAAAATAATTAAAATAAATGTAATACATGTTATTTTAATTTTATAAAATTATATTTTAAGTGCGATAAATTTTTTATCTAAAAAATGACAATTGACTTCAATGGCAAGAAGTATTAAAAACTATCTTTCATCTTTCAATTTTCTTTTTTCGGTTTTGTTTTTAACATTTATTCTATTACATTGAAACATTGAGCAATTGTTTTAATAAAATTGAATCGAAAAAGCACAAGAAAAGAAATAATTCATAAATTCAACATTAATAAAATAATATTATTAATATGTAAAAATAGAACCTAGCAAAATAAAGTAAATATTTGAGAAAATCTAATAATAAGCAATATTATTAATAGATTATTATTATTTAAAAAAAATGGATTTTGCCGAAATCCGTATATCCTATTAACAAGAGGGATAGACGGCTTGTCCCATCCCCATTCCTGCATTGTCCTCTTGCACGTGCCCCATTCTATCTCTAACAAACAACACCTTCTTAGGGTCCGTGCCACCCAATCTGAAACGTCCATTCCCAATTTTGCGCGCACCTTAGTACAAACACCATACCCAACACTAAAATGCACCTATCTCGTTGTCCCCTACAAATTACTCAAATGTTCATGCACCTATCAGTATTATTTTGTATCCACCATAATTTCTTACATTTTTTTTAATGCTACTTATGAACCATAATAATTACCATTCTGTGTAAAATAAAGTGAAATAAAATTATGGAACTAAGGTTATTATATATATATATATATATATATATATATATATATATATATATATATATATATATATATATATATATATATATATATATATATATATATATATATATATACAAAATTTAAATTCTAATCAATTAAAAAAAATCAAGAATTTATTTGTCCTTATTATATTATTTAATTTTGCGAGCAGACATAACTCCAAAAGGATAAACCGTAAAGTTTTGCGTAAGCAGTTGTCTTTGTTTAATTCTTTTGGCTTTATTGTTTTTTCTTCTTTTTCTTCTCATACACAAATACAAGTTCTGGTCTTGAAAATTCCGGTGACAAAAGAACAGGTACTACACCCCATTATTCTTATATAAAATGGTAGCTCGGTGCATGCACACATATCTGAAATCGGACGGTTCAGATAATATAATTAATTGAACTGTTGTTGACACAGCTGAGGATGCTCTAATTTTTCTGGCGAGATGGTTTTCAAGATTTCCTCAATTCAAAAATAGAGATTTCTACATTGCCGGGGAAAGTTATGCAGCTAATTAAATATATAGAATAACCCTAATCCTATATTTTCTTTTGCCCTAATATATGAAGAGTACCTATTACTCTTCAGGCCAAATTGAGTTTTAACGGTTAGATATATTCAAATTAAACTGTTTGTTTTATTTACCGCTCATAACTAACTTATTATCCAATTAAGTACAAAAATAATTACAAATACCTCCTAACCTATTATCTAAATTTCAATTAGACTTCCAACATATAGAAGCAAACAAAGACTCTAGACACATTAATGTTGCCAACTTAGCATTATATTAGCTATGGAATGAAAAATTAGCAGAGTATTTGAATTGTAATTATCATGAAAAATTAATTTGGTCTGTTTTATAGACTGGAATCATAGATTTGGTGAATTTTAGTGATTAATCCAGATATTTATGTATAGAGGGCAACTTAAGTATTATTAATTTTTTTCTTTTTTATAATTTGATGTTAATCATAGTTGTTTTTTTTTTTCCTTAAAGGGCATTATGTTCCTCAATTGGCAAAGAAAATTCATGATTATAATAAAGCCTATACGCATCACAAAATCAATCTCAAAGGATTCATTGCAAGTATAATGTGATGAATTGGAAAAAAAAAGGGAATTAATTGTAATTAATTAATATCTAATTAGGTAAAACAATATTATGTATGCAGGTGGGAAATGCAGTGATAGATAGGTACTATGATAGCATCGGAACAGTCACATTCTGGTGGAGCCATTCGATGATTTCAGACACAACATACACATCAATCATACAAAACTGCGACTTCAAACAGGAAAATAAAACATCTGATGAAAAATACGATGAAATAGTGAGTTATGCAATGAATTATGAGTTTGGTGATATTGATCAATACAGCATTTATACACCAGCCTGCATGCACGCCTCCCTAACCCTAATTCTACAAGTTTAAGCCTCAAAAATGCACTCTTAGCCTTCAGACTTTCTGGTTATGATCCTTGCACTGAGAATTATTCTGAGAAATATTTTAACCAACCTCAAGTCCAGAAGGCTGTGCATGCCAATATTCCTTACAAATGGACTGCTTGCAGGTATTTAATTATTGATTTATTTTCAAAAAAAAAAACCCTACTAAATTCATCTAATCTTTTTTGAATTTTTCAAATTCAATCCCTGATTAATTTTTACATCATAAATCTAATAGAATGAAATTTAGTAACGGAATGACATTTTTAGCCGCATTCCCTTAACAGGGTTAGGCTTGAAAAATTTAAAAAGATTGGAGTCAATTTAGTCTTTTTTTTTTAAGAGTTTGGCGGCTAAAATGGAAATGGAATCATCGGTTGAGAGGATTTTAGCAATTAGCCCTTAATTATATATTAATTATGTGCTTTCTTTAGTAAGAAATTTCAAATTGATGCTAATATTTGAAATATCAATGAAATTTCAAGTGATGTTCTTATAAAGAACTGGAAGGACTCTGAATCTTCTATGTTACCTATATACAAGGAGCTGATTGCAGCTGGTCTAAGAATTTGGGTTTTCAGGTAAATTTTTACATTATTGTTAATTTATTATCACATTTAACTAATCCAATAATTCAAATATTCTTTTTCAGTGCATCGATCTTATTTTTTTATTTTTTCTTAATTATTAATTATAAATGTAAAATAAAAAAAAAAGTATAATTTCGTAACATGTTCGAAGTTATGGAATTAAAATGATAACAATTTTTACACCATAATCCTATAAAGTCTTCAATAGAACATGCTAATTTTAACATAAGTATTCAATTTGATGATGTTTGGTTGTTGTAGTGGCGACACAGATTCTGTAGTTCCTGTAACTGCCACCAGGTTTTCCCTCAGCCACCTTAATCTCACCGTTAAAACTCCATGGTATCCATGGTACTCCGGCAACCAGGTATGAAATATGGAAAAATACATTAAAAAAATACTTAGAAACAGACAAAAATATTTAGTTACACATTTCAATTTTACAAATACGTTTTATATATGTAAAAGTTGTTCCTAACGCTATATTTGTAAAGTTGTTAAACTGTCCCCATGAACTTAGTATTGTGCACACATTATCTTCTATCTTGACAAAAGCGTAACTATTAAGTCTCCTAAATTCCTTTTGTTTGTAGAACTTTTTTTTTATTAAATTAAAGGATAATAGATATAATTTTATATAAATTATGTTAATTTAATAAAATAAATAAATACACATGGCCAAGTTATTCATAGGATGATAGGTATGTTTTCGTTGACATCAGAAATAATATGTTAAGTTCTCATGAATAATATATTATTTTTGCCAAATTTAAATGTATAAAATGTCATTCGAAATTTTTACTAACTTTTAAGTGTATTTTTGTATATTATTCCATTAAATATTGTAGTAATTTTTTTTTTTTTTACCTTGAGTGCAAGAACATATTCATGGAGTAAAATAATTACTATTTACAGGAAATAACAAATTATAAGTTTTCAATTTTATGTTTGTAGGTTGGAGGATGGACAGAAGTGTATAATGGACTAACCTTCGCAGCAGTGAGAGGAGCCGGCCACGAAGTTCCATTATTTCAACCAAGAAGAGCTTTCATTCTTTTCCGGTCGCTCTTGGCCGGAAAAGAACTACCAAAATCATGACAACGGTGAATTACTCAGACACAAACAACAAAAACATTATTAAGAGCCATTTGTTTTGCTCCAAGGATGTCTATGGAGCATAAAACCATAAAATCATTTGTTTCAAGCCAATTTGTTCTTTTATCTCAGATGGGTATTACTCTGCAGAATCTCTGATGCAAGAACAACAGACATCATTTTTTACTGAAGTCTTCACTTCTTCAGGAACATCTTTCAAATCTGTCTTTTTCCATTTATCTATATCCCCAAATACATATCATATCCCTTTCTAGATCATGTTGATAAAATGATTCAAAATAAGTAGAAACCTAGAAATTCCATGCTCAATCAAATTGGTGAGCTCGTTAATTCAAACCATAATCTGGAGTAAAATTATATCATAGTTCAAATTTCCCTGCATTGCCATTACTTGTTCAATTACAGACAGAATGATGAGAAATTGTCTACAGAGTGCGATCCAGTTACCGAATGCTGCCACAACCATCAGCTACCATTTTCTCCTATGTTTTCTGTGGGGCTTGTGGTAGAGAATTTTCGAGGATCAGTTAAACAGCAAGTATACTTGTAGGATGATAAGAAGATTGCAGGTTCCAAAACTTCTCTGCAGGGCTAATCATTAGCATAACAAGTCATTAGGTGCAAGGTTTCTGTGAACAAATGCTTCTAAACAGTAAAATGCTCTATAACAAAATTTAAGCTCCGTTCCAATACCAGTAATGCAAGGAATACACCTAACTTCAAACCCTCAGAGGCCTGGTGGCATTCCTAAGCTTTGGGCAAGATCACTCATCCTTTCTTTCATGGCCTAACAAACAATAAATACAACGACAATAGTAGAGGTCAAAATGGTAAAAGAACAAAGACATTAACACTGCAAATAAGAAATTATACCAGGACACTTTTTTGGTGCGCATCCTTGTATGCCTCATTCACTAGAAGTGAAAGCTTCTGCATAGAAGAAAAAGACCTGGTTGGTAAAAAATGTGAAAATTTGAAATACGGACAGCATTCATTTCCAAGTTATAAGCCACAGAGATGATCTCTAAATATTTAGTTGTTTATATGGAAAAATAATTGTTTAGGGTGGAGTAATAATTTCAAGTAGCGTTCTCAAATTATGTGCTGTTAGTTGAAGCAAAGAGTATTGGGGTCTTTCCTACTAGGGTTTGTGTTTTCTCAGTATTCGCTGGTAGGATGCTACAAAAGCTTGTTTTTGGCAAAGATTAGGGAACAAGTAAAACAGAAAAGGGCATAATTCTAAGTATCGCCAATCAATTTTGTGGCTGGCTGATTATTTATGAGAAGAATTGCACATAGTTCCATGGTTCTACATAATTGATAAAAATAACTGCATTGCATTGCACAGACAGGGTTCGAGTACGCCATCCAAATAGGAGTACCCATTTGTAGCGCAAGTTTATATATTTAAGTATTCCACTAAACATAAATTAGGACATAATAGTAAGAATATGCTAATTGTAAAACAGATGTTCCTTCTAGCTGAGAGACTATATGACTTCAGATTCAACAAGATGCATTCAAGGATTTTAAGAACATTAGTACTTTAGTTCTTTTCTCGGACAGTTCATGTGAAGCTTAAACATGCATTTGACAGGCATGTGCAACGTGTACAAAGGGTGAGTTAAATATAAATTTCATATACTGAATTTCGCATCAAGATTTCTCAATCACAACAGGAACAGCTGCAATCTTTTACATCAAAATGCAGATAGATTAATTATGGCAGTGACTTTCATACAATCTAATCCAACAAAAGAAAATAAAAAATGCACAAAGTTAGGTAAATGGAGTATACTCACTTCTGGACCTAATTCCATTGCAGCCTCAGTGATCTCTGTGCGTACAGGTTGTTGGTTTCCAGATAGTGTTACCTGAAAATTAACATTAAAATGTAGACTTCATTCAAATGCAATGAAGAGAAACAGTCAATATTTGCATGTTGACAACCATATAGTTGCTACTCCAAAATAATATATTGACATTTTTTAAAAGATAAATATGAAAGCAGTCCAGGGGCAGAAGCTATAAAAAACATCGAATTATTCATTATGCTGTATCAAACTTATCAAGTCAGTAGTTTCTGTTTTCATACTTTTCAATTTGTCAAAGTAAAGTTTCCAATTAAATTTTCCATCATTTAGATAATTTATAACCGTGTTGCTGACTAATTTGTGGGCCAAGCCAATTCTAGAAGAGGCCATTGATAGAGTTCTACTTGGCTTGGGTCTTTTTCTATTTTATGTTAATTTATTTTAAAATTGTCCTTGTTGGTTTTCTTTAGAAACAGACGTTATTATGTGATTGTGTGAGGCCTGATCTAGAGGTTTCCTTCTTTGCAGTAAGACTTGTCCTGTTTAAGAGGACACAGGAATTAATGAAAACCTATGCCATAATTTGATTAAAAATACAAAGGTTTGGAGGTCTCTCCTAAAGAGGTCCTAGCTTTCAAGCTCCCTTTTGATGAGCTTGAGTTATTACTCAAAATAGGTTGAGCAAAGAATAGGAACAAGGAAGAGGGGAAATCCACTGTGTGCATGTTTGCTCCCCCAGGAGGACACATTCATGAAATACACAGAGACCACTCAGAATAGCATACCTTAATTAGCTCACCTTCACAATAACCATCAAACTCTGCGCTGCAAGACAAAACAATATGGAAAAAATTAAGTAACCCAAATATGTAGTGTATTAGAAGTTTCAAATAAGAAGGGATTATAGTAAAAGCCATACGCAGCAAGTTCTTTCTGCACCCTAACTGCCTCAACTTGGACAACCATCTGTGCCTTTTTCACAGTCTCATATAAATTCTGCATGTTCCCAAGAATTCCTGCCTAAAATCAAACCACCAAGACTAAAGTTAGTCTCAAAAGATGGAAGAAGAATCAAAACCTCTAATATGTAAATAAAAAAATGGGTTAATGACATATCTACCTACAATATAATTAGCACTTCTATGTAAAAGAAATAACTGTAGACAATGAATCATGTTAGCATCCGAGGGTGAAGCTCGTGCAGTAAATATCCTATGCCCAGTCAAAAGCTATAGGAGAATTACTCAAACCAATATAATAACAGAAGGATTTGAACAGGCTTTTAAACTCATTAAGTTTTGAAAATGGCAAGCTCAATAACTTCAATATCTATAACTAGTTTTAAGTGAAAAGTAACCTAGACCTCAACTTTTCCTATTCAAGCCCACATTTTTAAGTGCTTTGAATATATAATTCACCATGTTATAATTATTAGCCATAATTATTATTGTAATGCCAATAAAATATTTGCATCCATTATGAAATATGCATAAATTACATTATGTCATATTTCAAATCATATTTCACTTCTCTAAATAATTATTCGGTATTTAGCTGTTTGCCTAAGAAAATTTGTTTGGAGAAGCTTCTTGATCTGTACATTGGAGAACTAAATGAATTAACTAGACACAAACATTTGAAAAAAAATTCATATAAATGGGATGAGCTCAATAGTTTTAGATTGTTAAACCCACTGGGAACAACCATCTCTCTCTCTTTCTCCGAGATTTCATACTGGTTATGAGTCAGCTAACTGCATGACAGCTTCTCATTTTATCACGGACCAAAGCAGCATAAATCAATTATCATTTATCCATGTTTATTTCTTAAAAAAAAAAAAAAAAAAAAGAAGTCAAAGAAACAATCTTTAGAGGTCTTTTTCATTTCAAAATGCTTCCAAAACATATGCTTTAAAAACTCATAACTGCAATACTGAAAATAAAGAGGCAGTCTGGCACTCACTTTATAGAAATTATATGGATAAAAGGATACTTAATTTCAGTATGCAATATTAAGTTCACTACAAAAAAGGGATCTGACCTTTGATGGTGCATCATCATTCTTTTCGTTATTGTCCTTTTTCCCTCCAAATAAACCATGTACACAGAGAGATATGCTGCTATGTGCAGATTTCCCATGAGCAGACCAAGATATCAGCGGCTTACCAACCAAATTTGCATTCGAGCTTATATTACCTGAAAGTAATGAGGAAACTTAAGTTAAACAGAGCGCTTAACATGCTACACATACAAGATACATATATAGGAAAACTGCCATATATTTTTTTCTTTTCACCCATAACATTTTCTGTCCATTCAACAAAAGAAAGACGAAAATTCATAACCATGCAGAAAGAAAGATTGGCATCATTAAACAATTATGAGTAAAAATATACATGAAAATTTATATGGAATGCAGAAAGAACCTCGTGCCATTGCTTGTGAATGGGGTTACTTTCTAACAGCATTTTCCAGTTCATGTATATTACCATAGGAAACCTGTGGATAAGAAATGTGTTCAATCCTCAAAATAAATGAACTTTTAACCAACTTGTTATATCCATACAATAATATGATAACACCCTTTCTACTTTCCTCTTAGAAAAAGATCATTATGAGGAGTAAGGGGCACAAAGTGGATAAAAGTAGAAAGAACCTAATTCCAAAGTGCTAAATATAAACTGCAAACAACACAGTTATTCATCAATTCAGAGGTAGACAGCGCACCATTTTCACCCAATTAACAATTTCCTAGAACTATTTCCTGAATATAGTGATGAATAGAAAATAAAATGACAAAAGAACTCATCTTAAATTAAATCAGGAAAAGAGATCATGAAAATCTATACAAGTGACAATAAATTTAATCATGAGCAGCATTTGCCAGTTCTGATGTGCAAAGAAAAAAGACAACACAAACTAACAAAACTTGCTTTGGTTCCACCCTGGCTGTCAAAGAGATAGTTCTCTTGATGGCGAATGCAGTGAAGGAGAACATTTCCAAGAAGATAATGACAAGCTACGATGAGCTAAAACATGCACTAGAAATTTAATAGAAACTCCAATAACACTTGGTTGAAAAATGAGTTCCTTAACCATATTTCCCCTTCTTGGAATTTATACTTTCGTTTTGCTTCATATCACATTAATCACAGCCTGATCAGAATTCTATGGAAGCTACTTTGTTCATAATAGTCTCAATATGGAGCTAGCTAGTGCCATTATATCTCCATATTTTACATTTCTCAGCTTTGATGGGCTTCATCAATTTAGGCAAATGACCATACATGATCAATTCTCATTTTTCACTATTTCTCCCTTTTTTCAAATCCTGAAATTCCCAAAATTTTGTTAAATTCATAAGCAATTACAACAAGATATATGCACCTCAACGATAGCTAACTTGCATTCTTGAACCTCCTAATTTTAACTAATATTTGTAAGAGTTATGCTCGATCACCATTTATCCCGAAATAATTTGAATGCTTAATATTCCCTTCAAGAGGCAGATTCAGATTATCAAGGATGAAATCTCCACAAAGTGTACCGTAAAAGAAAAAAAATAATGCCAAAACTAACTTCGCTTTAGAAGAAGTGTCAAGTGAACTATTGGATAATTCTAATCCAATGAAATTAAGAAATTGATGGTAATTAGGATACACCATACAGAGAAATAAAAAAATTAGAATATATATTTTTTTCTCATAGAAATAACTAATACTTTAAATTTAATGATAATGAGAATAAAATATTGAAATTTCACTGGCTTTCAGAAGGCTCCATTTTCTTATAAACCAAACAGAAATAAAAATTAAGAAATACCTAGATGAAACGATGAAAGATTACGGCTTTTCCAGTCACTAAGTCCGTTTAGATTGGAGAGTCGCGCTCCCACTGCACTGATCGACGCCATAGTTTTCAAAAAAATATCTCCGAGAGAGAGACAGAGATATAGAGAGGATAAACAGAGTTCCAAAGTTTGGATATTTTATTTTTGGAAAACCCATTTTGCATCTCAAACTTTTAATTTTTTTTATATTAATTATTATAATTTAAAAAAATTATATTTTTTTAATAATTAATATTAAATTGAATTTAGCTAAAGTTAGTAAAATTAAAATTCACGTTAATTTTATTTAAAATAAATTTCAAATAATTATAAAACCCATAAAAATAATTAATAACTATACTATAATTTTATATATAACAAAAAGTTATAATAACTTTTTATATTTTAATAAATTTTATATGGCCATTTTAAATTATCTCACATAAAATAAATGAATTTATCATTTTAATTTAATTTAAATTGAAATTAATATGAATTTTTAAAAGGAATCTAAAACAAAAAATATTAATTTTTTTAATACAAATTAAAATTTAATTAATAATATAAAAAATACATCTGAAAATTATGAAAAAATTTATAAAATTTAAAAGTATATAAAATGTACAAAACTAATGAATTTGGTAGAGTATATCTCTGAACTTTTTCAATAAAAATAGTGAATAATAGTAGCATACCGCGAGCAATCTGTTTTTCAACGAAAAACTCGGTTCATCTATTATCCATAGGAAAACTTATTTCAAAAACACGAAAATTTTCGTAAAGAAAGACAATAAGCTTCACATTTGCAGGACAAATTTGCATGACAAAAAATTTAAATTGTATTTAATATTAACTAAATAAATCATATTTATAAAAATACAAATAAAATATGAGCAAATACAAAAATTAAATCAAAGATAAAAAAAAATTCCATATTTGAATTTATTGAAACTAAAACACGACAAAACCAAACACAAATAAAATTAAAATTTCATATTTATACGGACCTAAAAATTATTATAAAGAGACTTGGAAAAAAATGAAAAAAAAAACACAGAAAATTAAAAGACACGAATATAAATTTAATAGAAAAGCAAGATGGAAAAGTAAAGGGGCTGCCGCCTGTAAATGCACTAATGACGACAATGCCAAAATTAAATAAAGAAAATGAAACTCTTTGAATTCAAAGAGAAAAGGAGGCTAGGGGTTTTTCTTTTTAAAAAAATTAAATCTGGGAAACTTTATAATTTGTTTTTCCTTTATTTTATTATTTTAAAGGACAATGTCCGAAAAATATCATAGATAAGTGTTACGACTGTTAGCTATTTTGGAATAATTTTGTGGCAACTTTTTACTTTGATTCTACTTTATTCCAGCTTAAGTGTGAATAATTTTAGGAGAATGAATATATCACAACATATCATTTTATTTTTTCTGATTTAATCAACCAATGGAAGCCATTAATGAGGAATTTGAAGAGAAAGAAGAAAGGGAAGGTTTCTCCATGCTTAATTAGAATTATTAACTTCAAAAGGATTGTAAAGAAAATGACAACTATAGCTTTGTTCATTACTTCTCTTTTTTATGTTACTGTTATTAGTATTTTAAGTTACTATTATTAGTATTAGCAGGAAATCCTAATTAGTGAGTATATGGATGAATTTCAGTTTCTTTTGTAGCATTCTTTAATTTCTTTGTATTTGATACATAGGTACCCCCAAATATATGGCCTAAAAAAGTTGCATTCAGTTGAAGATTCATGGTTTCTAAGGGCTTTGTTTAATAAGGTGATCTACACAAATAGTTTTTGCCAAGCCTATAAACAAAAGAAGACATAAGACACCACAACAATGAAAACTAACAGCATACGACAAAGGGAATTGCAGACAAGTTAGTTGCTTTGTAGAATCCAGTCCCCAATGATGATCTTGTTGAGTTTACTATGGTTGGTTTTAGCCCTACCTGCCGCCCCTTTATTCAAGCAATTGAGGCTTACCATGATGATATCACCTTTAATATTCTATATGGAATTTTAAAAGTAGTTATTGCCTAAACCAAATGCATTATTTTAGATAATTAGTTAACTAATTATCATTTTGGGACTGGTGGGGAAGCCACTATGACTGATGTTGTGGAATCCTTAGATGTTAAGGCGACTCAAGATGATGTGGTTATTGACAATAGTGGACCTATTCCAGCTGTTAAAATTTTAGATAATTTGAAGAACAAACTGTTAACATCTCTTGAGAATGCAATTGTTGTCAATCTCTTAGAGAAAGTTATTGGTTATAAGGCTCTATATAATAGATTAAAGTCAATATGGAATATGGTGGGCACTCGGGGTTTTTGATTAGGGGTGGGGTTATTTTCTTATTCAAATTTCCTCTATAGAAGATTATAATCACATGTTATTGTATGGACCTTGGATTGTTAATAGATTTTACTTGATTGTCCAACATTGGACTTCTAGTTTCAGAATTTTATGTGCGGCTGTTTCAAAAATTGCTCTTTGGATTAGATTGTTAGAACTCCCTTTCCAATACTACCATAAAGCATTATTTTCGCCATTGTCGCTGCAGTAGGTATTGTTATTAAGGTAGATTTCAATACAAGTGAATTTCAATAAGGAAGGTTTGCTCGGATTGCCATCTCAATTGACCTTAACAAGCCTTTGATCTCTAGAATTAAAATTGATAGGGAGATTCAAAAGGTGGAGTATGAGAATCTACCAACTATTTGTTTTGCTTATGGAAGATATGGCCATTTTAAGAATTATTGCCCCTATAAGAACCATTCTAATGTCTATTTTGATGAGTCAATAGGAGCTCAGCCTCTATAGATGAATAATTTCGGAGAATATGGTGCTTGGATGGTCGTGGAAAAATGAAAATGTAATCCTAAAAAACCAACAGATGTTTTAGGAAAAATAGATAAGAAAGTTGGGAGAGGATCTAGTTTTGATATTCTTGCTGAGAATAGTAACGAACTCTTGGGAGAAAATCATACAGTTAATGAGTTTCCTTTTACTTCTAAAATACATGCTAATAAAGATCTCAGAAAACCCCTGCAAGCATGTGATACCAACACATTTCATTTTAAAGGAGGAGAAGGACATGGCAAAAACACAGTGGAACTCATAGGACCCACAACTTTCAATAGTCAGAAAAATGTGAGACTTCTTTGACTATTTCTAAGAGAAAATAACCAGTATTAGGAGATTTTTTTTCTCTTTCAAAGAAAACTTTCCTACACAAGAAAAAAATATTTTTCTTCCTTCAACTTTTAAACCAAACAACCATTCAATTCTGGGTAAGCAATTGGTTATTGCGACAAACTCTCCCTTTATGATGAAGAATCTAGATAGGGTAGCGATGGAGGTTCAGCACCTCTCCCTTTTGGTTGATCCTTGTCGAAAGGAGAAGCCATCAGATTTGTATGATGTATCTCTTGCCCAAGTCCCGCTGCATCCACCCAATCATGAATCAAGTAAGAAATTTGTTAGGGATGTTGAATTGTATGAAAACATTGATGATGAAAATGATGCTCTCTCTGAAGTTGGTCCTCTTGATCCATATTTACATGATTGCTTAGTCTTTTTTATTATTTCCTCTATTTTTCTTATGTCTATTCTCACTTGGAATTGTCAAGGATCAAAGTGTGCTCCCTTTTTATGTGGCCTTAATATTTTATTTCATAAGTATAAACCTACTATTATGGTTCTATTGGAACCTAGAATTAGTGGTGTTCAAGCAGAGATATATATATATATATTTAAAAAGTTGGTTATCTATTTACTCATAGAGTGGAAGCCACGAGCTTTTCAGGTAGGATTTGGATTTTATAGAATGGTGTATTGGTTGTGAAATTTTGGAAAATAACTCTTAGTTTGTTTATATGAATATTTTGAAAGATAATAATTTCTTCAGTCTCTTCACTATAATTTATAACCATCATGTACCCTCTTGTACATCTCTTTTTTGGCAGCATCTTCGAAGGCTTAATTCTTCTATTGATGCCTTTTGGGTTCTTATAGGGGATTTTAATGTTATTTTAGCTAGCTCTGAGTGTAGAGGAGGTTTAAGGATTAATAGTGGCATTTGTTGTGCTTTCTCTAATTTGTTTCTCTCTTCCAATTTGCTTGATCTGGGTTTTTAAGGGCCTAATTTCACTTGGAAAAGGGGTAATTTGTGGGAATGGCTAGACAGGGGTTTATGTAATACTGCTTGGCATTTTAATTTTCCTAAGGCTTCAATTAGACATCTTGCAAAACTGTGTTATATCATAATCCTTTGCTTTTGGATACATGCTCTTTTCATTCCCTAAATGGTTCTTGCCCTTTTCATTTTCTTCAGTCCTAGCTTACTAATGCCGACTTTTGAAGCTTTGTGCACAGAAACTAGGCATTTGAAAATTCTTTTATGCATTCTATTTCTTTATTGACTGATGAGATGAAGGTTTGGAGTGTCAAAATTTTTGGCAACATTTAAAAAAAAATAATTTACTGACTCGTATTAATGGGGTTTAAAAAGCTCTTGTTCATAGATCCCTTGGTCATCTTTTTTTTTTAAAGATTAAGCTTAACCAGGATCTGGATGTTATTCTTTTAAGGGCGGAATTATTGTGGTAGTAGAAATCTCGCAGTGATTAGATTACTTGGGGAGATAGAAATACATCTTTCTTTCATCTTCATACAATTCGTAAAAGGAAAAGAAACCGGGTTGAGTTTTTACAAGATGAATATGGTAATTAGATTGGTGATCAAAATCTTTTAAAGAAAATGGGTATTAATTTTTTCAAGAACATTTATGGTGAAGATTAGTTGGTTAAACCTAGCTATTTCTTTGGAGATATATTTCCTTCCTGGGATTCTCCTCCTTTTAATGTTCTTTCAAGCGCTTTCTCTTCCAATGATACTAGAAAAGCTCTTTTTGATATGAAGCCTTTGAAGGCTCTTGGTGTTAATGGTTTTTAGGTTGGTTTCTTTCATAATTTTTGGGACTTTGTAAGTCTAGCTCTTTGTAAAGAAGTAGGTAGAGTTTTAAATGGTGGTAGTATTAAGGCTGGGATAAATAATTCGATGATTTGTCTTTTTCCTAAGGTAGATACACCTAAGTCTATTTCCCAATATAGACCTATATCCCTATGTATTGTGGCTTATAAAGTGATCACCAAGTGTATTGCTAATAGATTGAAATTGCTTATGGTGCAACTAGTAGGGCCTGCTTAAACTAGTTTCATGCTTGAGAGATATATTAACAAAAATATCATTATTACATAAAAGGTTGTTCACACTATGAGAAAGAAAAATGGTAAGGTGGGGTTTATGGCAATTAAAATTGACTTAGAAAAAGCCTATGATAGAATTAGCTGGTGTTTTTTATGGGATACACTTATTGATGCCGATTTCCCAAATTCTCTTATTGAAACCATTATGAATTGTGTCACTATAAGCTCTATGTAGCTTCTTTGGAATGGTGCTTTAACTGAGTCTTTCAATCCTATGACAGGGTTGCCCCTTATCTCCTTATTTATTTATGTTGTGTATAGAAAGGTTAGCTCATGGAATTTTCTGTGCTATTAATAAATAAGCCTAGAAATCAATTTCTTTTAATAAATGAGGCCCTTTTTTCTCACACTTTTTCTTTGCTGATGATCTTTATTTGCTAAAGCATATTGTGATGTACATCATAACCAAGCTCAATTTTTGGGTTTGCTCTCGGAGGCCCACTTTTAAGATCCAAATCCAGATGAAAGGCTCACTATAACTTAAAAAATGGCCACTTCATAACAAAAAGGGATTGAAGTCCAATTTATTATTGGTAATCAACTCTTAAAGGCATCTGCTATGGACTCAAAGAGGCATGTGTTATGGAGTTGCTATCCAACAGAATGTTAGTAAATAAATCTCGACCTTTTGATGCCCAAATAGAGATTGGTATTTGGGACATCACTCTTACTTGGCACCTCGATTATGTATTATTTTATAATTGGATTTTAAACATTAATCCACTCTCCTTTATCATACGATGCATTATAATAAATTAAGTAAATATGCCAATCAATTAATAAAAGCGATAAATAAGTAAATAAATTAAATCAACTACTTAAATTATTACAAAAGCAAATCTTTCTACTATAAAGATGAAACAACATGCATAAATTGGAGCAGTCATTGTGTTGGGAACATTGGTTCTCTCATCCATATTTTACAAAATAACTCTTTTTATTGTGTGATTTTTGGGCTAAACATTGAACATTGGTCTATTTTATTGGGAAAATCCCAAATTAATTGATATAAATGATTTTAAGTGATTTTCTACTTAAACATGTAGAAAAACGATTTTATTATTACCTGTTACATCCCCAAAATAAATACATCCAAAATCAATAAAATCAAACTAAATAAAGCAAAATAATAAATAAAACAAAATAAATGAAGAGGGAAATGAACCAATCGGGCGCATGACTTCCAAAGCATAATTGTCCCACGGGATATTGCAAATGCACATCGGATCAATTACTCACACAAAATCACAAAAAAAAATCAATTAACATTGTAAAAGGAATATACAATAAAAAAAGAAAATTAAAATGATATTTAGAATATTAATGCCAAAATCTAAACATGAATACAAAAGCCAAAAATATTTGCAGAAAGGCACGAAAATGGATTAAGAAGTAAATATCAATAAAAGAATAACAAAAAGGGGAGAAAACACATAAAATAGGCATAAATCTAGTTACAAACACCCTTGAAAGGCGACGGATGTCCATGACCAAAGAAGAGACGAGACAAGAAGAAAACACTGCAACGTCCTATCTATCACATTAACAGATGGCCGTTTGTGGTGTTATCTTCCTGTGTGTCATTAAAGGAGCAGATGCAGAAAGCTAAAGTTAACCATTAAAATTGACAAGATCTTAAATAACCCTAAATACATAATTATGTAGATCTAAAACATATCAAACATAAAATACTAGCCCTAAATCACACTTTAATTAAATAATAACAAAAATAACAACTAAGACAACATTTAAAATGAGAAACAAAACATGTATCCATGGAAGAAAACATATCAAGATATATTATTCTAACATATATAAGATTCAGATTAACATAGCATTCAACTAAACATGCAAATCTAAACAAACAACACAAAAAATAGACTTATAATCACATTAAACAACATAATGAATATGAGAATGAACTAAAGAGGGAAAACCTAGAATATTACCCTCAGGAGATATTCTAATTTTATTTGTGTTGAAGCCTAAATCTTTTCTCCGATTCTTGGTTTTTATGTTCAAGAAAACAAAACAAGTTTATGTGTTTATGTTGGTTCAAAGGTGTGCATTGAACCCTTAGTCTTAGAGAGAGAATTAATTTCTTCCCCTCCAAAAGCTCTATTCTCTTTTTTCAAAAAGGTTCTCTCCACCCTCTTTTCAAAACCCTAATTTTGTATTTTATGCCTAAGGAGAAATTTGAATCCTACTCCAACTCCAACTCTTTTGTTATAAAAGGATTTTATCCCCTTAAACCTGGGTTGATCCCCCCAAAAAATCTTATATTCCTATTTTTTAGAACCAGAAAATGTGGAAATTTTGGAAATGCCACTACAGACAGGTGCCCCTCACTTAAAAGCCTCTGAATTACAAAAATGCCTCTGATCTGACCTGGACAGGAGGAAAGTGGTCACAGACGATTGTCTTTCACATGACAGATGACCATTTGTTATGGTTAAGGGCCAAAATCAAGGTTTTTACTACTCTTTTGTTAAAACCTCCAAAAATACTTGTAAAATCATAGAATTTTCATGATAAAAAGTGAAAAAACAAACCAAAGATTTGAGACCTATGCTCTTTATCAGAAATATATTATTTCTTTGTCATCAGGTAACCCTGATCTAGATTGTCTCGGATTATGGTGTCTACAACTGCCTCCAATTTTAGGGAACTGGTGCACTAGTACTAAAGTGAGCTAAAATTCAAACTAAAGGAATAAGATGCGCACCTGAGGCAGCAAATCTCTGGTTAATTTCTTTAAAACACATACCATTTGAGGCAGTAAGTCTCTTGTTCAGGTAGTTATCATTAGCTTGTTGACATGTTAACCTTTGGTCGGGTAGTTAACATCAGTTTATCGATGTGTTAACCTTTCGTTGGATAGTTAACATCGGTTTGTCAATGTGTTAACCCTTGGTTGACTGTCTGATTAGCGCCAGCTTGTCGGCATTTAGAATTGAGATGAGTTAATTGTATTTGATTAGCGCCAGCTTGTCGACATGCAAAATCATATTGGTCTATTGTATTTAATTAGTGCTAGCTTGTTGGCATTTAGAATCAAATGAGACTATTGAATGGTTGGTGCCATTTGTAGGCATTCCCAATCTTGCAACTGTGGTGGTTAATGCTATCTTTAGGCTTATCTACCCCTTTGAAACAATATTCTTTTGGAAAAATTCTGGCAAATATGCATTCATGAGGATTTACTTGATAGCATATGTTTGAAACTTACCTTTCATATCTATAGGTCTACCTTGGAGCCACTATAACATAATACTTTCCCTCATCATTGGAAGTCAAAACAACTTTCGTACTATAGGTCTATCTTGGAGATACTACAACATAATTCTTTTCCTCATAATTAGAAATCAAAACAACCTTCTAGACCATACATCTTTCAGTGTGCTTTAATTTTATATTGTGGTCATGGTTTCAGCCATACGGATTAATTGCTCGTGAAGTATGTCACTTGAGTTCAATGATGTGAATCGGTCACTGGTGAAGTCCTTCAGTTTAATAATTCTATTGTCCAAAAGGGGATAGGGATGACTTTTGATCATCTCCCTTAAATCCTTCCAAAATTAGAAAATATCTGCCCTTCTCTTTGTTGTGCATCTCTTTTGATTTCAACCTGTTCAAGTGGCTTCTTTTAGTTTGATGGATACCTTAGAACTCTCATCAAAGGAGAAGGATCACCACAGGTCCCTTCCATTCCCATTCATAAATACTTTATCATTTTAATCCAGTTTAATGTGGGTGTTATTCCATTTTGTCTTGCAATCAGGGATTATATCTCTTTTAAGGTTTCAAGTACCTGTGAAAAAGGATGTGACATTAGTGCTTTGTTTATCGAACTTGATTTTGTTTTTATTTCTTTCTCTCTTTATTGTTTTTCTATTTCTATTTTTCAATAATAATTTTTTATTTTTTATTCTTCAATTATGGGTGATTTATCATTTTGTCATTTTATTTAATTGTCAATCTATTATTTTAACCATACATCTTCTTTTCAATTTTGTAATGTAATTCTGTTATTTTTAGATATATCAATCATGAATAGACAAATAAATCAAATTTAAGGAAAATACATAAATTAAATAAATATATGTCATAATTTATATACATCAAAATATCCAAAAGTTTTAAAACTCCCTGAATAAAAAATAATGAGACTATTGAGATAGGCTTGGCCTTTTGCGATAGGCTGGTCCAGGTGGAGGGTGGAAAGCTGAAGGTCTGGGAGGTTTGATTGGTGGTGCTGGTGGTTGCTCCTCCTATTGCCTGAACTTGAACTAAAACCCGACTAGTGCAGTGGATAATGGCTGCAAGATCTGTGTTGATCACCTCAGCTAGGCGCTTTAAACTTCGGCCTAGCCTCGACACTAGTCTGGAATGCTTCTCTAGGTATATCATCAGATCATTCCTTAGGTCCCCGATGTACCTCTTGAGTTGTTCATCTATCTCGACCATAGCTTGTCTCTTTCTAGGAACATCAGTCTCAATATAGCCTCCTTACTTCCTGATCTGAGTGACTCATCAACCACCTATAAGGTTGCCTCTAATCTTTGCCTTACAGTCACCAGGTCAGCTCTAATACCTTACACCTCGGTCTATAAGGACAATACCATAATAAGCACTAAATATAATGTCTAATCCTGTCTCTTAATAGTCTCCTCCAAAGCAAATAGCCTCATTAAGATATCATCAAGTAATATAGCTGATGTCGGTTATATCGGTGGCAGAGTAGTTGATGTGATGCTTTAAGGTGTACAGATAGCGGAGGTGCAATAAAGTGGATGTCCCTAGGTGTTCATATGGAAAAAACTTGTCCAATCTCTTAATTGGTGACTATCAGTGTTTGATCAATGATCTAGGATGTATTAGAGGAGTAGGTGACCTGCCAAAAAGCTTATCTAAGTTGACCTGCATGTCCATATTATAGTCTGAATCTATACCTCCCACCTGAGACTCATGTGGCTCCTCCCTCTGTGCATCCTGTTGTGCTGGTGGTGTTAGAAGTACCTGAGGTGGCTGAGGCTGAGGTGCCTGATCTTGACCAGCCCCCTTCCCTAGTGGCTTCGGTATAATAAGGTGTAAGCCATAACTCTCTCTAGTCTCTGGGATAATCAATTGTAATGGCCTCAACATCGGACTGATCGTGAATAGTACTTTCCGACAGTGAATAATGTCTCTGGGCTGAAAATGACACCCGGAGGTGAAAAAATTTTTATTGAACTATTGGAAAGTACTAGTCACGAGTAGTTCGGGGTTAAAATTTGGAGTGAAATTGAAATCAAATAGGCCTCTGAAAGTCAAAATAACAAAAACCGAGAAAAATTAGGAATTGGGATTTTTAATTCAATTTTTTACCGTTTTGGTTACTAAAAATAGCAAATGAAGTCTAAAAATTATCAAAAATTATATATATGAATAAAATAATATGTAGATTATTTTGGTGTCAAAAAGTAAATTTTTCGGTTACACTGGTAGTTTTGGAATCAAACCGATATGATTTAATTGGACCGATAAAATTGAATCGGACCAAAAACGAACTCCGATTGGGCTGAAATTTTAGGTGTACCCTATTTTTGATGTGATATAAATATTGGAATCAAATTTGAAGAAAATTGAAGTTAGTAAGTGAAAGAAATTAATTAGGGCTAAAAGTGGGTAAATAATGGGCCTAAACTAATAAATAGTTCAAGCCCATCTAAGGCCCAGCCCATGGCCCATTCATAAGACCTATATAAGATGAATTTCTCCAGAAATCTCCAGCAGCAACTCCTTTCTTCTTCTTCCCTCTTGGTGGCCGAATTCTACCTCTCTCAAATTCCTCTCTTTTTCTTTCAATTCTTCTCCAATTCTCACCAAATCAAAGCCTCCTAAAGTGATTTCAGCCTCTCTATATTGCCTTCATCAGCTCCAATCCTTGATTCAAAGAAGAACATCAAGAGAAATTTAGAGTTAAAGTTTAGGTGTCAAAATTAGGTATGTGAATTTCTTGCTTTTTAATTGGTTTTTAGGTGCCTACTACTAATTTTGGGTGCCTAGAGTTTATTTTTACTGTTAAATTTAGCATTTGAGGCTAAAATAATTGAGATATAATGGATGGAAATTTTGGTTTGTTAAGGATTTCAAGAATAGGAGCAAAGTTCTCAAGCCAAAGGAAAGGGAAAGGAAGCCTAGGCAAGGCTAATCCATAGAAAAAGGTGTGTGACTAATAAATCCTTTTATTTCCCAATTAAATTAATGAAATTCCTTTAGGTTTCTTAAGAAAATTTTTATGTATTATGATATAATTGAAATTAATGTTATATTCATGCATTTAGGAGTGATATATGCCTATTAGAGACTTTAAATGAAATAAAAATCAATGATATGATGGACTTGTAGTGTAGGCCGAATGGTATATCATAAGAAATTAATGTAAAAATTGATGATTTTAATGATTTTAAGCTTCCTAATATTAACACTAATGTAGATTAATGAGTATGAATTTTTATCGAATTTATGGGAATTAAATGAATATTTTCGGAATAAATATTAATTAGGTATTAGTTGAAAAATATGACATTTAAATGAATTATGGCATAACTTAGTGATTTCATGATGAATTACTATAAAATGGCTTGTAATATGTGTAAATAAGATTGACTGTAATGATAAAGTATTAATACTGTATTGACAAGTAATGAAAAGTAAGAAATTAAAAAAATATGTGCCCTTAGAAGAGTCAGGCAGTAAAACCTAGTTCAGGATATAATTGGCTGGCCATAGGGATACATATACCGCGATGCAAGTCATGGCGACTTGCTTACTATGGACGAATCACTGATCACCATAGTATATTTATCATACGTACTGTCACATGTCATATGTTATATGAGGGATGATTCTTGGAGGTCATTTCTCATTCTATTGTGGCCCTGTGGGGTCCACGTCCCGCATATCCGGTCTGAGAGTTTTCTGTCGGGTCTGTACTAGGGGCATATTGATAAGATAATGTTAAAAGTGTGAAAAAGAAGTTAAAAAGGAAAGTTTTATATGAAAAAGGGACTAAAATGAAAAGAATTTAGAAGTTAGGGGTAAAACGGTAAATTGCCTAAAAGGTGCAATTGATTGATAAAAGTAACAAAAGAAATAAGTAATAAGGGTAAAATGGTAATTTAGTCAATTAATTAGATAAAAAGCCAACCGTATAAAGTTAAAGGACTAAAATATAATTTTACATGAAAAAGATTAAATTAAGGCTTAAACAGTAAATTATAAGTTAACTAATAAGTTAAGATAATAAAACAAGGAATAAAAGGGCAAACTAGTAATTAATAGGGTAAAAAGGGCATTTTTGGTAATAAATGAGAAGTTCAAGGACTAACTTGAAAAGATAAAGAAGTTTGTGAATTGAAAGGGAAATTAATCCTTCATAAAATAAAGATTGCTTTTAAAGAAGAAAAATCGATAATACATTGTTTAAACAAAAATTATTAATACAATTATATTCTAGGGAAATACTATGATTTTTAGTCACCGCTGGGCATGTTTAATGCTCAGCACGTAGAATTTACTGTGTGCAGGTACATATAGTCTAGAGCATGGTACACAGAGGAAAAATTGAAGCTGAAGAGTTAAAAAGAATATTTTTGTGGCATGTATATATATATCCCTATTATGTTTTGTATAAGAAGATAATACTGTAGCTATGATCGCATTATGTATTAATTATGGTAGTATGGGGATAAGGAATTGTAGGGAATGAATGATATACAAGTGTTGCTTGAGAATAACTGTAGATGTGTTATATGATTGATATAAATTGTTGTGCCTCTGAGAGGCTGTGTAAATGTTTGTTTTTCAGGGGGCTAGTTAAGAATACAGCCGTTATATTGCCAAAATTTTATTAAATGCATAGTGATTGATGGACAGTTATAGGTCATTGATTAATGAAAGTTCATATGCATACTGATTGTTAAGAAAATTAGGAAAAAAAATTTCTGACCGACTGCCTGTCCGATAAGACCGTTACAGTAAGGGTGTTATATTTTGTGGTATCAGAGCAATGTTTAGCCGGTCCTAAGATCGGAGTGGGAATAATTATGATGTAAATTCCTGTATTTATATATATACATGCCAATTATAAGTGATAAAGTTTAGTAGAAATCTAATGTGTACCTGCTCCTTTCTGTTTATAGTGTAAAGATGTCATCTGAGCGAGATAGGCAGGTGGGGGATGGTGAAAGTGAAGCTTCGATAGGTACTGGACAGCAGGAGGCACCACAACCACAGGTTTCTCCTTCAGCAGTGCCACCCCCACCTCCACAACCAGACTTCCTTGATCTTATGGCTGAATATATCCAGCAACGACTGCAAGCAAGACCAGCACAGTCTTCTCAGACAGTTGTTCAAGTCCAGCCAGCTCCACCTAGAAGAAGACCCATTCTGGAACAATTAAAAAGGTTGGGAGCTGAAGACTTCTCTGGAATGGATCCTTTGACACCGTCTCAAGCTAAAAATTGGTTGTTTAAGGTAAAGAGGCTTTTTGAAATCACCAACAGTTCAGCGGAAGAGAAGCTGGAAGGTATAGTTGCTTTACTGCAAAGACCAGCTTTTATTTGGTAGGATTCAGTTAGGAGGCACATCCCAGCGGATCAGTTGACTTGGGACTACTTTGTGTCTCAGTTTGAGTTAAAAATATGTTGGATCAGAATACAAGTTAGCAATGCAAGACGCCTTTTGGAGGCTTAGACAAGGCAACAGATCAGTGGCAGAATATGACCGCGAGTTTGAGCGCTTGAGTGCATATCTTTATAAAAGTCAGACTACAGATGAGAAGCTGCGACAGAGGTTTGAGAGAAGGTTGCACACCAAGCTTCGACAGATTATAGGGACTCAGCAGTACCCCACTTTGAGAGCCATGGTGGAGGCATCTATTAAGTTAGAGACCATCCAGAATGAGCAGGCTGAGAGGCAGGCACGTTTTCAGCAAAAAAGAAAACAAGGACAGTCAAGTGGAAAGGGAGATCAAAGTAAGAAGTCAAAGGGATCGTTTACACCTCAGAGTCGTCCACCAATTCCAGCAGGACGGGGTCGGGGTAGTGCTACTCATGGCAGAGGTTTAGCTACACCAGCTGCCAGTACTCCTCGGGATAGAGATATTGGGACAGCTACAGCTTGTGATTATTGTGGCAAATTTCATTATGGGGAATGTAGATTCCAGAATGGATCGTGTTTTCGCTGTGGATCCAGGGATCATCAGATTAAAGATTGTTCGGCATTACCGACTGCTTCAGTTGCATCTCCAACATCAGGTACTGGGTCCTCTGCACCGAGAGGTCGTGGTAGGGGAGCAGCTCCCACCACATCAGCCTCGAGACCAGCTGGGCAGTCATCACAGGGCCAGAGAAGATCTGCAGCCCAGACTTATGTTGTCAGAGCCTGAGAGGAGGAGGATGCTCCGGATGTGATAGTAGGTACATTTCTCCTATTATCTAATTCAGTTCATGCTTTGATTGATCCTGGTTCGACTCATTCCTATATTAATACTGCATTAGCTCGGGATAAGGGAATGAAAGAGGCATGCTTGGACCAGGATATCTTGGTGAGTAATCCTCTAGGGCATAGCGTGGTAGTAAATAAGATATACAGACAGTGTCCTATTAGTGCCCAGGGACATATATTCCTGGCAAATCTTATTGAGTTGCCCTTCCATGAATTCGATGTGATTCTGGGGATGGATTGGCTATCCGCCCATCAAGCGACTGTTGATTGTAAAAGAAAAAGGGTCATGTTAAAGCTTGAAGACAATCGAGAAATTACAGTGGTTGGTGTGCGACATAATTATTTGGCTGATGTGATATCTGCTACTGCAGCTAAGAGATTGATCAGGAAAGGATGTATAGCTTACTTGTGCTATGCAGTGGAAGCAAAGAAAGATAGCCCAAAGGTGTCAGAAGTACCCACTGTTAGAGATTTTCCAGATGTGTTCCCCGATGAGTTACCAGGTTTGCCACCTGACAGGGAGGTAGAATTTTCTATTGAGGTTGCCCCAGGTATTGCACCCATATCCATTGCTCCCTACAGAATGGCGCCGGCAGAGTTAAAAGAATTAAAGATTCAGTTACAGGAATTGCTTGATAAAGGATTTATGAGACCTAGTGTTTCTCCCTGGGGTGCACCAGTCCTGTTTGTTAAGAAGAAGGATGGGACACTTAGGCTATGCATCGATTACAGACAACTGAATAAAATCACCATAAAGAACAAATACCCTCTTCCTCGGATTGAAGACTTATTTGACCAGCTGAAAGGAGCGAGTGTATTTTCAAAGATTGATTTGAGATCAGGTTACTATCAAATGGGAGTAAAAGCGGCTGATGTACCCAAAACTGCTTTTCGTACTCGATATGGCCATTATGAGTTTCTGGTTATGCCGTTCGGACTTACAAATGCACCGGCTGCCTTCATGGATCTGATGAATAGAGTTTTTCATCCTTATTTGGATCAGTTTGTAGTGGTCTTTATCGATGAAATTCTGATATATTCTAAGACACCAGAAGAACATGATAAATATTTGCGAATTGTCCTACAGACTTTGAGAGAGAAGCAGTTGTATGCTAAGTTCAGTAAATGTGACTTCTGGTTGAATGAAGTATCTTTCTTAGGTCACGTGATTTCTGCGAAAGGTATTAAGGTGGATCCATCAAAGATTGAAGCAATTCTCCAGTGGAAACCACCTACAAATGTGACAGAAGTGAGAAGTTTTCTGGGGTTAGCCGGATATTACGGGAGGCTTATAAAGGGTTTCTCCACTATTGCAGTTCCACTGACTCGATTATTGCAGAAGAATACCAAATTTGTGTGGACTGATAGATGCCAGGAATGTTTTGAGAAACTTAAAAGTATGCTGACAGAAGCTCCTATTCTCACTCAACCCGAACCAGGCAAGGATTTTGTGATCTACAGCGATGCCTCAAGAAATGGTTTAGGCTGCGTTTTGATGCAGGAAGGCAAGGTGATTGCTTATGCCTCCCGACAACTTAAGACTCACGAGAAGAATTATCCTACTTATGATCTGGAGCTAGCAGCTATTGTCTTTGCATTGAAGATTTGGAGACACTACCTGTATGGCACGAAATGTTATATTTATACTGATCACAAGAGTCTGAAATACCTGCTCACTCAAAGAGAACTTAACCTCCGACAGAGACGTTGGTTGGAGTTGATAAAAGACTATGATTGTTTTATCGAATACCATCCAGGAAAGGCTAACGTGGTGGCTGATGCACTTAGTAGAAAATTCATGACAGGTAAAGTAAATGGTTTTAAATGAATTGATATAGGTAAGTGATATATGTAATTGACTAATAGTTTTGGTTGCAGCTCTTTGAGCTTTGAATATTAGCTTGAGTATGACATCAGACGGAGCTTTGTTGGCGGAATTGCAATTGAAACTAGATTTTGTGCATCAAGTAAAAATGGCTCAAAAAGAGGATGATCGATTGAAAACTGTTATGGAAAAGATAAAGAATGGCAATGAAGGAGACTATTCTCTAAATGAAGATGGAAGCCTTTGTTACAAGAAAAGACTTTGTGTACCAGATCAGGAAGAACTGAAGAAGAACATCCTTACAAAGGCACACCATAGCAGTTATGCTATGCATCCTGGAGGTAACAAGATGTACCAGGATTTGAAACTTTATTACTGGTGGCCAGGAATGAAGCGGGATGTGATAGAATTTGTAAGGAAATGTTTGATATGTCAACAAGTAAAGGCTAAACATCAGGTTCCTTCTGGATTACTTCATCCCATTTTGATACTGGAGTGGAAATGGGACAGAGTTACTATGGATTTTGTTTCGGGATTGCCTGTCACTCAAAAGAAACATGATGCTATTTGGGTGATTATTGATCGACTCACCAAATCTGCTCACTTCTTGCCAGTTCGGATGAATTATCCTTTGACCAGATTGGCAGAGATCTATATTAATGAGATTGTGAGACTTCATGGAGTACCATCCTCTATCATTTCAGACAGGGATCCTAGATTTACCTCTCATTTCTGGAAGAGTCTTCAGGAAGCTTTGGGTACCAGACTTCACTTCAGTACAGCTTTTCACCCCCAGTCAGATGGTCAGTCAGAGAGAGTAATTCAAATTCTGGAGGATATGCTACGATGCTGTGTACTATAGTTTGGTAACAATTGGGAAAAATATCTGCCTCTTACAGAATTTGCCTACAACAATAGTTATCAATCCAGTATAAAGATGGCTCCTTTTGAGGCTTTATATGGAAGGAAATGCAAGACTCCTCTATGTTGGACAGAGTTGAATGAAAAGAAATTGATCGGGTCGGATTTGATTCGTGATTCAGAAGAAAAGGTGCGAATTATCAAAGGCCGATTGAAAGAAGCCATGGACCGACAAAAATCTTATGCAGATTTAAAGAGAAAGGACATTGAGTTTCAGGTTGGAGATAAAGTTTATCTGAAAGTATCTCCATGGAAAAAAATCTTGAGATTTGGTAAGAAAGGGAAGTTAAGTCCAAGGTTTATTGGTCCCTACGAGATACTTCAGCGAGTAGGTCCAGTAGCTTATCGCTTGAAGCTACCTTCGGAGCTGGAAAAGATTCACGATGTGTTCCATGTATCCATGCTCAGGAGGTACAGATCTGACCCTAGTCACGTCATTACACCAGCAGATATTCAAGTACAATCTGATATGACTTATGAAGAAAGGCCGGTAAAGATCTTGGCTACGGAGATTAAACAGCTGAGAAACAAGCAGGTCCCATTGGTAAAGGTCCTATGGCACCATCATAATGTAGAGGAAGCCACTTGGGAACCGGAAGCAACCATGAGACATCAGTATCCTCTACTTTTTGAATCAGGTAAATTTCGAGGAAAAAATTTATTTTTAGTAGGGGAGAATTGTAATGGCCTCAACATTGGACTGATCGTGAATATACTTTCCGACAGTGAATAGTGTCTCCGGACTAAAAATGACACCCGGAGGTGGAAAAATTTTTATTGGACTATTGGAAAGTACTAGTCGCGAGTAGTTCGGGGTTGAAATTTGGAGTGAAATTGAGGTCAAATAGGCCTCTGAAAGTCAAAAGAACGAAAATTGAGAAAAATTAGGAATTAGGATTTTTAATTCAATTTTTGACCATTTTGGTTACTAAAAATAGCAAATGAAGTCTAAAAATTATCAAAAATTATATATATGAATAAAATAATATGTAGATTATTTTGGTGGCAAAAAGTAAATTTTTCGGTCACACTGGTAGTTTTGAAATCAGACCGATATGATTTAATTGGATCGATAAAATTGAATCGGACCCAAAATGAACTCTGATTGGGCTAAAATTTTAGGTGTAGCCTATTTTTGATGTGATATGAATAATGGAATCAAATTTGAAGAAAATTGAAGTTAGTAAGTGAGAGAAATTAATTAGGGCTAAAAGTGGGTAAATAATAGGCCTAAACTAATAAATAGTTCAAGCCCATCTAAGGCCCAGACCATGGCCCATTAATAAGACCTATATAAGATGAATTTCTCCAGAAATCTCCAGCAGCAACTCCTTTCTTCTTCTTCCCTCTTGGTGGCCGAATTCTACCTCTCTCAAATTCCTCTTTTTTTCTTTCAATTCTTCTCCAATTCTCACCAAATCAAAGCCTCCTAAAGTGATTTCAGCCTCTCTATATTGCCTTCATCAGCTCCAATCCTTGATTCAAAGAAGAACATCAAGAGAAATTTAGAGTTAAAGTTTAGGTGTCAAAATTAGGTATGTGAATTTCTTGCTTTTTAATTGGTTTTTAGGTGCCTACTACTAATTTTGGGTGCCTAGAGTTCATTTTTGCTGTTAAATTTAGCATTTGAGGCTAAAATAATTGAGATATAATGGATGGAAATTTTGGTTTGTTAAGGATTTCAAGAAGAGGAGCAAAGTTCTCAAGCCAAAGGAAAGGGAAAGGAAGCCTAGGCAAGGCTAATCCATAGAAAAAGGTGTGTGACTAATAAATCCTTTTATTTCCCAATTAAATTAATGAAATTCCTTTAGGTTTCTTAAGAAAATTTTTATGTATTGTGATATAATTGAAATTAATGTTATATTTATGCATTTAGGAGTGATATATGCCTATTAGAGACTTTAAATGAAATAAAAATCAATGATATGATGGACTTGTAGTGTAGGCCGAATGGTATATCATAAGAAATTAATGTAAAAATCGATGATTTTAATGATTTTAAGCTTCCTAATATTAAGACTAATGTAGATTAATGAGTATGAATTTTTATCGAATTTATGGGAATTAAATGAATATTTTCGGAATAAATATTAATTAGGTATTAGTTGAAAAATATGACATTTAAATGAATTATGGCATAACTTAGTGATTTCATGATGAATTACTGTAAAATGGCTTGTAATATGTGTAAATAAGATTGACTGTAATGATAAAGTATTAATATTGTATTGACAAGTAATGAAAAGTAAGAAATTAAAAAAATATGTGCCCTTAGAAGAGTCAGGCAGTAAAACCTAGTTCAGGATATAATTGGCTGGCCATAGGGATACATATACCGCGGTGTAAGTCATGGCGACTTGCTTACTATGGACGGATCACTGATCACCATAGTATATTTATCATACGTACTGTCACATGACATATGTTATATGAGGGATGATTCTTGGAGGTCATTTCTCATTCTGTTGTGGCCCTGTGGGGTCCACGTCCCGCATATTCGGTCTGAGAGTTTTCTGCCGGGTTTGTACTAGGGGCATATTGATAAGATAATGTTAAAAGTGTGAAAAAGAAGTTAAAAAGGAAAGTTTTATATGAAAAAGGGACTAAAATGAAAAGAATTTAGAAGTTAGGGGTAAAACGGTAAATTGCCTAAAAGGTGCAATTGATTGATAAAAGTAACAAAAGAAATAAGTAATAAGGGTAAAATGGTAATTTAGTCAATTAATTAGATAAAAAGCCAACCGTATAAAGTTAAAGGACTAAAATATAATTTTACATGAAAAAGATTAAATTAAGGCTTAAACGGTAAATTATAAGTTAACTAATAAGGTAAGATAATAAAACAAGGAATAAAAGGGCAAACTAGTAATTAATAGGGTAAAAAGGGCATTTTTGGTAATAAATGAGAAGTTCCAGGACTAACTTGAAAAGATAAAGAAGTTTGTGGATTGAAAGGGAAATTAATCCTTCATAAAATAAAGATTGCTTTTAAAGAAGAAAAATCGATAATACATTGTTTAAACCAAAATTATTAATACAATTATATTCTAGGGAAATACTATGATTTTTAGTCACCACTGGGCATGTTTAATGCTCAGCACGTAGAATTTACTGCGTGCAGGTACAGATAGTCTGGAGCATGGTACACAGAGGAAAAATTGAAGCTGAAGAGTTAAAAAGAATATTTTTGTGGCATGTATATATATATCCTTATTATGTTTTGTATAAGAAGATAATACTGTAGCTATGATCGCATTATGTATTAATTATGGTAGTATGGGGATAAGGAATTGTAGGGAATGAATGATATACAAGTGTTGCTTGAGAATAACTGTAGATGTGTTATATGATTGATATAAACTGTTGTGCCTCTGAAAGGCTGTGTAAATGTTTGTTTTTCAGGGGGCTAGTTAAGAATACAGCCGTTCTATTGCCAAAATTTTATTAAATGCATAGTGATTGATGGACAGTTATAGGTCATTGATTAATGAAAGTTCATATGCATACTGATTGTTAAGGAAATTAGGAAAAAAAATTTTCTGACCTACTGCCTGTCCGATAAGACCGTTACAGTAAGGGTGTTACATCTATAGTCTGTAATGGCCCTCCTTCCCCTATATCAACTTAACCATCCTTATAGTGAGGGTAGCCTATATGTCAATAAATATATTCTTCTAGAGTGGGTGCCCAAATGTCCTTTCGTCTACCTTTAAGTCCAACAGCAATCAAGTCACTATGCCTCCGATGCATATTTGTGTAGTCGGCTGGGTGGCAACTCTGAAAAGTGTAGCAATGATCTCGTGCATAATGTCAATCTCATATGCATGTGCATTGCCTATAAGCAAGCTATCTTGGTGGTGTTGATCAACCCAAGACTACCGGTGCAATTGAGATATGAAGTAGATAGCACCCGATGGATGTATTTCTAAGCCTGGGTAGCCAATATAGTGCTTTTGGCCATGTCTAATTGGTATACAACTTTTGAAAGTGTAATGGTCGCTCATCATGCCCGATCTACTATCCTATCTGGGTTTGGCCCTATTGAAAGTCCCATGGCCTCTATAAAACACTGACAGGTAATATTGTAGTAGATGTCTCTAACCCTGAATTGGACTGCCCCCTCCTCAGTGTCCGACCTCTAATAACCCCCATACTCTAAGTAGCCAAAAACTCTTTCGTCATGTTAGGGTATGTTTGAAAGGCTAGAGTGAGAAATACCATCCACCCTACTACAGATAATAGCCCATCAATCTCCTCATTCAACCTTGCTGTCTACAGAAACTGCTTAGACATGAAGTGACTCAATCTAAACTCGACTTGAGACAAGGCTCGATACCTATTGACCTATAGAGGAGTCATATATGCTGGTGTGAGTGGAAACAGTGTAGCGTGAGTATCTTTATTTGATATCCTGCAAAAATTAAGTGTTAGTTTCCTATAGTTGTCTTGGTTCGCAAGCAAACTAAAATTAATTCACTAAAAACTATGGAAAATTTTCAGTAGCATGCCGGTTTAAACTAGAGCTAGGCAACTTGTACAGGAATGCACGCTAAGTGCTCCAAGATAAATTATAACATCCTAAACTTGATATTGGGAAATCTAGCAAACATGCACAATAATTGTGGCAAAATATACACTCTAAATATCTATAGAATTCCAACGAAAATCTGATAGCATTTCGGCTAGAAATGTGCTTGCCTCCTACACAAGAAAAACAATTCAACGATTGCACATGCCATCAATGGCCACTAAGTAGTTAATGTGAGTTATTTTGCTTCAATACCCAAGGCAATGGGCCAAATGATTTGTCATTTTGTTCAGATTATTTCTAGTTTTAATGTGTTATTCTAAGGTTAGTTTTAACTAAATTAATGCATTTGTTGATTTAATCATAATGCATTATGAGATTAATGTACAAATCTAAAGTTATCTTACAATTATCTACATTAGGTGTATTGAGACAAAATGGACTAAGACTAAATGCTATTTACATGCCTATCCTAGGAGGTTTGCTTACTAACTATAGAAATTATAGTGTCATGAAACAACCAATTCATACAAGTCCAAATCAAACTAAATTTATACAAGCAGTAATAAAATTACAAGGCATTTTATAGGAGATCATACAAAGCATACTTAAGCCTTTTAAACTAACCCAACAACATCAATAAAACTTGCAACAATCAACACGAAATAAAATAACCAACAAACAAACAAAAAAAAGAATAAGTAAATACACATTTACTTGAAATATGGAGAGAGAAATAAGAACGAAGGAAGAAAAATGGGAAGCAATGGAAGGAAATCTAAATTGCACCTCGCAATGTGCAACATCATCGAGAGAATTTAGATGCAAATGACTTGGAAAATGGTCAAAAAATGAGGGAGAGGGGGGAGAAAAATCGAGAGGAAATGAAGGGGAAGCGTTAATGGTGGTTATGGTAAAATAGGGAGGAAGAAGAAGAAGAAGAAGAACAACAACAACAACAATTTTTATTTTTCAAATTTTTGAGTGACAGACGGCAGGCCATCCGTTGCTAGCGATCGATGGCTGCCTCATACGTCTCATTTGTCACACCTTTTTAACTTTTTGATTTTTCTCCTCTCCTTTTTTCCTTTATTTCTTTTTTTAATTTTTATCTTCCATTTTATCATATTATTTGTCATCACACCTCTTTTTCTTTTATCTTATTTATTACATACATATATATTTACACGTATACACTATTTATTTACCTTTTTTTATTTATTATATATACTCCTTGAAAACCTGTGTTATGCCTTCTAACTAAAGACCTATTTCTATCATCATACAAATATCATTAACTAAGCTTTATTCTATTTTCTTGTCCTTTATACCGATTAACATATATCTACACATGTTACCACTTACATGCTTTATCTCAATATACACTACTATACATATACATCTCAACAAAAGTTATTTCAGATCATAAGTACATGCTTATACTGTTTTAGTTACAAAAGTGAGCCTTATACAATACAAAATTACCATTTAAATAAACATCCTTAATTATTTATCATTCTTAATACAAAAGTTATACAAAAGATAAAAAGAGGTCTTCATACATCAAACTTCTCTTAAGACTTGTGTTGGTCTTCCTGATGTAGATTACATCCCTAAGCAAAAGTCCTAGTTGAAGAACCTACATGGATAAACAACCCGTGCTAAGCTATAAAGCTTAATAGGAAACAAATCATTATGAACAACCACTCACAATGGTCATCACCAAACACTCAGTAACCATAAATTATAATATAGCATTCGTAATATTAATAAGAGTAGAGTTCACAATTAAGAAGAAAGAACATAACTTAATGAATATAATAACATAATATAAACATACTAATTCATTGACAACATCTATGTATTTTAGCTTTTGATACTTTTCCTGTAATTCTCCTGTTTAAGTTCTATAAGTGTGGATAACGAAAATTGTGGATACCTTTAGGTATTAGTCATATAAATACCCTTAGGTATTTAGTTCTATGGATATCCAAATATATCAATTTTTTCGACCCAATAGGGTCAAGATTATGGTCCCAAATGGGGATGATTGTGAACCGAAATGGGGTTAGACTATAGCAACTACAGCTTTTACCCTATAAACATACCTATCTATCCATAACCGAACTTTAACTGCATGTATTAAACCATTTTTGTGTACATTTCACTTATCATGATTATGCCTTTGCTATATAATCTTACACATACATATGCAAGTATATAAATACACAATCTCATGTAATTGTACAAATATCTGTAAATATTACAATACTGTAACTATATACAAAGATATGATAACATATATAAAGGTATAAACATTCATGCATACTTATACTATTTCAAGTAAACAATTAAAGTCATGTTTACTCATGTGTATGTCATATGAACATATTACTTTAGGTTCATTGATGGCTTTATGACATGGTACTATCATTCTTTCATGTATTTATAGAACATTTTATACCCTTATTTTCATTGTTAAATTACTCTAAAATCATTTGATTACACCCTAGAAACTAGGGATGAGCAAAAAAACCGAAATTTAGGTTAATCGAAAAACCAAACTGATTTTTAGGTTAACTAAAACAAAAATTTAGGTTTATGATTTTTACTTTGAAAAATCGATGGTTAATTGAACCAAACCATTAATCAATTTATATACATTTTATAAATTATATTTTAAATTTTATACTTATATTTTTCAATATTTATGTAATTTATAAATATTATAATATATAACTTTCTAGAATACTATTAATTAACATATTTTTAATAAATAAACATTAAAATTATCTTATTATTATTATTATTATTATTATTATTATTATTATTATTATTGTTGTTGTTGTTGTTATTGTTGTTGTTGTTGTTGTTGTTGTATGTTCTAAATCACATTAAAAAGATGGTATTTTGATATATATATATATATATAATCAATAACCTTAAGGTAAAGAAATTATATGATTCATATGTGATTTCATGATGATTGTATAAGTTGGAAAAGTATGAAGATACATATTCATTTATATGCTTACATCTTCATGATATCACATGATTATATATGTATATTTATAGTATCTACTATAGCAATATGGATTTGCAAAATTATATGATATTGTATATATATACATGATTATACAGTAAAGATGTGAACTTGGTATATGAAATGTGCATGAAAAATGTTTTGATGCTTGTGTCTAAAGTTCAATTGTGGATAGATATACATGTCTATAGAGATATCGTTGCAACTACTATAATTCGACCCTATTTTGGTCTATAGTCATCCCCGTTTGGACTATAATTTAACCCCATTTGGGTCCATCGATTTGATATCTCTGGATATCCATAATGCTTATTACCTACGAGTATTTATATATTCGATATCTACAGGTATCCATCATTTCTGTTATCCACTCTTAGAACTTAGGCAAGCAAACAAAAATTATAGTAAAAACATCAGAAGCAAAGTTACATATTCTTTCAATAATCCACATTATTACTTCTTGTCGATACAATTAATGAGTTTTGTTTTAATTTCTTACTTATATACCTTGTTATATTATTGTTATCTTTAAGAATGTTATATTATAATTTGATATTAGTTGTTTGTTTGTTGATGACTACTGTAAGTGATCGTCTATAATAGTTTATTCTCCACTAAGCTTTATAGCTTAGCACATGTTATTTTATCCGTGTAGGTTTCAATGTAGACTTTTGCATAGGAGTTGACTTCTGCATCAAGGAGGCCAACACGAGATTGTCAAGAATTTTGATGTAGGATGCTTTTGCTTAACCTTTTGTATAATTTTGAATTAAGGATAGCATATGTGGAAGGATGTATTTGATATGGTAAACTTGAGTTGCAATAAGCTCACTTTTATAAAGAGAATAGTATATGTATGCATGTACGATTTAAATAACTATCAAAATATGAGATATGTATGCTATAGTGTGTGAGTGAGAGAGAGAGAGAGAGATAATGCATGTGAATAGTTTTAGTAACACCTTTATAAATCCGAAATGTATAGTAGCATAATAAGATAATCAGTTAGCATATGACTAATGCTCTATGTAAAAACAATAGAATTAGGTTGTTCTTATCAGGGTGTTACACAAGTTGTATTTAGTAGTTAGTTTATATTTTGACACATGCGTATGTGGGCATACACACACACATTGTGATTTGATATACAAATATTGTGGATATTGGTTATATGATAAAAAGGTGGAATGTATGTATGTATATATGGAATGTGATAATGGGGTTGGTTGGAAATGGTTGAGTTGTGTAGTGTGATGGTGGTTGATGTGTGGATTGCATATTGGAAGTGTTATTTTGAAATTTTACAAAAGCATAAGTTAGATTTATGGCCATTATACTGTTCGAACTTTTACAAAAAGAATAGTGAAATTGTACCGAAAATTAAATATGACACTTATGTAGGGATTAATAATTGTGCATAAAGGATCAACAAGATAAAAAGAAAAAATCTGATAACAAATTGTGAGGAATAATAACATTTAAATTATCATCACTGCTGACAAATCAAACAAATCAGACATTCTGGTACTTCTTATTGACATTGTTTAAAAAGCAAATCTAGATAAGACAATATTAATAAATTCCCCATCCAAAATCAATAAGTTGCTCGTGAAAAGCAAACTCAACTACTTCAAAAGCGAGTGTTGTTGTAACACTCATATACCCTTTGGGAGGATATAAAAGTCCACGCTGGACAAAAGTTTCTTTTACTGAAAATCCAAATTGATTAGAATTTTCCATGCCAAGTTGTCATTCTATGCATTCTATCACATACTTCAAATAGCATACCATAATACATATATGAATTATTCCATCAATACTTTACATGAAATTCCTTTACAAAATATAGTTATTTAATGCATGGTACAAGTTTGCAAAATGCTTTTAGCAGTAAAATCTTCAAAGAAACCCCAAAAATACAACTTTGGTCATCTGCGATTGTCCGAACTCTAAGCTTGTTCAATAAGACCTACGCGGAGGAAAAAGAAATCCAACGTGCTAAGTATAAAGCTTAGCAGGGAAAGAAAAATTATACATAATGACAACTACCCACAGCAATTGTTTAATATTTACATGCATATAAAGCATACATTATAAAGAAAGCATGCATGTTATAAACCAAATAAATAAATAAAGTTAGCATATATTATTCATTAGAATCTTATTATTAGTTCCATCATAATAAAATACAAAACTATACTGAAATAGAAAGCAGATCATTCTCCAGATTTCCTGCTAACTCTTATAGACATAAGAAATGGGAACAAAATAGTACTTTTATTGATTATCAATAGCAAATACCAAAAAGATATAAGCAGAAAAGGTATAGACCTCAAATAAATCTAAAATCAGAAAGTTGCAACACTGAACCGAAAAATGAATGGAACATAAGTCTCTATATAAGAAGACACCATAGTGTCACAAAAGCAGTTGCAAATCTTTCTAAGCATGCCTATTTACCCACAACTGAAACTCAGAAGGCCAAAAACCAAATATTTGAGCAACATAATAGTATTCTTGAGTCACATTGTAGGAGAAAAGATTCACAATGCATAAACTTATTCAAATATGCTTATGTTATTGCGGGAAGCATTTATCGTGCATAAGAGTTTCTTTATATGCTCTATAATAACATTTACAATATTATATGAATATATGCACCTATTAAACACATGATAATTTCTTATATTACCCTTTCATAAGTGTCTGAAAATGTGTGAAAAAGGTTTGGTGACTTTTTTATAAGTAAAACTCACCATTTGGCTAGAACAGGGTATTACACGGCTGTTTTGATTTTGAGACAACCATGTAGATCATCTCGAGAAGGAATTTGAGGAATAGAATGCATCATACACGACTATAATGACATCATATGCGACTATATTGGTTTTAAGACAATCGTGTGTACCATCTCAAATGAAATTTGAGTGCATAATGCATCATACACGGCTTTATTAATTTTGATATAACCATGTAAGTCATAAGGGATAAAATTTGAGATATGGAATGCATCATACACGGTTGTATTGTACTCCATACAGCTGTGTGGATGCTCAATTCCTAGATTCCTTAAGATAGATTCCTAAGCCCATATTGTTTAGCCATTTTAACTTAGCTAACAAGGTTTTTAGACAAAATGATCTCTATAAAGATGTTCCTATATGTCTATAATTTTCATATAATTAAGAATCAAGTAATTTGGACAAGCATTCTAGGAGATATACACAAAAAAAAATTACAAGATGCTCCAAAATAGAGGCAACATCAGATCACCAAGTTCAAGCTAAATTCCTAAGAATTTAGAGACAGAATTAGAATTTGCTTTCTTCCATAAAATTTTACTCTAGATCTTAAGTTTAATCTCCAATTGGAATCACCCAATTTGAAGATCTCTATGCTAAATTATAGCCAATATAATGAGGGTTATTTAGGAATTCTACCTCAAAAAAAACAAAGGTATATTACCAAGAATTCATAACAAGTCAATTCTACCAAATTATGTCAATTCTCATTAGCTCAACTTACTACCCACCATTATAACTTTAAATTCAGTTCAAACACCAATTTTACACATGACCAAATTACATGCCCATGCCGAAGAGGGTAGAGGTTCCCATACCTTCACCAAGCTTGCTTAATTAGCTATATGCCTTCTCTTGCCCTTTTCCACTACTTTTTCTTTGACTAAAACAAAAAATACATTCAAATCAATATTCACAATATGAACATACTGCAATTCACGTGATAGATGCATTAGGGAAGAAGCAGAAACCATTAACTCATTTAAATACATGAAACTAACTTACCTTAAACACTTGATTCAATAAATTATACTCTCTTGAATTTTTTTTTTCTTTTTTTACTTTCAGTTGGGAATAGATTTTTGAAAAATTTATGGAAAGAAGGAAAGCAAGAAAATCTAATTTTCGGCCTAAGAATATGACAGACCAAAGTTTCCATTCTCCCATAATTTATATGTCACTTTTTTCTAGAAATCTAAATGTTGAAATTCCATTGGTTCAAGTTTTTAGTCCTTGAAAATTTTCATTTCCTCCTAATTATTTGCAACTCCTAAACATATACAAATTTAATTATTGTTAACATATAAATTCATAATTAACTTATGTTTAAGAATGTATGCCACAATTCAGATAATTACCAATTTACCCCTAACTTATACACTAATCTTGATCATGTTCTAGTCATAATAGTTAATACACAGTGTCATTGTCACCTAAATCCTATCAAGGTATTATTTGGGGTCTTACAGTTGTAAATGGTAACTTTAATTTCATTAAGTTATCCCCTCTTTTGGTTTTAAGATGAATAAGTTGATTGTACATACCATAAGTTTAGTGGGAAAAAATATATTTCTTGGTCTAGCATGTGCATATATATATGGCTATTTCTTGGGAAATTACATACAATAAGAGATCCACATCTGGTTGCATAATAGTAGAAGCTATTTCTTGGGAAATTACATACAATAATTATATTATGGCTATCAAAATTAATAAAGCCGATCTAAATGATCTAATTTTGGGCCCCAGAAACATTAAATAGATATAGATTTTTAATGTGTAGAAATCCGCTACAGGTTCAATTAGGGTTCATCATGGGAACCTAACTAAATATATTATATAAGGAATATTAAGGGTTGTAGTCCCTGAGTCAGACTTAGTTGTCAATTTGTCTTGCTCCATACTCGGAGCAAATTGGAAAAACGACGAATTCAAACCCAAAAAAATCAATCGTGCAAGGGCACTGATTCATCAAATATGAATTTGGGTATGCCTTTTATCTCCTATTAATTTGTTCTATGATTATTTAACAATTAATATTTGATCCAGATTTATAAAATCATTTCCATTAATTCTAGCTGGTGGTTAGTTTGGGGTGGTGGATGCTGCTTTGTTTGTGTGCAGAGAATTGTGCAGGTTTTGGGGTTGTCTTCAAAACTGCAAATGGGACGTTCTTAAAGGAGGTATCGAGTTGGTCTACTTCTTTCTTTCTTTCTTTTTTTTTTTTAGTAGTGAAGGTAGCTGAAGCAAATGTATTTGAATTTAGCATGATCATCCAAGACTGTAAGGAGATTCTCCATAAAATTGATGATGTTTCCATCAAGTGGATTAGAAGAGATTTGGTTTCTAAAGCTCATTATTTAGGTAGAGCTTCTTTGTCTTTTTATAACTTCATGGTTTGAAATTCAATTCCCTCGTTATTATCTCTTTGATTAATGCAGTTATTTTTCCTTTAAAAAAATTGCAGATATTATGAGTTTAGGCGTTAAAAGTGACTTTCAAAAAGTTAAGACATCAAAAGTATTTTTTTTTTTTCTACAAGTTCAAGACCCAAATGATATATTAAACCTATTTAATAAAGTCATTCACGCTTTCTTTTTCTGTGAATTACAATTGCCTATTTTAATCATCAATTTAAGATAATTAAGTGTTCAATAATTAAATTATTTTTAAATTTAGACATTAAATGTGACTTTCAAAAATTTGAAATACTATTATTATTATTATTATTATTATTATTATTATTATTTTACAAATTTAGAGCCTAAATGATTTATTGAACTTATTTTATTTCTGATACTATTACATGCTTTATGATAAAACATACAACTAGAGTTGTTAAAAAATGGATTGAACGGATTACTATTAGAGCTTTAGCTCAATTTATTTAAAAGAAAAAATTAGATTTGAGCTACATATTATCTCACAAAGTATATTATATAAATTAATTAAATTCAACTCCAATCGTAACCCATTCAATTTATTTTTGAATACCCCTACATGCAACCATCTATTATTTTATTTTTTATTTTTTCTTTTTTTTATCGACTTCTATTGGGTCTAAGGTTTCAATTTTCAGTTTTTATAGTTTGCATCAGCATATATATTCCCTTGTTTTTATCAAAATGATTAAAAGTGCTCCTATACGACATCTCCACTTCCTATAAATCGTTTGAATGAAAAATAAAAATAAATCAAAATCTTAATTTTGTTTCGTGTATGCAAGCATATCGATGCACGCATAATTAAATAAATTGTCGTCCTTGTTATTTAATATTAAATATCTATATCTTTCCATTCACAAATAATTGTTCACTTTTTAAAAAATATTTATTTAAAATTAAGTATGCACTTAATAAAAGAATGGTATATTTAACTACCTCTAACATTTCGCAAAATTAAAGATTCTGTTAATTTTGATTAACCTTTTTGTTGACATGTTAATTAAATTCACTCACACCCACTTATTCATTACTAATACTTATCACCTTTAATTTTTTTAATTTACTGACATGGCATTGAGATCCGTGGACTATATTGCCATGTGGCCGTAAATAGTTGGGTGTAAATGAATCTCAAACTTACGTCAACAAGCGTAAGTTAATCAAAATTAACGAAAATTTTGATCTGAAATAAAATTATTCTAATTTTAAAATATCAAAAATATCATTGGCTCAAAGTAGAATTTGAAAATAAAATTGCACATTTTTTCAAAGTACAATTAATATTTACAACTTGTCGTTCCAATTAAATGCTCATTAATCATTCCTTATTCTAATCAATTGATGTTTTTTTTGAAGGGTAATTTAATAAACAGAAAACACTTATTATAAATGATGAAGTAAAATAAAATTTAATGTGAAATTCTGTTGATTATTTGGACGCATCAACTTATTATGGTTACGAAATTGTAAGGGTGGCCACTGCATGTTCTGTATGACGTATGCGAGATTTGAGATTAGGACTACAGTGACAGGGGAGGAATTAAGTTGCCCATCAATAATTAATGTATTATTTATGGAAGAAAACAAATTAAAACTACCGGATAGAATCACATACACGTAGCTGATGCAAGAGCCAGAGATATATGTTTGAAGCAATTTATTGAAATTGGCGGGGTGTTGATATGCCACTATCTACCAATACGTACCGTGCAATTGAAAATAAAATATTTTCTATTCTTATCCGTTAATGGTCTCTATTGGTATACACAATAAATGATCGAACAAAAATAAATGGTTTCAGATTATGTATGATGATCGAATCATTTAGGCCAAGTATTCCTCATTAAATCAACATCTAAGTTCTTATATTTTCATTTGCATTGCATAAATTATGTTTATTCTCCTACAATTGAATCTCAATACTGAACCACTTTTTTCTTTCTTCATTTCTTTTTTTTTTCATAAAAGACATTTTATGCAAAACATAGTACATTCATATATATATATATATAAACTAAATTTATATTATAATATTTTCTTTAATTATTTAGTAATATTTATATATAGTAACCGATAAATTTTTATATATATTAATTTTTATCTTATATAATAGTATTTAATACGTTTTCTTATATTTTAAAGTTTATTTTTTAACATTTAACATTATTTTAAATTTTATTTGACTTAAAATCAAGTATATTAATTTTCAACAAATATCAAATTTATTTTATAATATTAGTTATTAATTTTTTAAAAATGAATTTTAACTGATAAATTATATTTATTTTGTAATTTTTATTTTAAATTATTTTACACATTTGAAATTGAATTAAATTTTATTTAATTTTTTTTATAAATTATGGTAGTTAACAAAAAAATTTGTTAATTAAATTGAAAAAACCGAAACTAATTAACTAATTAACCGAATATAATAAACTAATTAATAATTAATAATTTTTAAAAACCGATATTAATAAATTGATTAATTTTTTTTATAAACTGATCAACCGGTACATGCTCGCCCTTACTATTAATCAAAAATTACCCTAATTAAAATCTAAATCTTAACAGAAAACATTTGTTTTCTTTTCTGATCGAATTGACGAAATGTTGACTCCAAACCATAGTTATTAAAATCGGATTGGATCGACCGGTTGAACCGATTTAATCGTAAATTGATAGGCCAATTGGTTGGTTCAACTACTGAAAATTGAATTGACAAAAAATCAGATTGAATTGAAAAAAATCGGGTTGAACCGAAAAATCAAAAAACCTGAATAAAATCAGATTTTTTGCTAAAAAGTGTAAAAAATCTTTTCTTTTTTGTATATTTTCACACACACACACATATATATATAATTAGTATTTTAAATTTTAAGTATATCATTGAATAATTTAATATACTTATTATATTTTTTATTCATTGTCATCAAATATATATATATATTAAATTTTCATTATTTATTTATTTGAAAAATTAGTATTTTAAATTCTAAATATATCACTTAATAATTTAATATACTTATTATCTATTTGGATCATTGTAATAGTATATTAAATTATTAAATAATATCTTTAGAATTTAAAATACTAATTTTTTCCAAATAAATAAATAATGAAAATTTAAAATATACATATATATATATATTAAATTTTTATTATTTATTTATTAAAAATTAGAATTTTAAATTTTAAAAATGTCACTTAATAATTTAATATACTTATTATCTATTTGAATTTATTGTAATTAAATATAATTATGCTCATATATGCAAGGTTAATATTTTTTTGTGTTTACTTCATTAGTACTCCATCTAAACATGAAATTATTTTCATGATATGATTGTATTTTTATGTTTCTAACATATGATATTCAAAAATTCATAATTAATCACTTGTAATAATAAAATTAAAATTATATTTTGTAACTTATTATTAGAATATTCGTAATATATATTTAATATTTGATGAATATTTTTTTAATTTTTATACAATAGTATTTAAAAAAATATAATAATTATAATATTTTAAAAATAGAAAAAAATCCGATTGAATCTAGTTGAACCAATCGAACCACGAACCTTCAGCCTTATCGGTTTTTTATCCAATCCAATTTTAATAACATGGCTCCAAACCAAAACCAAAACCAAAACATCTTTAAAGTAAATAATACACATAAAACTAAAAGCATTAATTACTTTTGGAAAAATAAATATAAAAGCAGCATAACATATTATTAGATGTATTTTGTATTTTATCTTTCACATAATATTATCCATATAGCAATGAATGAAAGGCTTTCATTAATCCGACCAACCCTTTTAGAAAATAGCAATATAACAAAAAAAATTATAAAATAAAAAACAAAAAAGAAAGTTTACTATAAATAGATCCACATCCCCTCGTAAGTCGACCAAGGACTTGACGGCTACGGAAGAAGAACAGAAGTAGGAGGACAATCTTCTCCCCTTCGCAGCTGATACTTGAGTTGGTGTTAGTTGCGTTCTTTTTTTCTGTTTCACGTGTATTTAATTATCTTTCTGGCTCGTTTAGAAATTAATCTAATATTGGTGAACTAGTTATTAACATTTTTTAAAGTTTTGACATCCAACTTTTCAAAATCATCCGAAAATATTAATAATTCTTTTTTGGGTTGTTTTTATTTTTAGAATTTTAAAAAATCTTATATATTTTTTTAAAATAGTTAGTTTTGGTTATTTTATAAGATAAATAATATGTTCTCTCACTATTTTGAAACTTTAAATAAAGAAAAAGTTCGGATGTATTTCCTAACCAGTTCAAAAAATTCGATAGTAAAAATTGATTTGAATTATTATTTTTAACCAAATATAATCCAGTTTAAAGTGTTAATCAAATTTTTAAAAAGTTTATATATAGTAATTTAAGGTGTAGCAAAATATGAGTTTTCATCTTTATCCAAAAATTAATTGCTTAAAGCAAATTTATTTCTTAACAAAAAATATGTATAAAAGAAAAATGTTGAAAATGTAGGGCTTGGAAGATGAAAATCACTATGAAGGACAGAAGCAGTGTACGGCCAGCAAAAGATACACCGAAAAGGAGGTTATGGAACTCAAATTTGGATCTTTTAGTGCCAACGATTCACATTCCTACAGTATATTTCTACAAGGCAAACGGTTGTTCAAACTTCTTTGAAGCAGAAGTGCTTAAGAGGGCACTGAGTGAGGTTCTTGTAGCATTTTACCCATTAGCAGGAAGATTAGAGAAAGATGAAAATGGCAGAATTGAGATCAACTGTAATGGCCATGGAGTTGTGTTCATTGAAGCCCAAACAAGTTCTGTTATTGACGATTTTGGTGATTTTACTCCCTCTTCGGAACTGACGAACCTTGTTCCTCACTTTGATTATTCAACGATGGATATCTCTGCTTATCCTCTCTTGGCAGTGCAGGTATTTATATATATTCTTCATTTTTCTTTAACTTCCTTTTCTTCTTTTTAACCTTACTAATTTGTTTAGACCGGATTTACACACTAATTTTCCAATTGAGATCAAGGTAAGAATTAATCTTATTATTTTAGTCATAAAAATTAAATAATAGTAATAATTATATATATGCCCTATGCTTTTGATGCAGTATGTATTGCATGAAAGGCAACTTGCCTAACATCCATAAAAGGCAACTTTGTTGGAATGATGACGTGACATGTCAGCGTCCCTTGTCGAAATGATGATGTGGCATGCTATGTCATCCACCACGTCACATGAAGATGTCACATTAACCGCCACGTCACCTGTTGAAATAAACAAATGAGAAAAAGACACCCGTCAACCTATTTGCCTTTACCAAATTCAAATTGGGTTAACCATTCAAATTAGGTCTTGCTAAAGTGATGGACTTCCAAGCTTATAAACTCATGCCATTCCCTTTGTCTTTTCAATGTGGGATATGGGAAGGTTCAGAACATGATATTTTCATAATTTTTCTAACTTTTTTAACCATTGAATCCATCACATTTTCATGGTTTTTTTAAAAATATGGTGTATTCAATGGTTAAGAAAGTAAGAAAAATCATGAAAAAAGAATAATCTTCTCAAACTTTATTTTTTCATGGTATTTTCTTACTTTCTTAACCATTGAATCCATCATATTTTCATGATTTTTTTTATTTTAACCATCACATACACATCCCATGAAAGAATTAAAATGATTAAAGCAAAAAAAAATATGAAAATGTTATAGATTCAATGGTTAAAAAAGCTAGAAAAACTATGAAAATGTCATGTTCTCAACCTTTCCATATCCCACATTGGAAAGAGAAAGGGAGTGGCATGGATTTATAAGGTTGGGAGCCCATCACTTTAGCAAGACTCAATTTTGATGGATGACCCAATTTAGATTTGGTTAAGACAAATGGGTTGATATGTATTTTTTTCTCATTTATTTATTTCAACAGGTGATGTGACATCTTCACGTTGATATAGAAAAATGTACTAAGTTCAATAACATTTTCATTAGAAAAAATAAAGTATTTAATTTTGAATAATAAAACTTAAGTTTAATGACAATGGATGAAATTGATCTTTATTTTGGGATACATTGCATTGCCACACCAGCTGCTTTCATCTTTTATGGCAAAACTCAAAATTTAATTTTTCAACGTTAACATTTTTATATATAAAATTTTTAAAATTATATATTATATTTTTAATTTTTACATATTTATATATAAAATTTTTATATTTTTAAAATTATATATTTTTAAAACTATATATTGTATTTTTAATTTTTATATATTTATATATTAAATTTTTATAATTTTAAAATTATACATTGAATTTCTTAATTTTTATATATTTAAACACTGAATTTTTATATTTTTAAAATTTTATATTAAATTTCTGAATTTATTTATTATAATAAATTAAGTTTAAATAAACAATAAAAATAATATATTGATTTTGGAGTTAATATGTTTTTTTTTTCCGAAAAATTTAAAAACTCGCTATATAATTTTATGGTTTTTCCTTATTTCACACGTAAGTTATTTCTTTTACCATTTCTCTTAATTTATACGGTGCAGGTTACCCACCTTGATTGCGGCGGAGTTTGTCTTGGGGTGTGCTTACATCATACTGTAGTGGATGGTACTTCAGCAATCCATTTCATCAACTCATGGTCTGATATAGCACGTGGCATATCAATTGCTATCCCACCGTTCATCGACAGGACCTTACTTGTTGCTCGGGTCCCACCTGATCCTGCATTTCATCACACCGAGTATGATTCTCCTCCTACCTTGATCAACGGCTCTAATCAATCTGACATCAAGTCTACTAAAATACTCAAGATCACACCTGATCAGCTCCTCGCTCTCAAATTCAAGTTCAAGAACAACGAAAACGGAATTAATTATAGCACTTATGAAACCCTAACTGCACACATTTGGTATTGCATGTGCAAGGCACGTGAGTTATCTGATGATCAGAAAACCAAACTTTATATTGCTACAGATGGACGGTTCAGATTGATTCCCCCATTACCACCTGGATACTTTGGTAACGTGCTGTTTACCACCACAGTTTTAAGCTCATCCAGTGAAATTCAATCACAACCGTTGGTGCAGACAATAGAGAGAATTCATAAATCATTGAGGAAAATGGACGATGGATATTTGAGGTCAGCTCTTGATTTTTTAGAAATGCAGCATGATCTAACGGCTCTGAAGAGAGGGGCAGACACATTTAAATGCCCAAATCTGAACATAGTAAGCTGGATGAGGCTGCCAATTCATGATGCAGACTTTGGGTGGGGCCGACCCATATTTATGGGGCCAGCGAAGGTTGTGTTTGAAGGAATGGCTTATATAATACCAAGCCCAAACAATGACAAGAGTCTGTCATTGATTGTCTGCCTAGAGACCAAACACATGGAGTCCTTTGAGAAACTGTTGTATTACTTCTAGCGTGTTCATGTTTTCTTTTACTAGAATTTCAAATTTGCGTGTCATTTGCGAAGTTCTTAAATATCATATCATGTCCGCATTTGATTTAGCTTTTTAAGATAATCAATAGCTTTTTTTTAGCAATTAGCGACTTTAGATAGGGGTGTGCATTGGTTAATTTCGTTCAATAACTAAACTGAATCGAATTAAAAGAAATTACTGTACTAAAATCGAATAAAATTAGCTTGTTAACCAAATTGAGCTAAACAAAAAAAACATTCAATCAGTTTGACTACTTTAATTAACTGAATTACATGTTCTTCAAAAAAAAATTTTAAAAATCTCTTTAAAAATTGCAGAAACCATAAATCTACAACAAAAGTCGAAACTGCTCTAGGTGGCAAATGGACATATTGGGTGAATTTGTATTGAATCATTAATGAACGGATCATAAATGAGCCAAAAAAATATAGGTTATAAATGGATCGATGTTCAGATGGGTTAGACAAAATTGGAGTGCTCCATGAATTTAATGCAAATTATTATAAATTTTTAATTAATTAATTAATTGATCCAATAATAGTAATATTCAATTGAAAACATATTATAAATAATAAGTTGATATATAAAGAAAAATAAAATATTTCATTAATAATTTAATTTTACTCCAAAAATAGAAGTCTGTAGAAATATTAAATATACAAATAGTAAAAATTAGTCTAGCAAAATAAAAATAATATGTTAATCTATTTTTTGCCTTCAATTGATGATAAGTGCACATTTTAATTTGGTTTTGAAAATTTAATATCTTTTTTCATACTATCCTGAGACTCCTCTATAGCAGCTGCAATAATATTAATATTTAGTAAAAATATTATAAGAATGTGTAAGCAATCTATACACACACAAATAAAAAAGTATATTAATTTTACCCTCAAATTCAAATAATAAACTATAAGATTAATTCTCAATACATTATAAAAGTATAGATTTAAGATGGGGAGTTCTTGAGAAAATAATACATAAATCATGTATCTTTTAATACGTGCAAAAACAAAGTATATATTGTTGCCACACACACATAGAGAACTGCAGAAACTTTGAAAGAGGAGCCCAAATTATGCCTTCCTTTTCCTTGGGAGAGCATATAACCAACGCCCAATACCTTTGACACATTGCTTCACATTAGGGATGTGCATCGGTCGGATTCGGGTCAACCTAAATCAAACTCAAACAACCCGAAATTAAACATATATTAGCACCCAACCCTACCCTAATAAAAAATCGGGTCCCGATTATAATAATCCAAAAATTTTTGAGCTCCGATCCTAACAACCTTATCAACCCAAGCATGAAGAAAGTTATTTGACAAAAAAAAAAATCTCCAAAAAACAATTGCTTCAAACTGTGTGAACGCTGCATCATTAGTTTACATACATAAATTTCTAACGTAATATTTCTTCTCCACCAAACAAACAAGGGCTGTGAAAAAATTCAAGATAGATTAGGCCCATTAAGCACAAATCAAATATGTACAATTGTTAGTTACTCCTCCCATTAAACCTCTTCCATTTCATATACTTCTAGTACTCTTCCATTTCATATACTTCTGGTAGAGCATGAATAGGGTGATCATGAGGCGGAAAATCTCCGTTTTCATTGAAAAATCATCTCGAATGGGGCGGAAAATTCCCAAAAAATTTTCCTGTGGGGATGGGGACAAAGAAAAAGTATTTTTCGACTTAGAATTTGGGACGGGAACAAGAATTGTGGTCCTCGTCCCGAAATTTTTTCGCCCCCAAAATTTAATTACTAAATTTAATTATATTTATATAATTTAGTTTTAAATTATATTTAATTTTAATTTTATCAATTATTAAAATTTATATTAGTTTGATTTGTAATTGAATTTATATTTTTAATTATTAAATATTATATTTCAATTACAATTAATTATTAAATATTATATTTTAGTTATAATTAATTTTTTTAAAAAAAATATAAATATTTTTAATGCGGAAACGGGAAAAAATTTTCTCCTGTAATACTATCGGTCTTTGTCCCGTCCTTGCACGGGGCAGTAGGTGAGAAGACACTCCCCATCCCGCGATCATCCCTAGGCATGAACAGTAAAATCATAGATTTAGTTTATAGCAAATAGATAAGAGAAACAAGGGCAAAAATGAGGGAGGAGATTATGCAGTAATTGTAACCAGCAAAACAATAATAATAATTCATTTCTGTCATATCATGATAAGATTGAAATGCATAGCAAAATCCATCATAACATCAAAGGAGAAAATGAAACAAAAATCAATTAAAAAGAAATTAAATTAACAAATCAAAAGAAATTAACAAATCAAATCAAACACAATATTCATCTTTATCTCCTATTTCCTACAATTACTTTTAAATTAAAAAAAAATTAAGAAGACAACAGTAAAAAGATTTAAAAGACACCAAAATAGTAGATTTGGATCTACTCTTCCACTATCAAACTCTGGCAACAACAAAATCACCGCCTCTGTCTCATTCTCATCAAGATTTCGACAATGGCAAGTCGAAAGAGAGAGAGAGAGAGGGGGGCAGAAGGAGAGATCGAGAGAGAAAGAGGCTAAGGGAGAGATCGAGAATGAGAGATGTGGAAGTAAGAGAGAGAGGGACTAAAATACAAAATGAAAAAAAAAACCCTTATATATGTAATTTTGATCGGGTCGGGTCTAGGAAGATTTAGACCAACCTAAACCTGAATAATATCAAATCCCATCACCCAAACAAACCCTAACATGCCTACCCGAATGCCTCGGGTTGGTTCGGGTTTTGCATACCCCTACTTCACATGCATCATTCCAACCTAACATTTTAGAACACGTGTGTTGGTTACAACTAAAAGATAGAAACATCAAACCATCTACCTTACACTAGTATTTTTTTAATGTCCATTAACATTTTACATCAGTTATTTGAGTTGATAAAATCAAACTATATTTCATTCTCATTCTAATGGAAAATAACAACTAAGAGTTATTTTCCGCAATATGCTTGTCCTTTGGCATATGCAAAATCTAGGAACTAAGAAAAACAGAATGAAATAGGTCAATAATAATTTTTCAATTTTTTCATCTCTGTAAATCACTGATAAAACCAAAATTCTAATGAAAATAAAATAAGAATTCAACTTGAAAAAATAAGTGCAAGTCCGAAAATGAAGAGTATATTATGTCTCTAGTTTTGATACGTTGAAAATGCTACTTCGTTCTACTTTTCGAGATAATTTTTGAAAAATTTACTATTTTATTTAAATTGATGGTTTTTAAATTTCAAAAAATATTATTTATATATTTTCTTTTTTATCTTTTTGAATGTAAAAAAAGATAATTAATAAAGATAAAAAAGAATTAGTAAAATGATATTTTAGCAGATTATAGTGAATTTTTTTATAAAATTGATATTAATTAATAATTTTTTTATTTGTACGAAAAGTTAAAAATTATTGCATTAAATGAAATGAAATGAGTAATACTTATTTTGCTGTAAATAAAATTCCCATTAATTTCTCAATCTCTAAAAAAATAGTAAAAAAACGAAAAATATTTAAAAAATAACGTAAACATGCTAAAAGTTGTGTCCAAGCTTCACAAAAAGCCGGCCCATGAGCAGGTATAATTATAAGAAAAGAAAATTTGGTTTTGGCTTGCATTTCCTCCATGACTGGGCTTTTATCTAATATATTTATCATTAGTTGCATCTACTCCAATAGGCCTTAGTGAACAGAAGAAGATCATCTGCAAAGGAACCATCTTCATCCATTGGAGTAACAGAGAATTGGAAACAAGAAAATGAAAACAAAGAAACAGAGACCTTTAGAGAACTCAAGTTAAAAACAAAGACAGGCAAGAACAGAGAAACTGTTTTCAGGCAGGGATTTGCGGAGGAAATTGGTGGAAAATGTTGAAAAATCACGTGTTTAACTTAACTGAACTGGGGAGCACTTATGGTTCATGGCTTGTTACAGATGTCGTGGACTCGAACATAATTCTATTAATATTAATACTAATAATTCAGTTTCGCATGATAGCTCTGTTGTTTTTGAAGCCTCGCGCAAGTTTGATTCTGATTCTATTTTAATTAGGACTGTACAAAAAAAAAAAAACTGTTAGGTCAGTTTAAAAAATTGAGTTTAATTAATTTAAGCGGTTAATTAGTCAAATTGAATATGGACATGCACTTTGATTTTTTAGGATAACCAATTGCGTAATGGTTTATCGGCTTATATGTAATTTTAATTATAGCTTAATGGTTTATCGGCTTATATGTAATTTTAATTATATATATATATATAGATAGATAGATAATTTTCATAAATATCCATATTATACCCTAATTTTAGAAAATAGATGATTGATAAATTAATATTTATATAATTTATTTTAATTTATTAATTTGAATGACTTGTATATGTTTAATTTATATAAATGATGGATGAATAAAAATCATTTGTATAAAATTTAGGATAATTAGAACTGTATATGTTTAATTTTACTTCAACAGTTTACCTATAGTTAATAGTTAATTGATCAGCTATTAATAGACTGTTAATAAATTTTACTTAAAATTTAATTTTAAAAAATTAAATTTAATAGATTGAATTAAAAAAATAAATTATAAAGATTATCAGATAATTAAATTTTAATGGATTTTTCTTTGCAAAAGGGTTCTTCACAAATCCAATAAAAAGTTTAGGACTTGTTTACTTACAGAAAACTGCTCTAATTTTTCAGAAAATTTTTTTACAGAAAACAGAAAATAGAGATCATATTTATTTTTGTCAGTTTTCTAAAATAGAAAATAGAAAATGAATTTTTCAGTTTTTCAAAATAAAGAAATTAAAAAACTAATAAAAGATATTTTTCAAATTTTCTAAATAATATTAATACACACACACATATAAATTTTTATATGTGCATACATACATAAGCATATGTATGTATATGTAGTACATGCATACATACGTACATATGGATATGTATATATATGTATATACATACATACACATACATATGCATATGTATATGTATACATACATATGTATATGTATGTATATATATGTGCATATATACACATACATATGCATATACAAATATACATACATACATACATATACATATATACATATGCACATATACACACATACATATTCATATACATGTATCTGCATGTGCTTGTATGTGCATACATACATACATATGTATATATATGTATATACATACATACATATATATATATATATGTATGTACATACATATATATACATATGAATATGTATATATATATATATATATACATACATACATATATATATATATATATGTATGTACATACATATATATACATATGAATATGTATATATACATATATATATATATATACACAAACACATACATATACATATGTATGTATTCATAAATACATGTGTATGTATGTGCATATATTCACATCATATGCATATATATATATATATATATATATATATATGTATGTGTGTATGTATGTATGTACGCATACATATACATGTAATATCTGTATGTATGTATATATATATACATACGTGTGTGTATGTGTATATATATACACACACACATAAACGCTCCAATTTTTTATTTATTGATAAATAAATACATTTTTTAAATTTACTACGAAAAATAAATACTCTAATTTTTTTAAAAAAATAAAAAATTATTTTCTATATATAAACGCATCCTTAGAGTTTTGTTTGAGATTTTATCAGGGCCTGATTGCTAAAGCGTAACTTCCTTTTTATTTTTTTCTTTGTTTTTTGTTTATTCACATAGAAGGGTGCTAATGAAATAGGCTGTCATTTACGAGGGCTTGTCACCGGAAAATCCAAGGCTACTCACACCCAAAAGAAAATAATCAATGCTTTTAACGAAATGATAATTAACCCTAATTATTGAAATCGGACCAATTAACAACAAATCAACAGCTGATCCAGTTTGATTCAATAAAAAAACTCGAAAGCGGTTAAAAATGTAAAATATTGCAAAAATCCAAGGTTATCAATCAAAACTCATTTAATTACAATTTTTATCCACTTTTTAAAAATTTTTTAACGAATCAAAACTCCATTGAAGTATATTATTAATTTAACTTTTACCCAAACCAAACTTCTCATTGAAGTATACAGTGCTATTCATACTATATTTTCGGTCTAATTATGATCCAATCGGTAATATATTTCAAGAACGTTAGGTCCGGTTTTGCAGAAAACCCATAATAAAAATAATGCGGCCAAAAAGCTGACTCTTTCCTCTCAAAACTTTCCCATCTCCGGTAATTTCCAAAGGCGAATATATAGATGACCTTGGTCACCAACAACTTTGCAACACAACGCAATCGATCTCATCCTAATGGCAACAGCTCTTAATCTTCTCCTCATAGTTATTAAAATCGGACCAAACGGTCGAATTGGTTTAATCGCAAACCGATTGGTTCAATTAATAAAGATCGAATTGATAAAAAATCGAATTGAACTGAAAGAAATTGGATAGAATAAAAAAGCCGGAGAACTGGACAGAACCAGATTTTTTTTGCTGAAAAATGTAAAAAATCAATTTTTTTTTGAATTTTTTCACCCATATATATATATTTATTTATTTACAAAAATTAATATTTTAAATTTTAAATATATCACTTAATAATTTAATATACTTATTAAAATTTTGATTCATTGTAATCAAATATATATGTATATTATTTGAAAAAATTAATATTTCAAATTCTAAATATATATCTCTTAATAATTTAATATACTTATTATCTATTTAAATCATTGTAATAGTATATTAAATTATTAAGTAATATCTTTACAATTTAAAATACTAATTTTTTCCAAATAAATAAATAATAAAAATTTAATATATATAATTTTTATTATTTATTTATTTGAAAAATTAGTATTTTAAATTTTAAAAATGTCACTTAATAATTTAATATACTTATTATCTATTTGAATTTATTGTAATTAAATATAATTATACTCATACATGTAAGGTTAATAATTTTTATGTTTACTGTATTAGTACTCCATTTAAACATGAAATTATTTTTATGATATGATTGTATTTTTATATTTTTAATATATGATATTCAATAATCCATAATTAATCACTTGTAATAATAAAATTAAAATCATATTTTGTAACTTATTAGTAAAATATTTGTGACATATATTTAATATTTAATGAATATTTTTTTAATTGTTATATAATAATATTCAAAAAATTATAATAATTATAATATTTTAAAAATAAAAAAAAATTCAGTTAAATTCGATTGAATTGATCGAACTACGAACCCCAATTTTATCGATTTTTTATTCGGTCCGATTTTTGCTAGCTCGGGCACTGTGCGGTGTGCCCATGAAATTATTCTAATTCATATGAGTGCATGGCGTGCAAAAACATATTAAATTTGGGTATCCATAAGCATAAAGAATTATCAAATCGTGTGGCAACTGGCAAGGCAGGTGGGGACTTGTGGCTGATAGAAAAGTCCATAAGGTAGGTGTTGATGAGATGATCTACAAAGTGGGGTTCTTTTCTTTTTTCAGAATTCCCAGTTTGCCCCCCCCCCCCCCCCCCCCCCCCCCCCCCCCCCCCCCCCCCCCCAGAAAGCTAAGTTTGGTAGCCATGAGAACTGCTCAAAGATTTGATATTCAACAGGGGATTTTGAAGATTCATAAAAATTTAATTTGCAAAATTGTTTGTGTCTGCAAGCTAAAATTGGGGTTTCTATTATTTACTCAATGTAATAGCCAGATTCTGGTGCGGGCTAAAGTGGGAAGAAAAAACAGAGCATCCTTGACGGCAAAGGAACCTAGAAGGGTAAAAATGTAAATGTCAAATGAATAGACAAGCAGATTTATAATAATGAAAAAAATGGAAAAGCATGAATTTCTCTGTCTCTCCCTCCCTCCAATCCAAAAGCCTAAAAATAAGGGACTTATCAACAACTTCAACAACAACAACAATAGCAACGCATCAGAAATCAGCATCATCCCATTTATCTCTTTGCTTTAACTTTTTCAGCCACCCCACCCACAACCATAACCATAAGTCCATAGCCCATTCTCACTTTCTCTCTCTAGAAAGTTTCAATCTTTCTCTCTCTAACTCAGATTTGAGAGAGATGTGCCTAAATAACACACGCCCAACCTCAAAATAACAAGAAAAATGGAAAGAAAGATGAGTCCACACACACTCCCTCTCTCTCTCCAATGGCCCAGCTGGACCAAAATTTAAGTGAGAAGAAAAACAAAAACCAAACAATTAAAAAAGAAGGGAGAAAGAGGAGATAATAGTATTGTTGTGTAGATGTCTTCAAAATGTTGTCCTTCAACCAAATCCACCTCTTTTTTTCACTCTCTTACCTTCTCTCACTAACAACGTTAAAAATGGGAGATGATGCCAGAAATACCCTTCTGCAATCCCCCCTCAAAAAAAAAAAAAATCCCATCTTCATCACTGTCTCAACCCTCAAAAGAAACATTTTTTTCACCGAATTATGTGGCGTTCTTTGGGTTTTCTTTGTCTTGGTCAGAGTTTCACAGAGAAAACAGGAAAGCGAGAACCTTCCCATCTCTCTCTCTCTATCTTGTTTCTTTCTCTCTACCCTCCTGTTTCTTTCCTTCCTTTTATTGTTTCTTCCCCGTCTCTTTATCTTTCTCTTTTTCATTTTTCTCCCTTTTATTTCTCTCTCTCTCTCTCGCTCTCTCTCCCTCCCCCCTCTTCTCTCTCTCATCTTTGTTCAATTCTCCATTTTTGCTTTGTGGGTATTTCTGAGTTTTGACATCTGATTCGATCTGATCATGAAGAGGATGAAAGGGGCTGCTGCAAATTTTGAGTCTTCGCCTTCTTCATATGCAACTTTATATGAAGATCCAAGGATTAGGATGAGGCACCAGAACCTTATGCAGGACTATGAGGATTTGTACAAGGTAACAGCTTGATTTAGCTTTTAAATGAATTTTTTGTTTAGTTTTTATTAGATTCAGCTTTTTCCAGATTGATTTGGTGGGATTTGCTCATAGTACTTTTTTTCCTAGGTTTTTTGGGTTTGCTTTTTCGTTTGTTTGCTTGGTTTCTCTACAAATAAAAATTGGAAGAGAAAATTTACGTTTCTTGGTCTATGATTTTACTTTTGCTTCAAGTTCTTTGTTTGGTTTGTTCCCTTGGAAGAATTGGCTAAAAAGGGGGGAAATGAACTTTTGGTTCCAAGTTCTTATGAGGACAACTCAATTAGCCAAATATTTAGTCAGCTTAACTTGAGCGGGAGATTTATGGGTTTTTTGATCTTTTAAACAAACGGATCAGTGGGCATGTTGTATCTTTTTCATGGGTTCATCTATGATTTCTGATTTTGATGTCTGTTTTTGAACTGTGTTTATCTATGCTTGTTCTTGTAAGCATTTTTATGCATGTCATTTGAAAGCTTTGCTTTAATTTGCTTTTTGGTTGGAAATTTTCCATTTGATTGTTCCCTTCCTTGAGAATTTCACCAAAAGAAATTATCTTGGGTCTTGCCTTGTAAGTCCCCGTAATTAAAATATTCATGGGTTTGATTTATGAGCTCCTAGTTCTTATTCTGTTTTCATGTGTTTTTCTGTGGAAATTGGGATTGATTGATATGGTCTAATAACTCTACACTTGAAAGAAAAACCATTTGTTCCAACATTCATTATTTTTTGTGCTTATTTTGGTTTGAGGTATATTGTGAAGTAAAAGTTGGTCTATTGTTCATTGTTTGAATTTTCAAGTCAAAAAGCTTCAGTTAGTCATTGATGAACTTATAGTCTTAATTATTTCTCAGTATACAGAAGCTCAGAAAAATGAACTAGAGAGAATGAAACAGAAAAAGATGACCCTACTGGCTGAAGTCAGGTACAGTTTATTTTCTAATAAGCTGTATATATAATATCATGTGGGATTGCTGTGGAGTTCGAAATAAATTTTATTGTAAGGTTAAGTAAATGACATGCTTGTGTTGAATTGCAGATTTCTCAGGCGCCGGTTCAAGTATTTGATGCGAAACCAAGCTCAGAGTCCTGCTGCCTCTGAGCCAAAATATGTACAGAGGCAGAATCTAATAGATGGAAGTAGAACTGTGAGAAAAGAAAGGAATAACAGTGGGAGCAATGGTGTTGTGAAGCTGCAAGCTGCACGGATTGATTTAAACAGGAAGAAAAAAATTTATAGTGAGAGGGAAGCTGCATTGCAAACACCTGTGCCAAACTTTGATTTGAACCAGAAGCAGAAGAGTTACATTGGGAAAGAGAGTGCGCTGCGCAATTCAGGGACAATTCCAGACTTGAATCAAAAGGAAAGGATTTACAGTGGAAAAGAAGCTGGTGTTAGAAACAGTACTCCAATTTTTGACTTGAATCAGATTTCGGTAAATTGCTTATGAACTTCTATTGATTACTAAGCATTGTATTCTTTTTTGTCTTGAACTAAGATTATGAGTAATATTTGTTGCAGAGGGAGGAGGAAGAATTGCAGGCGGGTGGTGAGGTGATGAGGATAGAAGAAGCAAATATGTTTTCAATGAGAGGCGGAAACGAAGAACACAATGATATGAAGTTATCAGCCTGTAGGACAGTTGGAAATGGACCGAGTCGAGCAGGGAAGAGGAAGATAACGTGGCAAGATCAGGTGGCTTTGAGGGTTTGAGCTTTTATTAATATTAAAATTGCAATTGATGGTCACAAGTTCGGTGAGGTTGAGCAAACTTCACCTTGCCTTGTTATTGTAACACGTATTTTCAGTTTTTCTGTTCTCTGTAAAGGAAAAAGAAAATAGTTACATATATTGTAATCATAGTTGAATTAATGGTAGATATGTTATCAAGCTTTATGACCATTGCCTTCTGGTCATGTTCCCAGCTCCTTTTTAGGTTCTGAATTTGGATTAAAAGTGGTGTTAGGTTGGTTTTGGAATGATCCTACCAGGACTTGATGCTTTCGTGCGAGGCTAAAATAGCTTTAATTATGGGCAAAATGGGTCCTACGGAAGACCTATCACCAATTTCGCAAGTCAGTGCAATTATGCGTAAGCGTGTTTTTGAGGAATTGGCATAGGCAATTGGAGCTTTTGTTTTGGAAGAAAGATGGCGACTGAACCAGTTTAACACAGTGGGAAACTTTTAGGCATCAACTTATGCTGGATATGCACTAGAGAATTTATGTTAGTAATAATTCTCATGAAGGTTCATAGCAGTTTTTGAAGACGTCAATAGGCACTGTAGAAACTCAATAGTTCATAGACTTCAAAATGAACACCTAGATGATGCATAGATTGATGTCAAAAAATTTTCCATTGAACGAGTCAACGGCAAGCCTGTCAAGAAAGGTGTTCTAACTTCTAACCTGTTCAAGAAAGAAAGGATAGCTTCTCATGTGCTCAATTTCCAGGGATTAATGTGTCATTTGCTACCATTTGATTGCATGTAAAACGCAGACAAGTAACTAGGTTCTAAGATTAAAAGTCACAAATATAAAAACAATAGATAAAACAACTTGGGTTCTACGTTTGTTCTCAAGAGAGGATTATCGGATACCTTCACAGGCCGGCTGGCTGTTCTTTTTCATTTGTTGATTTGATGCTGAAAATTGACCTCGTCCGTTGCTATCTGAAATAACATTTTCTGTTGCCTTCTGATTATTCACCTCAGCTTCAGGTTATTTGTTTCAATTCTCATTTTGATTCTTCTACGTCGGTCTTCTGCATTCCTTGGTGTTCTAATCACCTTCAGAAAACGAGGAGTTGTGTTTAGCAGTTTCAGTTTCATCATCAGCACCCTTGGCGTTCTTCTTTGATGATGATACCATTATGGGAACGGTTTGGCAAGCTTCACTATCTTGACCAAGTTCCTGCAGCTGGGCATTGTGTCTCCTTCCCTTTCTATGAGCCTCCATCACCACAGTGGAATAAGCACCTACTCGACATGTTTCACACCAGAACTTGAATTTCTTCGTTATTCTAAATTCTTCTGTCCTCTCCTCTCTCTGCGTTCTTTCTAGCCTACGTAGCTTTAAGTGTTTTCCACAATTTTTTTTTCCTTCCACAATTTGATCCTTCAAATCCTTTTCTCCTTTCCCTACTGTTTCATTTTCACTTTCATCAACTTGAAGTGATTCTCCTTTAGTTTTTGCCTCTAATTTTAAGACAGCATTTCTTTTTGGAATTTGTAAAATGCTGGTATTTTTTGCCACCTTATTTGCTCTCAACCTTGCTTCTTTAGCCTTATGCTTCCTTCCTTGTAGGTGTTCATTTAAACCTGTCACACTAGTTGCACTAACCTGACATAAAGCGCAACTCCATTCTTCCTTGGGTTTCTTCTTTGAAACGGCATTGAGCAGCTCAACAGATCTTCGAGTAGGCGATGCTGTAGCCTTCCGCTTTGCTCCACAAAGATTGGGATCAGGCTTAGCCTGCAACAGATAGTTTTACACAGTACATAACTGTAACATTAATTGCAAGATGAATGAAGATAGACTTTACCTTGCTAGAAAAGAACGCTGCTTTTTTGCTCATTCGCTTTTGAATAAACAAGAACCCGAGAGGGTATTGCAATTTCAAATATAAAATTGCATTTGATAGACAGTTATTGAAGTATTCTGAGATTTGCATAATTTCAAAAAATCATTTCTGTTTTGTGGCTAAAGAGAATAATTGTCATTTATCAACCATGCCCACTAATATGTATTTTCATCATAGAATCAAATCTTCCAAAAAGTCCTCCCATATCTCTCACCTTTTTTGGCTAACGTTTCCATAATACAACTAATGGATAAATTTTGTATCAGATAAGAAGCTTATTGAAAGAACATCAATCTAGGCCAACAAACAGTTGTGTTCCTTAACCCTCCTCTGAACAAATACATCTTTCAAACTTATAATTCATTAAGCATTTGAGTCCAGGAACTTCTGTTTTCTTTCTCCCCTTATTTGTTTCTCTCTTTTCTACCTCAATATTCTAGCAACAATTACTAAACACACACTAAAAATATTGCACCACAATTGAAAACAATGAAGAAAAAGGAAAAAAAAAAAAAGAACAAACAATCAAAACAATACAAAACAGAAAGAACAGAAAGCTGAATTTGTTTTGGCATAAGCACCTCTGATTATGAGGCTTATATGGAATTGGAAGTTTCATCAGTAGCGAGGACCACTTCCTTTTGATTTGCTAATTGACCAAGGATATCATTTGCATTTGTGCGTGTATATAAGTTAAAAGGGGTTACAAGAATAGTATAGAAATAAAGGAAGAAGCAACTAGCTGTTCTTGAAAATGAATAAATGATGGTTCAAGTGTTGAATAACTGCAGCTAGTCTTAGTAGGCATTGCCAATACTATTTTAACAAATACAGAATAAGTTAAATGCTTGTTCAACCTATATATGTTCTTGACCATACAACTTTTAATCCCATTTTACAATGAAAGAAGAAAGTTTTAATTCTTTGCTACCATACAGCACAACAAGATAAAATCGCCTACAACGAATGAGAATTATAAAAATAAGTACAATTAATTAAAAGAATATACAATATGTAGTACTTACCAGAACAATTAATTTATCTTCTGAAGCAGGCTTAACATGAGGAACCACCAACTGCCGTGAACGAATCCATGGAAATGGTGAACGCTCTTCGAAAGAAAGGCCTCCTTCTCCATTCGCCATTCGCATTCTCATTTCTCTTTCTATCATCAGCTCTCTCCTCACCTCAGCTTCCAGCTCCCGTCGTCGGCCGATTTCCTCCGCGATTATCTCTTCTCTGATACGCTGCTTCTCGATCTCTCTTTGGACCATTTCGTTTCGCATAAGCTTGGGGTTTGCTCTTGGGTCATTAATTTGATAATTGGCAGCTGAGGAGCACAATCAATCAAAATTTTTCAGTTCTTGGTTAAATTAATCTTCCTTCAGCGACCAAGCGGCGCCAGATTTTTCAGAATCCACTAAAAGACGTTTGCAGATATGAAATTTTTTTAGTTATTAGAGAGAAAACAGCTCAAAATTGGAAAAAAAAAAGAAAAAGAAGCTATTTCTCTCACTTTACTACTGTTTCTAGTGAGCCAAACAGGAATTAAAAGATTTTGGGAGGTCAGAAATGGTGCGAACCTCGTAATGCTTGTCCGGGGAAGTATCCGACGGTGGAAGATGGAGGGAAGTACGGCTGCTGCCTGTCATCCACGGCTCGAAACCTGAACTCCATGGAAATCGCGGAGAGAGCCGCTGAACTAACGGAGAAAGCGACAGTAGAAGAAATAGGGGTGGCAGGACGCGGCTTCAAATTTTACCATTTCCGTTACCAAATCCATGTCCCCAACTATAATTTAACAATAACTGTCTTAAATCTATTTAAAATTGGAAAACGATTTGCGTACAAAAGTTTTACCACTTGCATGTAACAATTTAGAAAAAAGCGTATGGTAAAAAATACCCTTAATTAAAATATAATATTTCAATGATTAATTGGTTATATACAGATAATTATGGATTATGTAAATCTTATAAAATAAAAGACATAATTTTTTAGTAGGGTATAAAATATAAATAGCCTTAATGACCTGGAAAGGAAAGGACGGCAAAAACCAAAATAAAAGTGGGTGAAAAAGCATATTCACTGAAAAGAAGGCTTGGGCCCCACTGAGAAAACTGTAAGGAGAATTGTCCCAAAAACTAAAAATAATTATAAATATTGAGTCTATGGTGTTGAATGCATAGAATAATGAGTCTACGGAATTTTCTCCATAAAAAATTGAAGCAAACAGTGCAACTTTCTCCCTAAATTTTCCGAGGCGTCAAACTATCAACTTGCACTGAGCTGTGATCACTTAAGCATTGATCTTGATGCAACATAAAAGATGAAAAGGCCGTAAAAAACGGAAGCAAAAAGTGAGAAATATGACATTTGCTTCCATGACAAAAGAAAGCTATCCTTAGTTGAGAAACTAAGAGAGGAAAATGACAAAAGAAGGTTCAGAGCTAATGAAAAGAAATGGGTCAAAGTAGAAGAATTCTTCTCATTGCAAAGTAGGGCACTTGAATTGGATAATTCTTCTCAAAAGAAAACGAGGCGAAGATGAACTCCCCAATACTCATCAGTTTCTTCCTTCAGTGATCCCTTCATTTTTGCCAATTTTGCATCGAAATAAGATTTTTCCTTTTTTTTTTTGCATCAATTAAATTTCATCTAGATTCATTTTCTAGGAAAATATGCATGTCATGCTTTTAAAAGAGCATTCAAGAGCTTTCATTTTTCAAGAAATTTTTTAAAATTCAATTCATTTCATCATGTAGTGAAAAATATTCATTTGCTTTTTGTGAGAGACTTTATTCAAACAAGCATACACTACATTCTTTAAAGAATGCACAATATCATCCTTTTAATTGTTAGATTAATTTAATTAATCATAAAAGTGTGGTCCATATTACTTGAATAACTCTAATATATGGTGGGTTCAAGATAATGGTTATTGACCCTATAGGAATTTTTGAATTACTAGGGTTTTAGTATAAATAGAAAAAAAAAAAACCCTTCCCTCTCCCTTCAATAATAAGAAAATCTTACAGCCACCAAAGGAAATGATTACATGTTATGCACCATTGAAAGTAACAACTAAAAGAGAAGGTAAGAGTGAATAAATTCATTGTATAGAGAAGTCATTTTGCACACATAGATCAAGGTTAGTATCTCATAATTTTCTCTTATAGATTGAATCCTAACTTATTGACTTGAATCATTTGTGTCATAATAGATTTTAGGTGATTTCTAAACTTGAAATATTGTTTAGAATATGAAAGACATAATAGATAACATGCGGTGTCAGAGCCTATTAGGACATTATAATTTACATTGAAATTAAATTTTAGGATTCATGATGGAATTAAATTAATTTTATTTTATTGCTTCCGTTATAATTTTACATGAATTAAATGTTTAATTTTCTTATGGTGTTCTTGGATATTTAATTTTCTTATGGTGTTCTTGGATCTAGAACTAATTTTATAGTTAAACTTAAAAGTTAATTAATTTTTGATTGGATGATTGTTGATTTTGTTATGAATGGAAATCGTCCCCTTTGACTTGGTTGGAATTGATTTCCATTGAGTTATATCACCTGTAAGATGATTTCCATCGGGTTGCTTTTTGTCTAAAGTTAATTGATTTTGGTTTAAAACCAAAGTTTTAAACCATGGATTTCAATTTGCTGCAATTGTCCATTTTTGTTTCGTTGGTAAAAATGATGGAATTGTCAAAAGACATATTGGACTTTTTGTTTTTTATGGGAATTGTCAAAAGACATATTGGACCATTTCTTTGGTTTGTTGGAATTGTCAAATGCACTTTTGACAATTTGGTGAGATTTCTGAAACGGAAATCATAAGGTACAAAAATGGCAAAGTGCATCTTGGTCTTCATAGTTTTGGACCATTAAAATTTGTTAGTAAAATTACGGTTTGATCCCTTAAAGTTTTGGACATTATAGTTAAATTTCCAAATTTATTTATTATTACTTAATTAAATATTTATTATATAGAAAGCTTGTTAGTCACCAAAGTGATCTTGCTTGAAAAGATATTTAGATATTTAATTATGTATTATTTCAATTGTTTATGTTATATGATGCTAATTAATGACATAAAAGACGAACTGAACAATTGAATTTATTAATTATAATGTTAGGAGATCATCCAATGGTGGATCATTGCTTATAATTAATAATATTAAAGAGCTTATCGACATACTTGGTGAATATGTTTGTATATCCAAATATAACATGTATACTAACTTGAGTATGGTTGACTGTCTATTAAAATATGTATATACACATTTTGTTGGCATCATTATGGTATTAAGGTGTGTATTTAGGTATCACCCAAAGGTGAACTAAATATATATATTAAAGATTATTATTGTTTGAATCTATTAATTGTACTCAAGGCATTAAAGTGTGAGTTTATATTATATTTGTAGCTTTTAATAATCTGTTAACTATGGGCAATGGTTTGATCAAGTTTAATGGGCTAAACTATGCCGATTGGTCTGAATAAATCCAATTTCAGTTGGGTATTGTAGACAAAGACCTGGCATTAGTTGCTGAGAAGCCTGCAACCATTATTGATAATAGTACACAAGCTGAAAGGAGATATTTTGAGGCTTGGAAAACGTCTAATAGGCTGAGTTTAAACTTGATGCGATTAACAATGGCAAAAATTGTTAAGCTATCAATGCCCGATACGGATAATGCAAGGGAATTCATGATGAAGATTAAGGAGTACTCACAATCAGACATAGTTGATAATTCTATTATAGGAAACTTGATGAGTGAAATGACTGTAATACCCCTCAATATACCCTAGAAGAATTATCATTAATTAATTATTATTGCTTATGTTTAATTAAGTGTAATTGTGTGTGAAAGGACCTAATTGCAAAGCTAAAGGGAAAGTTTTGGGGTAATAATAGAAATAAGGGAAAGTTCAAGGACCAAATGGCAAAAGTAAGGTTTGAGAGACATTTGGACCAATAAGAAGAAAGGAGAGAGGGATATTTTGATGGGGAGAGCCGGCCACCAAGGGGATTCATTCTCCATTTTCATCTTCTCTAACTCTCCTCTCTCTCTCTCTAGATTTCTTTGAATTGGGATAAGAAAAAATAGAAAGATTTGCTTGGCTTTAAGCTTAAGGTAACACTTTTACTCTTTGGTATGTATGATTTATAGATTAGCTTGTTGGTTTCATAGAGGTGTATTATGTTTATAGAAGGAGAAGTAAGCAAAGGAAAGGGGAAGGAAACTCTTTATGGTTGAAGAAGAGGAAGCACAAACAAGGTATGGGAACTTAGGTTTTTATATGTGCATATATGTTATGATTTTTTCATGAGAGAGAGATTTTGAATGTCTCTCATGTGTTTATGGATGATTTTTAAGCTTAAAAAGGGGCTAGAGTTAAAAGTATACAAGTTTTGGTTGAAAACATGAAAATCTGTTTTAAAGGCTAATTGATCAGTCTGTGTATTTTTGCTAATATCTTGAGCTATAGTTGTTCAAATGATGAAATTCCAATTGGTATGGAAACTAGACTTGTATATCTTGATTTTGCTAGAAGAGACCGGAAGCTGATTTTCACTGCTTGATAGTGAAATTCGGTATTGACTCTGATTGTGTTGGTTAATGTATCTTTATGAACAGTCTGTGGTTTTTCTTAAATATCTAAAGATTTACAGGTCCTATTGAGGAGATTTTTAATGGTTTGGAAACTAGAAATATAGGCCTAAAACTTTGTAGAAGATAGTGTTTTCAGAAAAATCCGTTTGGGATGTTGAAAGTGAGATGAAATCTGGGTTTTGAAATGAATTTACTGGATTTTTGAGCAATGAGCTTCGAGGCATTTGCCCCGTCGCTTTATATCGCGAGCGCGACATCAAAGAATGCTCATATAGGCCATTGTTGTCTGTCGCGAGCGCGATTAACACCGCGAACGCGACTAGTGTCGTGAGCGCGACAATATGCCTTTATTTTCTATTTTTGATACTTGTATTTTATGACTTCAATTGGGATTTAAAATGTGCCTAAGCCCTCCTAAGCTTACAAATCATCCTAAATTACAGTTTACAGTAAGGAATCCCTTTAATTACAAGACTTGCTAATAACTAAAAGGTAAGTCTTATTACCCTGAAATAAAATATGCATGAGTTATTCCTCTGTAATGATAGTATATGATTGTTCCTGTACTATGAGATAACAATGTATGATATTACAGTGCTTGCATTTATTAATGCTATAATGAAATATATTAATAAAAGTTCATAAGATATGAAAGATGATTGACTTGTGCCTGCACTTAAAAACTTAGTTGTGGATAGATAGGCATGCCTATAGGGTTATAGAAAGCTGCTATAGTCTGACTCTTATGAGTCCACAGTTTGTCTCTAAATGAGACCTTAGTTCTGACCTAATGGGTCCATAGATTTAATACCTTCGGGTATTCATAGATTTGATACCTTAAGGTATCCACAGCACCCGTTATCCACTCCCACAGGAAATTTGAGCAGGCAAATTGATAAGATAAATGAAATGCATATACAGTTACAATTATGCATCATATGAACTTTGGTTTCTTTACCTTATCATTTAAATATGCCAATTAGGTTACATTATTATTGTTTGTTTGAGTGATAACCACTCTAAGTGGTTATCAATATATTAGTTGTTCCCCACTAAGCTTTATAGCTTAGCACGGGTGTTTATCCGTGTAGGTTTGCAGGGTAGAACTATTGTCCAGGGACAAAGCCAGCAATCTCCCAAGCCAACATCAGATTAGAAGGAATATTTTGATGTATGAGATTGATATTTTTGTTTCTCTTTTGATTATATAAAGATAAATTTGTACTTAAAGGCATGTAAATATTAAGTTATGTAAAGAATAACCAATGACATATGATAGTATAGCTCCAACTTGACATCATTGATATAGTAGGAATGTATGTATGCTCATATATGCATCGATAACAGATAACTAACATGATTATTAGGGTTAATGAATGTAATTAGTAATAGTAATCCGGATTATCTAGTATAGTCATTACATCTTTGGTATCAGAGCACCTTGGTTTAGGCAGTTCTGGCCAATAGGTAATTTCAAGGGTCATAGATATAGAATATTTGTTGATGTTGGATGATTGTGGTTGTCCCTGTGTTTTTTAATATAGTTCGGAATGGAAGGTCATCATGAGGGAGTAGATGAGTCGGCTGAGAGCAATTTACCGGGCCATTCGAATCCTTCTCAGCCTGAATCTTCTACATCCACAAGAGGCGGTGTAGCTGCTGCTAATGCTGGGGAAGCATTGTTAAAAATTTCCCAGGATATGGCTTAAATTTTACAAAGAATGACTGCACCTAAAGCTCCTATTTCTTAACTCAGGAAGCATGGTGCGGAAGAATTTCTAGGCTCCACGTGGAAAGAGTCTGAAAAAGCCGAGTTATGGCTCGAAAGATTAGAGCGAGTATTCTCAGAGATTCAATGCCCAGCCAATCAGAAGGTAGCTTGTGCTGTGTCCTTTGCTTCAAGGAGCAGCTTATGACTGGTGGAAGCTAGTCCAGACTCAACCTCAGCTACCTGATACTCTCACTTGGAACTTCTTTGTTGCTGAATTTAAAAAGAGATATGTAACAGAAGCATATAAAGATGAGAAGTTGAAACAGTTTTTGAATTTAAGGCAAAGAGGTATGTCAGTGGCTGAGAGTACGAAGCAAAATTTAGTCGTTTGAGCAAATATGCGCCGAGACCTATGCTAACTGGGGACTTTCCAGTGTCGCCAATTTCAAGAGGGATTGAATGATCATATTCGAGAGCACTTGATAGGTCCTATTTCTTTGCATCCTATAGATTATCACCAGTTAGTGCAAGCAGCTATTCGGGTTGAAAAAGAAGAGAATGTGAAAAGAGAAAGAGAGCACAAGAAGGGGAAGTTTTTCTCGGGGTGGTTCTTCCTCGGGAAAAAGAACAAGAGCAACACAAGGAGAGCAATCTATGGAATTTGGATATCGCCCTGCATCTAGAGGTAGACAGCAGGGGACTTTTAATTCAGGAAGATCCAATAGAGGTGTTGCGTCAGGACAGGGTAGAGGACAAGCTCCAGAATGTACCTACTGCCTTAGGCGACATTAGGGCACTTGTCAGATGTTCACAGGTGGTTGCTTCAGATGTGGCAGTACGGAGCATTTTATGGCCAATTGTCCTCTGACACAGGAGCAAGCCTCCAGTCAACAGAGTAATAGAGGAGCTTCTCATGCACCTTCTTCAGGTAGAGGTCGGGGTAGAGGTAGAGGTGGATCGGGCCAGTTTAGAGCCCAGTCCAGGAATGTTTCCGAGATGGTGGATCGACCATTTACTCCGACACCTCCTATTAGAGCTTATGCGATAAAAGGTCGAGAGGATGCTGATGCTCCTAAGGTCATAGCTGGTACATTTTCCCTCTTTGATACTGATGTGCATGTACTTATAGACCCAGGATCTACACATTCGTATATTTGTAATGGGGAGCTGGGTAGAAATGTATCTATAGTTGACCATTTGAACTATGATATATGTGTGATCAGTCCTTTGGGCCATAGTATACATGTTAATAAAGTTTATAGAAATTGCCCAATTAGAATTCAAGAGAGAGTTCCCAGCTGATCTAATTGTGTTACCTTTTCATGAATTTGATGTAATCTTGGGTATGGACTGGTTATCTAAATATCAGGACATAGTGAATTGTAAAGCTAAAACAGTAATTGTTAAGAATGATGGGGAAGTTGAGACATTGATTCAGGGTATTAAGTCTAAACCCTTAACCAATGTTATCTCTGCGATGAAAGCAAGAAGATTTCTTAGAAAAGGATGTGAAGCATACCTGGCGTTGGTTCTTGACTCTAAAAGGGAGACAGTTAATCTTCAAGACATTCCAGTAATTAATGAGTTTCCTGATGTCTTTTCCGAGGAACTTTCGGGTTTACCACCGGAGAGAGAGGTTGAATTATCTATTGAGACTTTGCCTGGAACTGCTCCTATTTCAAGGGCACCTTATAGAATGGCACCGACAGAACTAAAGGAATTAAAAGTTCAGTTACAGAAATTGCTAGATAAAGGTTTCATCAAGCCCAATGTGTCACCCTGGGGTGCACCGGTGTTATTTGTCAAGAAGAAAGATGGCACTTTGAGAATGTGTATAGATTACAGACAGCTTAACAAGGTGACTGTGAAAAACAAGTATCTTTTACCTCGGATTGAGGATCTTTTTAATCAGTTGCGAGGTGCAAGAGTGTTTTCAAAAATTGATCTGAGGTCAGGATATTACCAACTTCGAGTTAAAGATATAAATGTTCAGAAGACTACTTTTAGGACTCGATATGGACATTACGAATTCTTAGTAATGTCTTTCGGGTTGACTAATGCACCAGCAGCCTTCATGGATCTGATGAATAGGGTATTCAGACCCTATTTAGATCAGTTTGTTGTGGTATTTATAGATGAAATTTTGGTCTATTCTCGTGATGAAGCGGAGCATACAGAACATTTAAGAATAGTACTGCAAACCTTGACAGAACAACAGTTATATGCAAAACTAAACAAGTGTGAGTTCTGGCTTAAAGAAGTTGCTTTCCTTGGACACGTGGTGTCTTCTAAAGGCATTAAAGTGGACCCTAAAAAGATTGAGGCGATAGTAAATTGGAAACCGCCTAGGAATGTGCCAGAAGTCCGAAGTTTCCTGGGTTTAGCTGGCTATTATAGGCGGTTTGTGAAAGGATTTTCAGTTATTGCCTCTCCGCTCACTAAGTTACTACGTAAAGAAGTTAAATTTGAGTGGATAGATCATTGCCAATTTAGTTTTGACCAGTTAAAAGAGATGTTAACTCAAGCTCCAGTTCTTACCCAACCAGTAGCGGATAAGGAATATGCTATGTATAGTGATGCATCGAGAAATGGATTGGGATGTGTGTTGATGCAAGAGGGTAAAGTAGTGGCTTATGCTTCAAGATAGTTAAAGCCTCATAAACAGAATTATCCGACTCATGATCTAGAGTTAGCCGCAATTGTCTTTGCTTTAAAGATTTGGTGGCATTATCTATATGGTGAGAAATACAGAATCTTTACGGATCACAAGAGTCTTAAATACTTACTTACTCAGTGGGATCTTAATTTAAGACAACGCAGATGGCTAGAATTGTTCAAGGACTATGATTGTATAGTCGACTACCACCCAGGAAAGGCAAATGTGGTGGCTGATGCTTTGAGCCAGAAAATGATGGCAACCTTATTGTTACAAGAGTGTAAATGGAAGTTTGCATCCAATGGGGCTTTGTTAGCCCAATTGCGAGCTCATCCTAGCCTAAGACAAACAGTGATAGATGCACAGACAGATGATGTAAAGTTGCAACAAGCAGCTCAATTGGTCAGTTTAGGAGGTTCGATAGAATATTCTATTGAAAGTGATGGTGGTCTTTACTATCGGAATCGATTATGTGTGCCAGATGTTAAAAAACTAAAGGAAGCTTTGTTGCAGGAAGCCCATAACACTGTTTTCACCATACATCCCAGTGGTAACAAAATGTATAGAGATTTGAAGCAATTTTATTGGTGGCCAGGAATGAAAAGAGATGTAACTGAATATGTCTCTAAATGCCTAACGTGTCAACAAGTAAAAGCAGAACATCAACTTCCTTCGGGATTGTTGAATCCTCTTCCATTCCTCAACGGAAGTGGGACAATGTTACTATGGATTTCATTACAGGTTTGGCCACTACCCAAAGAAAACATGATACAGTATGGGTCATAGTAGATAGACTGACAAAGGTGGCTCATTTTATACCAGTTCGAACCAACTATTAAATGGACAAATTGGCTGAATTGTACATAGACCAGATTATTAGATTACATGGGGTGCCACTCTCAATTGTTTCTGATCGGGATCCGAGGTTTACTTCCAGATTTTGGAAAAGTTTGCAACAAGCCTTAGGCACAAAGCTTCTCCTTAGTACTGCTTTTCATCCTCAGACTGATGGACAATCGGAAAGGGTTATACAAGTACTAGAAGACATGTTGAGAGGCTGTGTTCTAGATTTTCCAGGAAGCTGGGATAAATATGTTACTTTGATGGAGTTTGCATACAATAATGGCTACCAAACTAGTATTGGTATGCCACCTTATGAAGCACTCTATGGTCGAAAATGTAGAACTTCTTCCTGTTGGACAGAGTTAGCTGAAAGCAAGTTAACCGATCCTGATATTATTAAAGATACCGAAGAAAAGATTCAACTTGTTAAACAGAGATCGAAAGAAGCCAGTGATAGGCAGAAATCGTATGCGAACTTAAAAAGGAAAGATATTGAATATCAGGTTGGCGATAAAGTATTTTTAAAGGTGTCCCCATGGAGAAAGGTATTCCGGTTTGGAAAGAAAGGAAAGCTTAGCCCCCGATTTATAGGTCCCTATAGAATCTTGGAACGGATTGGACCGGTAGCATATCGATTAGATCTTCCCAGTGAACTATCAAAATTGTACAATGTTTTTCATGTTTTTATGCTCCGGCGATATCGATTTGATGAGTCACACATCATACTAATGCAAGATATCAGCGTCATATATGATTATACGTATGATGAAGAGCCTAAACAAATCCTGGCCAAGGAAGTTAAACAGCTGAGGAACAAAAATATTCCCTTAGTCAAAGTATTATGGCAACACCATTGTGTACAAGAGCTGACTTGGGAACCTGAAGCATCTATGAGGGCTCAGTACCCATAGCTTTTGAATACAGGTATGAATTTTGAGGACGAAATTCTTTTAAGGGGAGAGAGTTGTAATACCCCTAAATATACCCTAGAAGAATTATCATTAATTAAATTATTGCTTATGTTTAATTAAGTGTAATTGTGTGTGAAAGGACCCTAATTGCAAAGCTAAAGGGAAAGTTTTGGGGTAATAATAGAAATAAGGGAAAGTTTAAGGACCAAATGGCAAAAGTAAGGTTTGAGAGACATTTGGACCAATAAGAAGAAAGGAGAGAGGGATATTTTGATGGGAGAGCCGGCCACCAAGGGGATTCATTCTCCATTTTCATCATCTCTAACTCTCCTCTCTCTCTCTCTAGATTTCTTTGAATTGGGATAAGAAAAAAATAGAAAGATTTGCTTGGCTTTAAGCTTAAGGTAACACTCTTACTCTTTGGTATGTATGATTTATAGATTAGCTTGTTGGTTTCATAGAGGTGTATTATGTTTATAGAAGGAGAAGTAAGCAAAGGAAAGGGGAAGGAAACTCTTAATGGTTGAAGAAGAGGAAGCACAACAAGGTATGGGAACTTAGGTTTTTATATGTGCATATATGTTATGATTTTTTCATGAGAGAGAGATTTTGAATGTCTCTCATGTGTTTATGGATGATTTTTAAGCTTAAAAAGGGGCTAGAGTTAAAAGTATACAAGTTTTGGTTGAAAACATGAAAATCTGTTTTAAAGGCTAATTGATCAATCTGTGTATTTTTGCTAATATCTTGAGCTATAGTTGTTCAAATGATGAAATTCCAATTGGTATGGAAACTAGACTTGTATATCTTAATTTTGCTAGAAGAGACCGGAAGCTGATTTTCACTGCTTGATAGTGAAATTCGGTATTGACTCTGATTGTGTTGGTTAATGTATCTTTATGAACAGTCTGTGGTTTTTCTTAAATATCTAAAGATTTACAGGTCATATTGAGGAGATTTTTAATGGTTTGGAAACTAGAAATATAGGCCTAAAACTTTGTAGAAGATAGTGTTTTTCAGAAAAATCCGTTTGGGATGTGATGTTGAAAGTGAGATGAAATCTGGGTTTTGAAATGAATTTACTGGATTTTTGAGCAATGAGCTTCGAGGCATTTGCCCCGTCGCTTTATATCGCGAGTGCGGACATCAAGCGATAGCTTTGTGTCGGGAGCGTGACTTATGCCACGAGCGCGACATCAAAGAATGCTCATATAGGCCATTGTTGTCCTGTCGCGAGCGCGATTAACATCACGACCGCGACATTTGTCGCGAACGCGACTAGTGTCGCGAGCGCGATAATATGCCTTTATTTTCTATTTTTGATACTTGTATTTTATGACTTCAATTGGGATTTAAAATGTACCTAAGCCCTCCTAAGCTTACAAATCATCCTAAATTACAAGTTTATAGTAAGGAACCCCTTTAATTGCAAGACTTGCTAATAACTAAAAGGTAAGTCTTATTACCTTGAAATAAAATATACATGAGTTATTCCTCTGTAATGATAGTATATGATTGTTCTTGTACTATGAGATAACAATGTATGATATTACAGTGCTTGCATTTATTAATGCTATAATGAAATATATTAATACAATTTCATAAGATATGAAAGATGATTGACTTGTGCCTGCACTTAAAAACTTGGTTGTGGATAGATAGGCATGCCTATAGGGTTATAGTTGCAGCTGCTATAGTCTGACTCTTATGAGTCCACATTTTGTCTCTAAATGAGACCATAGTTCTGACCCAATGGGTCCATAGATTTAATACCTTCGGGTATTCATAGATTTGATACCTTAAGGTATCCACAGCACCCGTTATCCACTCCCACAGGAAATTTGAGCAGGCAAATTGATAAGATAAATGAAATGCATATACAGTTACAATTATGCATCATATGAACTTTGGTTTCTTTACCTTATCATTTAAATATGCCAATTAGGTTACATTATTATTGTTTGTTTGAGTGATAACCACTCTAAGTGGTTATCAATATATTAGTTGTTCCCCACTAAGCTTTATAGCTTAGCACGGGTGTTTATCCGTGTAGGTTTGCAGGGTAGAACTGTTGTCCAGGGACAAAGCCAGCAATCTCCCAAGCCAACATCAGATTAGAAGGAATATTTTGATGTATGAGATTGATATTTTTGTATCTCTTTTGATTAGATAAAGATAAATTTGTACTTAAAGGCATGTAAATATTAAGTTATGTAAAGAATAACCAATGACATATGATAGTATAGCTCCAACTTGACATCATTGATATAGTATGAATGTATGTATGCTCATATATGCATCGATAACAGATAACTCACATGATTATTAGGGTTAATGAATGTAATTAGTAATAGTAATCCGGATTATCTAGTATAGTCATTACATTTTGCTTCCTTTTGGACTCGATGCGTAGCTTTTTACTTTCTTTTAGTTCCAGATTTTATTTCTTTCATCCATGTATTTTTCAAGTAGTCTCAGAGATTTTCATGAAATTCCTGTTTATTGACTTTTTCTTTATGATTTTAGATCCATATTTCTCCTAAAGATTTGGGGAGCGAATACTTTTGTCGGCAATTGACTCTTAATGAAAGTATCAAATGATAAAACATAAATTTTCATGAAGGAGGGAGAAGTTTCTAAGTAGAAAAGAATAAGAGATTCGATCATCAGGAGAGCAAATTTCGATTGGACTAAAGTAAATGAAACCTGCAAAAGATGCTTGCCCGGTTGTCTGGATGTTAGCACTCTAATTCTTAAGTTAGCAATGGAAAGAAAAACTCTTTAGAGAAAGAGAGAGAGAGAAAGAGTATATATTTAACTTAGAGGGAGAAGAAGTCAGAGTTTTATAGAAATGAACTTAATATTTATAAAGCTCGAGAAAGCTTGAACAAGACTTCTGAATAGTTGATTTACTCAAAAGCAAGTATGACCTATTATGCGTGTGTCAGATAGCCTAGTTATTTCAGGGAAAGATCACGTCCGATCGGACGACCTCATTTTTCGTGCTTTAGCCAATTGGCTGAAAAGGGTGTTTGTTGGGCCTTTTGGTGATGAGCCTCTGACGATGGACCTTATGATTTTAATTTTTCAGGATATTATTAGTATTGATATCGATAACAGCTAAA